>JAZKJV010008556.1:0-314562 GCA_037367405.1 Ottelia alismoides
ATCTTAGCCTTCCTTACTTATCTTTCTTCCGAAAATCATAACAATTCGAAACAAAGTCCGATTGACACGAAATAAATTTCGTTAGTTTTCTCTTGACGAGCCAGATGTTATTATATAGGATCCGAGATATGCCAAGTTCAAGGCTTTACACCTTATGGGGTAAATTGCATATCTCATCATGTCTTTTGTATTTTATTATTTAGTCATGTAAATAAAAGTTACTATTATAAATTATTTGGATATTTTGCAATTAGGCCCCTGATTTATTTAAATTAAATCTGGGTCCAGTCCATGTCACCTTACGTGTCATCTCACGTGAGGTGGTGAAATTACAGGGACACCCCTGTGAGTTTTTGTAATTATTAAATAGTCTAATAAAGTTTAAAGCATGTTGTATATTTTTTTTGAAAGTTACTGGAAGGCCCTTGGATTTTATTGTATTTATATTTTGATCCTTCCAAGGTTGTGTCACGCGTTGTCCCACGTGATGGTGAAATTGCATAAATGCCCACTGAGTTTTGTAATTGTTAAAAGGTCTTTAAAGATTAAATAAATATAGTTTTCTTCAGGCACTTTTACACAGAGCCCCCGACATTTATTTTAATTGCAAAAAAACCCCTGTTAGGACACATATTTTTTATGATTTTATTTTTTTTATTAAAAATATCTAATGTGCTCCGAAAAATGTGCAAAAATAGGGTTAAATGCTTTATGCAATGTATATTCACGCCCGTATTTTATCTGGCATTTTTTTCATTTAATCTATTTATTAAAATATAATAGAGAACATATATTTCTTGTTTAACCTATAAAATATCAAAAAATCAAAATGTTTTTGAAAAATACAAAAAATTATACATAGTTTAAATGTTTATATATTGAGTGCAGAAAACAAAACCACTAAAAATAGAAAAAGAAAATGATAAAAATCATAAAGCTCAAAAATCTGATAACAAATAATAAAAATTCTATAAAAATACCAAAAATATTTCTTTCTATTTTATAATTATCTATATATTACTATTTATAGATTAAAATTAATTTTGGTAATTTTGGGACCTACTATTTTTAAAACCCAAATCAATTTTAGGTATTATATTTAATCCCTTATGTGGGGATATTTTTGACATTAAAAATATAAAAAATAGCAAAAATTTTGGGAAAACAACAAAAAATATAAAAATCACAAAAATATCTTATTTACTATATTTTGACTATTTTTACATATTTATGTACTTATAGTATATGTATGTATATATATGTATCTTATATTGTATTTATACATTAACATATATCCATATACATATATAGACACTATATTTAAATAAAAAATAAATAAAAAATTGAAAAATATAAAAAGAAAATAAAAAATTGTAAAACCAAAAATAAAATATAAAATTAAAAATTAAAAATTAAAAATCCACAAAACAATAAATTGAACAAGAGCTAAAATACAAAGTTTTGTAAATTGTTTTTCCTCTTCCTCCCTTTTGGTCCCTCTGTTCGACCTCTACACGTACTTACACGCTATGCACGTTATTGTAGAGTTATAATAAATTTTAGGGATTTTATCACTTGTGCCCCTCCGAGATATCGCAATATCAGTTATGCCCCTATCTTTTTGGTAATATCAGTTGTGCCCCTCACTTCTTTCTCCGTCATCAGTTGTGCCCTTCCATCAGATTGACCGTCAATGAGTTGACTTAACCATGATTTTTTCAAACCTTGGTACAGTTAAGAGGGGTATTATTGTCCAGATTCCTCTTCTTCCTCCTCTTCCCCCATCCTCTTCTTCCTCCTCCAACCTCCTCCTCCCTCTCTGCCCGGAACTCCTCCCCCGGCCCCCTGCCCCAAGCTCCGCCCCAGCCTCCCTCTGCCCCGACCTCCCCCTGCCCCCGCCTTCTCCAGCCTCCCTCCGTCGCGACCTCCCCCCGCCCCTGCTCCGAGCTTTGACCCAGCCTTCCTCCCCTCGCCCCCTACTTCCAACTCCGCCCCAGCCTCCCTCCCCCCGACCCCCTGCCCCGAGCTCCGCACTAGCCTCCCTCCGCCCTGACCTCCTCTGCCCCCTGCCCCGAGCTCCCCATCATAACGGTTCCAGGCGTCAGCTTTGACCCAAGCGGCAAGGGGGCAACATGGGCGCGGGGGGCGGCGAGGGTGGAAGGGGGAGGACTTAGACAGGGGCGGAGGGGCGGCAGGGGTGTGGAGACACCCGACGACGAGCTAGGTCTACCACCGACCGCGGAGGAGGAGCGGGAGAGTGAATGTGTATTGGGTGGGTTCTGGGGATTTGAGGAGGAGATCTCCAACTGTTACGACGATTTGGATCTCAGATTTGAGCGCGTGGAGTTGGTGCAGGAAGAAGGGGTGGTTTTCGACGATGGGTTGTTTGAGGACTTCGGTTATGCGACGCTGTTGTTGCCGCCAGATCTGTGGCGACAGGAGGGGCTGCCAGCTCTTTGAGCCATGGTCATTCGGCGCTTTTGTAGGGATTTGTTTCTGATTACAGCGGAGTTATGTAAATTTCTGGAAAGGCAGATGGATGATTTGGGGAAATTTGCGGAGGAAACCTTCGTGTTATACATGGTACCTAAGAACGACAGGGGGTGGGGGGAGGTCGGGGCAGGGGGAAGGGGGGAGGTCGGGTCGGAGGGAGGATGGGGCGGAGGAGGGGGAGGGCTAGCAGGGGGTAGTGCCGGCAAGGGGAGGAGGTGCGGGGGGGAGGAGGGGGGAGCAGGGGGCGGCGTCGGGAGGGGATGGGAGCTTGGGGCGAAGCTGGGCGGTGCGGGGCAAGGGCGGGGGCGGAGAGGGAGGAGGAGGAGGTTGGAGGAGGAGGAGGAAGAGGATGGGGAAGAGGAGGAAGAAGAGGAGGATGAAGAAGAGGGTACAAAATGACCAAATAACCTTTTTAAAAAAAAAATAATTCCGCTTATGTCCTCAAAGTTAACATCCGTCTGCATTGTGGATGGACGGTCACTAACCCGAGGGGCACAAGTGATAAAATAGCAAGAAGTGAGGGGCACAACTGATATTACCAAAAAGATAGGGGCATAACTGATATTGCAATATCTCGGAGGGGCACAAGTGATAAAATCCCTAAATTTTAACTCCGCATTTTTGATACTTTATTGATTGATTCTTATTGTAGGTTAATTGTTGATTAAATCCAAGGTTTTCATCGGTTACCACAACGATTGCGTTCCTGCCTTGTGTGGAATGCACGACCGATGGCAATTTCGGGCTTATCACCTGTAGGTATAAAATCTACTTTCATAATTATAATCAATTTTGTCCTACCCAAGAAGTCATAGATTCTGATGCATTTATTCGTGTATGGAATTGTTGCATTTGTTTTAGAAAACTGTAAGCATGAGGAAGGAGAGATAGTCATGCATATGGAATCTGATGCAGCTGTTGTAGCAGTCGACGTCGGGACGTGCAGACTATCATTATCTTATGGGAGTGCCATATTACTTGGAGAATGTATCTATGTTATGGGTATTAATCTATTAGATGGAACTTATTATCTGTATCTAAGTTAGTTAGAAATGGATATTCATTCATGTTCTGTGAGAAACTTATCATAAGTCGTTACTCTTTGCTGCTTTCAAACTTCAGCAACGGCACATACACGTGGCACTCTTTGCTGCTTTTAAATCTCAATTCACGATCGAACGGTTGGGAGACGACTTACTTGGGTTTCATCGAATGGACACAAATGATCAAATGGTGGCATTGCGATCTATACGAGGTTTGTGTTCTTCCCTCTTTCAAGTTCTAAGTACATGTGGTGGTTATCTCCTGGCCAAACTCGAATCTCTGGTGGTGAAATGGTCTCAGATGGATCTGCATGTTGTGGTACTGTTCTCAATCAAAACTTCAGCTGCTGGTGGTCTTCATCTTGGTTTCAGTTACTAATCAGGTGCATTTGGCTATGGTTGCTGATTGATCTCAAGTACTGCTCAGTGGCACTTCGGCAGGATCAGAATACAATCAGTAAAAAAATTTAGATTACGTAAACTTAGAAGCATTAATATAAATATGATTATACGATAGGACAACAACACCTTGAATGTAAGATAATCATCCCAAATTATCAAAGAATTTATTAATCCACGTACCTCCCATCATGTAATGAAAAAAGCACAGGTAAAAACATGTCTAGAGATCATCTTATGAAAAATGGAATTGTAGTTAGATGTTCAATTTATTCAGAGATGTGTAATTTATTTAGAGAAAACATGTATGTGTAATTCTATAAGCTTCTGAAAGAACTCTTAATAGTCATTCCAGCTTAAAAAAGTGAATTGGTCAAAATCAGAATATCCCAAACTATCCTTTGAGAGATCCAAAACTATTGAAAGTAAAAAAAGGAATTGCAATAAAAACATTTAAACGTAACCATGCTTTAAAATAATTCCATGAAAAATTCTCAAATGTATAGCAATCCCATGTAAGTTATACCCCTCAGCATGCAAGATTGTTTTCTTGATTCTTCCTACTCGTTAATGTGCCTTGAATCCTAACCATCTAACTCATATTGAAGAACTCTGTATGGATTCGTTTGTTTTTCAAGGATCCGTTTGTACGGGAGTACTATATAAACTCCCTAAGGGCTCGTTCGGTAGGAGAATAAGCAGGAATAAGGATGGGGAATAAGGAGAATAAGGGTCTATTCTCCGTTTGGCTGGAGGATAAGAATAAGGAGAATAAGGTGAAATAAAGGTAGGTAAGGTGGGATAAAGATAGGAATAATAGTGAAATAAGATGAAATAATGGGGAATAGTTGTACCACGGAGAAGCGTGTCGGGGGCTTATTCCCCTTATTCCACTCCCCCTTATCCTCCAAACGAACAGGGCCTAAGATTAGGGTTCTACGTATCCTTTGTATTTTTTTCTTTCTCCACACATTGAAAACCAAACGCTGCCGCCCAAAGATGTAGCCCAGTTATGGGTGAACCTTGTAAATCCGTGTTTTTGCATCTTGCTTGTTTCATCATGTTTGTGCGTGTTTGCCTTCGCGATTCACAACACTACTGTTACCTCACCCAACATTATTATTTTGAAAAAGATCAATATATCTCGGTTGTACACCATATCTTAGGAATGTATAGGTAAAATGCATTCCTGGACCGCTTTATTGGGCTAATTTGTTTTGAATATTTCATTACTCTTCAAACTACTATAACTTCAATATTTTTGTTAGGGTTTTTGTCAATTGTGTTTCTCTGAGGTATCAATTATGCACTTCTTTTTTTTTGAAATATTGATTGTGCCCCCGACTTCTTGTCGTTCTATCATTTATGTCCTTTCGTTACTTTAGGCATCAATGATTTGAACTTACCCATGATTTTTTCAAACCATGGTGCAATTAAGAGGGGCATTATTGTCCTCACAAGGAAGATATTCAGTACTACAGCATTAGGAGTCGAGCACGAGACCTCGTATCTTATCAGCATCGACGTGAGCTTCCTCCGATCGACATCAATGCATGACCAGATCTAATCATCTGAAGTTGGAAGAAGTATCAAACGATACCAGGAGATCGAGCCATTGTTGGATCGAGAACGACACTTGAGTCAAGTGGATCTCGACCTGCAGACCGAATAACTCTGAACAGAATGATATTTTGGGGGCGAAGTATTCGAACAGAGGAAGGAGCTGGAAGGGGAGGAACGGGTGTAGGAGGTTGTGGGCAAAGGAGGGGAGGAGGGATAGGATGAGAAAAGACCTTTCCTTTTTCGTTTGGGGTATAAGGAGGAATGGAATAAGGGGAATAAGCCCCCAACACGCTTCCCCATAGTACGACTATTCCCCATTATTTCATCTTATTTCACTCTTATTCCTATCTTTATCCCACCTTACCTACCTTTATTTCACCTTATTCTCCTTATTCTTATCCTCCAGCCGAACGGAGAATAGACCCTTATTCCCCTTATTCCCCATCCTTATTCCTGCCTATTCTCCTACCGAATGGGCCCTTAAAGTTAATCTCCTTGTATCTTCAAAGTTAACATCTGTTTGCATTGGGATGGACATCAAGTAAACTGAAGAACACAAGTGATATAACTACTAGAAGTTAGAGGCATAACTGATATTCCAAAAAAGAGAGAGGCATAACTGATATCGCAATATCTCATACAGACACAAGTAATAAAAATCCTTTTTATTACACATTTCATATATCGTGTGATCATGTTAATGTATCATTACAGCGATGCCGGATTTTTCTTCGTTTGGGTTATTAAATATTTTTGTCAATATCCGATATATATCTATAAATAATTTTTTTTCTCACTGCCATATTTACTCAACATATCTTGTTTTCTCACAAAACTTTAACCGGTTGTAAATACCAACAGTTCCTGAAAAAATGCCATAAAGGATATCAATCCATGAGCAAATCCGCCAGATTTATACCATAAACAATCAATTCAATGTCAATTTTTAAAAATAAAATATTTTTGTTTGCGTAGTAAAAGAAGAACAAAAAAATTGAATTGTTGTGAATTTCAATAATAGCAGTGAAATTATTTACCTGAAATAACTCGCAAGTAATGTCAGTACGTACGGAACAAATACATTATGTAAATTATATACATATCCTCTTGTTACAAAGATTGAGATATTTCCAAATCGTTACATATAATATTTTGTTTCTATATATATGATTGTCCTTGAGACTGCTAGCATGTTTTGTTTTCCTTAATCATATATGTTGATTATATGTGATTTATGTCATTGTTGATTATCGGATTATTTTTTTGCTCATCTTTTACATCCCTTGGTTAGCCAATGAGGTTACAGGTTAAATTGATAAAGATATTTAATCAGAAGGAAAAATTTACATCGAAACAGAAGTTAATCGAGCAACAAGATGCGTCATTAGTCCTTTTTTATTGCAAAGTCAATCCTTCTAAACACTATATCCATAGATCCGGGGTCCATCACATTATTGTTCATCACTTTTTGGATCCTCTTTAAAAGCTCAATAGCTACCGGTGCTAGGAAGCCAAAGGTGTCAAAATCAAAGGGGATGAAGGCATGTTGATTCCCCGTGCATGCTTTCTCATGTTTCACCACTTTTGCTAAAGAAGCTTTAAGGGCAACTTGTCCTACTGTGAAGGTCCCACTCTTCAACCCCACCATCGGAGATACTCCTGTCAAATCTACACAAACATGTTTTTCTCCTATCCACCCAAAAATCAAAATATCAACAGGTCTAAGTGTGAATCTTCCCTCCCGAGGATCTGTTAAAAAGTTCACCGATGCTTCTTTCTTAGTGGCAATACATGCACGTTTGAGGACAACGAATAAAACATCTCTAACGAGATCGTGTATGTACTTAAACCCCAGGAGCTCCCTACAATGAATGGCGTGATCCCCAAAATTACGATAGACTGGACAAATCTCATCAGCAGGAAATAATGGAATCATAAGACGATATTTGAGGATAATGCGGTACTTCACCGATGACATGTGAAGTCCAAGACCGTCTATAAGAAGGGTAAGGAGGATACTGCGGTACTCCACCGAAAAACTACCTTTTATCTAACAGACATGTTATATACCACCCCCATATCCTCAATTATTTTGCTAAAAAGTGCACTCACCAAAACATTATGGATCTTGGGGGGACGGTGTCGTTTTTAGAGAAACAACTAAGGTCGAATTAGGGAATCAAACCATGAAGTCTTTGAAGAGCATAGTCGAAGTCGGAGTCCATATTGCAAATTTTACTGCCATGTGGGATATGGTCATGAAGTTTCCAAGATTGCACCCTGGAAGCCACAAAAGCGTAGGAAGAAGCCTCCACTGCTGAAAGTAGCCCCAAACCACCCAGTCGAAAAGGCTAAGAAGCCACCCTCCATTGAAGATCTCCAAAAAAAAGGTCCTTCACAAACAACAATGTCTTCAATAGCACCTCGTAAGTCTCTGCCAAATAAAAGTGCAGCCTCCTTCATGTACAAAGGTTGACAAGTTCTCAAACCGAATAAAAGTTTGATAGGCCCACACAAGAACGAAGTAAGAGAAGCTCACTCTGGGGATCCTTCAACAAAGGTAGAAGATGCATCAACTTCACCACTTTAGCAACCCTCTCCAAAGCCAGGCTTTCAACAAAATTTTGATCCATACTAACAGTCCCTCCAAGCAACTTCACAACTAATAGAGGTCTACTAAATGTAAGATACATAAGATAGGTTTTCTGGATAGACAGAACAAGTCATGCTTAGGTACAAACTTTCCCATGATATGGATCTTCTTATTCATTTGCAGATGTTATTCCTCCGTGAGAGAGAATGGGAGAGAGATGGGATTAGGGTGGTCGGGAAGGGGCTCCTGGTGAGCGAGGATGGATCGAGATGCAATGATTCATTCCTCCTCCCGAGGGAGGTATATATAGGGCGTAAACTCTCGCATCGTATGTCTCGTTCCCACGCTCTGTCAGTTAGGATCTCTACAAGACATGATCCTCGCGCTACCATCGGCGATGATTCTGACTACTCGGTCATCCCCGAGACTTGTTCCAACACCCTCGAGAAGGTAGTATCTGCTCTTTGCTGAACAAAGCTTTATGAAGTTGAGACGTTTGCTTATATTTATCTCTTTATTATTACTGTATAATCCATCGAATGTTACTACATGTGTCTGCTCATTTAAAATTTCTAATTACTATACACTTCCTATGTCGGTGATTCGTGTGTCCTTTTATGTTATCTGTTCTAGGCACATAACTTCGTGAATTTTTGTTTTTTTATGCAAAATCTAACCTTATAGATTGAATCTTAAATTAATGCTCTATACATCTTTCAAATTTTACTCAAATCCGAGCTTATTTGCTATTTTATCTCAATCCATTGCACATATGTTATGGATGCGGATAATATATCAGAATATACATATATAATGAAAGGATAAAATGGGGTCATCCCCTTGGGGTATCTAACTTGGCTCCCCGCGTGAATTCGTCCATTTTTTTATTTTTTATTTTTTTGAAATTTCTTCCATGGATTTTCATCAATATATCCCTATATTATGTCCCTCAAATTTCACGTGAAATGGATATTCATACGGCCTACATCCAGAAAGGTCGTTTTTAGCAATTCTGTTACCGTTAAAAAATATTGTCTGGATGAAGGCCTTAGGAGTATCTGTTTCGCACGAAATTTGAATAGCATAATATAAGGATATCATATTGATGAATATTCATGGAAGAAATTTTAAAAAAAATATAAAAAATAAGCGAAATTGTGGGGAGGAGTCAAGTTAGCTCACGCAGGTGTAGCCCCGTTGAACTCATAATGAAAACACATAATGGATATTAACAGTTTGTTCAAGTGACATTTAATAGGGACGTCGACTTATAACTTAGTTTATATAATATAAAATATTTATATATGTCAACTACTGTTACAATAATCCCTGATGTTCATACTGTTTATATAGTATAAAATTCATTAGGTAAGGTACGTGAAATACGGAAAACTGTATGCAGCAGCGATTGATTTAAAATTTGTTGGCATTTCTTTCCTAAATAAATTAATAGCAATAATACAAGTCATTATTTTTTTGAGATTTTATCACTTGTGCCCCTTCGAGATATTGCAATATCAGTTATACCCCTATTTTTTTGGTAATATCAGTTGTGCCCCTCACTTCTTTCTCCGTCATCAGTTGTGCCCTTCCGTCAGATTGACCGTCAAATAATTGAAATAACCATAGTTTACTCAAACCATGGTGTGGTTAAGAGGGGTATTATGGTCAGGATAAAATCAAATGAGGAGGAGGGTTGGGAAGGAGGTGCGAGGCTGTGGAGGAGGTCGGCTTCACGGTGTGGAGGTTGCGACCTGGATGCGGGGACAGGGGCTGCGGGAGGGGAGGGGACAGGGGTTGCGGGGGGGCGGAGGGGGGAGGGGCTGCGACCTGGTCGCAGGGGCGGCGGTGGCAGGGGAGGGGGGGGGGGTTGCAGGACGCGAACAGAACACCTCCGTGGTGGCCCTTTATGGCAACGGTGCCGTCATGGCCCTCGAGCGTGTCCCCGCGGACATCCACACGCAGGGGGGCGTGGCGCGCATGAGCGACCCGGGCCTCATCAAGCGCGTCGTCACCATCCCGGTCATGGTCAAGCCTCGCATAGGCCAACTGATAGACCTCAGCCACCGCATCATGGCAGGGGGCGTGGCGCGCATGAGCGACCCGGACCATCTTCGGGCTGGGAGGAGGTTGAGGGAAGGGGGGCGAGGTGCGACGCCGGGGAGGGGAGAGGCGGCGGGCTGGGAGGAGGTGGGGGGATGGAGGAGGAGGTGCGACACCGGGGAGGGGAGGGGCATCGGGCTGGGAGGAGGAGGTGCGACGCCGGGGAGGGGAGGGGTGCGGGGATGGGCGGCGCAGGGGCAGCGGGCTGGGAGGAGGTGGGGGGGGAGGAGGAGGTGCGACACCGGGGAGGGGAGGGGTGCGGGGCTGGGCGGCACGAGGCAGGGGCGGGGGCAGCGGGCTGAGAGGAGGTGCGGGGAGCTCGGGGCGAAGCTGGGCGGCACGGAGAAGGGGCGGGGGCGGAGAGGGAGGAGGAGGAGGTTGGAGGAGGAGGAAGAGGATGGGGAAGAGGAGGAAGAAGAAGAGGATGAGGAAGAGGGTATAAAATGACCACATAACTTTTTAAAAAAATTAATTCCGCTTATGTCCTCAAAGTTAACGGCGGTTTGCACTGTGGATGGACGGTCACTAACCCGAGGGACACAAGTGATAAAATAACAAGAAGTGAGGGGTACGACTGATATTACCAAAAAGATAGGGGTATAACTGATATTGTGATATCTCGGAGGGGTACAAGTGATAAAATCCCTATTTTTTTCAAACTCGTAAGGAATATTGTATTTTTGTTGCATCAAATCAAATCATATGACAATGATTACTTATTAAAAATTTTAAATATTTGTCAAATGTGTAAAGAATAGTATAAAGTTTATTGAAAACATGGTATTTTTGTCCCATCAACTTTGAAATCTTTGTAAATTACCTTCTCAACTTTGTAAATATTATTGTCCCTCAACCTCGTAAACTTGATCAGTTTTGCCCCACGAACAATGCTATTAATTTGACACGTCTTAGTTAACTCACTTGGATTAAAAATGAATTAATCAAACCTCAGGAAATCCAACAATTGGATTTCTTCCTCTCTCTCTCTCTCCCCCTCATTCCTTCTTCTCCCCCCTTATTCCGATAGTCAATGCATCATAGTCGAAAGCAACTCGATGGTTGGAACCATTGTATATACCAATGATGATGTTGATGATGCTCGAATCTCTACAGAAGCAACTCGACAAACGTTTGGGTCTTCCGTGGTTCGTCATACTCCAGTTGATCATTAACTCTAGGTTGGGATGGGTTGGCCTGTTTGGTTGCTGGGTTGGACTGGATTGGGTTGGGATGGGTGAATAGTAATCTGTGAGGAGAAAGTACCCTTGTGAATAGTAACTAGGGTTGGGCCAACCCTGCCCAACCCTGCAACCAAACAGGCCATAGGTGACATTGATGCTCGAACTCCAAACGATTGCAGAGTGTACTCCAGCAAAGGTAAAGCGCTCTGACCTCGCCTCGAAAAAAGCCTCAACATCGATGTATCATGCAGATGCTCAAGGAGGGAGGATGGGCTCCACCACCACCTCCACCGCACGAGGACCACACAGAAGAGGAGGGAGAGAAAGGAGAAGGCGAGGGTGTCATCCAAGTCCACCAGTGGAGACAGACGTGATCGTGTGCGATGGCGTTGACGAAGGTGGAGGGGAAGGGGATGAGAGGAGGAGGGTGAGGGGAAGAGGGAATGATGTCTTTTTTGTAAATTTGCTAAACGAAGAGGGCAATATGTACCTCTTTTTAATAGAATCTGGTTAAATTTAACTGGTAAATGGATGGAGTTAACTACATGATCTGTGGGATAAGAGTTAACAAATTTATGGGACCGAGGAGATAATAACGATGTTTAAGAAAGTCGAAAAGGTAATCTGCAAATATTCTAAGGTTTGTGAAGTAAAAATGGTTGATATTTCAAATACATATTTATTATTATTTTTTACAACCTTCGAAACTCTTGATTAATTGCGGTTTCAAATATTGACCTTACGTTTTGGTCTCATATGTAATTACATCTTGTCTCCATAATATTATTATTAATATAATAATTGCATTGTCTGTACGTTGCAACGCATTTGCATATTATTATGTTTGTACGTTGCATGCATTGTTTGAACTTTGCATTGTTTGAACCTTGCATTGTTTGTACGTCGCATGCACTCTTTATTATTATGTTTGTACGTTGCATGCATTTATCCATTATTCCATTCGTGAGATTTTTGAGTGAAACATCTAACGTTGCAAAAAAAATTAATTATTTTTTATATCATTTACAAGCACCAATTTAATTGGTGTATTATCACGTCCGTTATATTTTTGAATGTTAGTGCATAACATTCTTGTTTTCATGGCCTATATAAGGTTGGTCTTTGTTGAGAACAAGACACAACATTTTCTATCTCTCTTCCTCTTTCTCTCTTTTTGAGTAAGTCTATTCCGAAGGAAAGATCTTAGTTGCTCAATCGATCTTGACGTTGGCGAGTGCACGTCCGTCGAGATCTCGCCGTTGTATCCTAGAGGATAGTCGTATCGATACCGGTTGCACCGTCGGAATTTCCGTGGGAGGTACGAATCTATTCTTAAGGACAGTGCAGCTTGCACGCCTCGGCTTGTTGGTTCGTCTCGTCGTATTAGATCCGGTATTATTTTTCTAACCCTCCTTTTATTTTAACTACAATCTTAAGAATAGATATGGAGGGCGCTGTTATGCTTGCTTCAAAATCGCTTCTTCCCGATGTATCTAAAATTGAGCAGTTTTCCGGTTCCCACTATAAACGTTGGCAAGAAAAAGTTTTTACCTTGCTAGAGCTAAATAATGTGGCTTATGTCCTTAGCACATCTAGACCAAAAAATGATTTTTCTGCATGGGAAAATGCTAATAAAGTTTGTAGACACACTATCTTGAGCACTCTTTCAAATGAACTTTTTGATGTCTATTATACATCTAAATTAGCATCTGAGATTTGGGAAAGCCTACGGAAGAAATATATTTTAGAAGATGCAGGAAATCAAAAATTTGCAATAGGCAATTTCCTAAACTTCAAAATGACAGAAGACGGGGATATTACATCACAAATCCATCAATTTCATGTTTTAGTTGATGACCTAAAAAGTGAAAAAATAAAATTGCCTGACTCTTTTCTAGCCGGATGCCTAATTGAAAAATTACCTGAAACTTGAAAGAATATAAAAATAATTTGAAACATAAAAGAAAGACCATGAGCCTCGATGATGTTATTATCCATATTAGGATTGAAGAACAAAGCAAGATTAGGGAAAAATTGGAAAAGGCTAAAGAAATGGTAGCTAAAGCTAATGTGGTGGAGAGCAACTCAAACAAAACTTTCAAGCCCCGAATTAAGAATAGTAGAAATAATCAAAAGGGAGGTGGAAAGTTTGTCCAGAAAAAAAGCCACAATCCAACTTTTAAAAGAAAAATTGCAAATTGCTTCGTTTGTGCGAAACCGGATCATAAAGCTGCTCAATGTAGATACAGAAAATCGGGTGATCAACCAAAAGCAAATATCGTGACTGAAACTGAAATTGTTGCTGCGGTTGTGAGTGAAGCAAACTTGGTGGCACATGGAAAGGAATGGGTGGTTGACTCTGGCGCCACTCGTCACATATGTGGTGATAGGAATGTATTTAGCTCCTATACACCAGTGAAAGAAGGAGAGGAGAAAGTATACTTTGGGAATTCTCAAACTTCTCCAGTTGTTGGAAGAGGAACAGTTGAGCTAAAACTGACTTCCAATAAAATCCTTTCACTGCGAGATGTGCTTCATATACCTGATATCCGTGTGAATTTAATTTCAGTATCTCTCCTCATCAAGAACGGAGTAAAAGTTGCCTTTGAGTCTGACAAATTTGTCATGACTAAATCTGGGACCTTTGTTGGCAAAGGATACAACAGTCAAGGTCTTTTTGTACTGAATGTTATTGACGTGATGAATAAGAAAGCTTCTACTTCTTCTGCTTATATGCTTGACTCTTTTAATGTTTGGCATGGAAGATTAGGACACCTCAATTTTTCTTACATGAAAAAAATGAAACAATTAGGATTGATTGAGAATTTACCCTTATCTTTTACAAATGAAAAGTGTGAAATTTGTGTAGACTCCAAATCCACTAAAAAGCATTGTGCTTCCATACAAAAAAGGGAATCTGAATTGTTAGAGCTCATTCATACTGATTTGGGTGATTTAAAAGGGAATATCACTAGAGGTGGGAAAAAGTTTTATATTACTTTTATTGATGATTTTTCTCGTTATACTATGGACTATTTGTTAAGTTCAAAAGATGAGGCTTTTGAAATGTTTTTAAGATACAAATCTGAGGTTGAAAATCAACTCAAGCAGAAAATAAAAAGGTTAAGATCTGATAGGGGAGGAGAATATGATTTCAAATCCTTTAATGATTTTTGTGTGCAGAATGGTATAATCCATGAATTCACACCTCCTTATTCTCCTGAATCAAATGGTGTGGCTGAAAGAAAAAATAGGACTCTTAAAGAAATGACAAATGCTATGCTAATAAGTTCAGGTGCTCCTTTGAGTTTGTGGGGAGAAGCTATTCTTTCAGCATGCTTCATACAAAATAAAATACCTTATAAAAGGACCAATAAAGCACCATATGAACTATGGAAAGGTTATACACCTAACTTGAAATACTTGAAAGTGTGGGGGTGCTTAGCCAAAGTTTTACTTCCTGAACCTAAGAAAAGAAAACTTGGTGCTAAAACTTTTGATTGTTTATTCATTGGTTATGCTCATAATAGTCCCGCTGGTCATTATAGTGCTGCATATCGATTTCTTGTTCTTAGAAGTGAAAACAATATAATAGAACCGAATACTATTGTTGAAAGTAAAAATGCTGAATTTTTTGAGCATATTTTTCTTTTGAAAACTCCTTTAGAAAAGTCTTCTAGAACTATACATATAAACAATGATATAGATGAAAATGAAGCTCAAGTATTAAGAAGGTCTAAGAGAGCTAGGAAAGAAATTGATTTTGGAGGCGATTTCTTTACATACCTTGTTGATAATGATCCTTAATCTTATAAGGAAGCTATTTCCTCTCCTGATTCTATCTTCTGGAAAGAAGCTATCCACAATGAATTAGATTCTATAATGGCTAATCATACATGGGAATTGGTAGATTTACCACCAGGTGCTAAAACTATCGGGTGTAAGTGGATTTTTAAAAGGAAGCTGAAACATGATGGATCTATAGAAAAATTCAAAGCGAGACTAGTGGCGAAAGGTTATTCTCAAAAGAAAGATGTTGATTATTTTGATACTTTTGCTCCTGTAACTAGAATTTCTTCTATAAGGGTTTTAATTGCTTTAGCTTCCATTCACAAATTAGTGATTCATCAAATGGACGTTAAAACTGCTTTTTTAAATGGTGATTTAGAAGAAGAAATTTACATGGATCAACCTGAGGGTTGTATTGTTTCAGGGAATGAAAATAAAGTATGTAAGTTAGTTAAATCTTTGTATGGATTGAAACAAGCACCTAAACAATGGCATGAAAAATTTGATAAAGTGCTAGTTTCTAGTGGTTTTCAAATTAATGGTGCAGATAAATGTATTTATTCTAGAGTTGACGGTACAAATTGTGTCATTATTTGTTTATATGTTGATGACATGCTTATTTTTGGAACTACTCTAGATATTGTTAATCATACAAAGAAATTTTTACCTTTTCATTTTGATATGAAAGACATGGGAGAAGCAAATATAATTTTAGGTATACAACTTGTGATGAAATCTAATTTTATTTTGCTTTCTCAAGAGCACTACATTGAAAAAATCTTGAAAAAGTTTTCTTCTTTTGACTGCAAGCCAGTATGTACTCCTTTTAATGCTAACTCACAGCTCAAGAAAAATAAAAGTGATAGTGTATTTCAGACAAAATATGCACAAATTATTGGCAGTCTTATGTACTTAATGAATTGTACTAGACCCGATATTGCATATGCTGTGGGAAGATTAAGCAGGTATACTCAAAATCCCAATAGAGAACATTGGGATGCTCTTAATAGAGTACTTAAATACCTTAAAGGGACAATGGGATATTGCTTAAAATATTGTGGAGAACCTTCAGTACTTGAGGGATATTGTGATGCAAACTGGATCTCAGATTCAGATGAATTGACATCTACTAGTGGATATATTTTTACCCTTGCAGGTGGAGCTGTTGCTTGGAAATCAACCAAGCAAACTTGTATTGCTCGGTCTACTATGGAATCCGAGTTCATTGCCTTAGAGAAGGCAGGTACTGAGGCTGAATGGTTGAGAAACCTTTTAGCAGATCTTCCCATTTGGATGAAACCAACGCCATCTGTATTCATCCATTGTGATAGCCAAGCTGCTATAGCAAGAGCTAAAAATAAAATCTATAATGGGAAAAGGAGACATATTTGTCTGAGGCATAATATTGTGAGGCAACTCATTAGTGATGGCATCATATCCATGGATTATGTGAAGTCAGAGTTAAATTTAGCTGATCCTCTGACTAAACCACTAAACAAAAAGTTGGTGGAGAGTACATCGAGGGGAATGGGGTTATGCCCGAATCAAGAGTCGAAGTGATGGAAACCCAACCTTCATGAATGGAGATCCCAGGAAGAAGGTTCATATGGGATAAACAATTCACTAAACGACTTGCAAGATACTATCAAATCTTCCCCATTCCTACGGTGTACAACGTGATAGTATGAAAAGTGATGGGGCTGAACAAAAAAATGTTCTTAATGGACATCATAGCCCAAATTGGGTGGTGTATAAAAGCAGTATACACTTGATGATGATCCACCTATATGGGTGTGAAGGTGAGGCCGCTTCCTATGAGATTTTTGGGCAAAATCTCTAGAGCACTCATGAAAAATCCAGGTAGACGCATGACCGAAACGTGTCAACCCGCATGAGAAACAAAGATCAGAAAATGTAGTGTGGGATATGGGTCAATGGTTTCAAAAAATAAAGGATTGGTTCATAGGAATTATTATTCCACCAACCTTTAGAAGCTATATTCATACTCTCTACGTCTTGGTTCATAGTCGATAACACACCAAGTCTTATGCATTACATTTTTGAATTCCTTCAATAGTCATCTTTAAGTTTTATCCCTCTTTTAATATTTATTAACTTTAATTTCTTTTTTGTAATTGTGGGGGATGATAAAATATGTCAAAAAAAGTATTTGAAATAGTGGGGGATTGTTAATATTTCAAATACATATTTATTATTATTTTTTTACAACCTTCGAAACTCTTGATTAATTGCGGTTTCAAATATTGACCTTACGTTTTGGTCTCATATGTAATTACATCTTGTCTCCATAATATTATTATTAATATAATAATTGCATTGTCTGTACGTTGCAATGCATTTGCATATTATTATGTTTGTACGTTGCATGCATTGTTTGAACTTTGCATTGTTTGAACTTTGCATTGTTTGTACGTCGCATGCGCTCTTTATTATTATGTTTGTACGTTGCATGCATTTGTATCCATTATTCCATTCGTGAGATTTTTGAGTGAAACATCTAACGTTGCAAAAAAAAATTAATTATTTTTTTATATCATTTAAAAGCACCAATTTAATTGGTGTATTATCACGTCCGTTATATTTTTGAATGTTAGTGCATAACATTCTTGTTTTCATGGCCTATATAAGGTTGGTCTTTGTTGAGAACAAGACACAACATTTTCTATCTCTCTTCCTCTTTCTCTCTTTTTGAGTAAGTCTATTCCGAAGGAAAGATCTTAGTTGCTCAATCGATCTTGACGTTGGCGAGTGCACGCCCGTCGAGATCTCGCCGTTGTATCCTGGAGGATAGTCGTATCGATACCGGTTGCACCGTCGGAATTTCCGTGGGAGGTACGAATCTATTCTTAAGGACAGTGCAGCTTGCACGCCTCGGCTTGTTGGTTCGTCTCGTCGTATTAGATCCGGTATTATTTTTGGGATTTTATCACTTGTGCCCCTCCGAGATCTCGCAATTTCAGTTATGCCCCTATCTTTTTGGTAATATCAGTTGTGCCCCTCACTTCTTGCTCCGTCATCAGTTGTGCCCTTCCGTCAGATTGACCGTCAAAAATTTGAAATAACCATAGTTTACTCAAACCATGGTATGGTTAAGAGGGGTATTATGGGGTATTATGATTAATCAGTTGGATTTTTTACATATATAGTCCGTGTAAAACTTGAAATTACGTGTACTCTGGCGAGGGGGGCAGGGGATGTCGACGGTTCCGTAGGGGGCTGGAGGGGGCGGGGCACCTTGCAGACGTCAACGGCGATGTCGAGGGGGTAGGGGATGTCGGGGGGTTCCTGTAAGCGGAACAGAAGCGAGTACCTCACACATGTGTTCGGAGGACATGTGCTTCCTCTTCCATCTCCCACACGGAGCATCTCCATCCCGCTTCCATTGTCGTCCGTAATTCTGAGCTCACGACCCACATCCCCATCGAGTAACCAAACACCTGTGCACAACCCCACCATCACCTTTCTGGTGCTCTCCCTCGGCACCGGATTACAGCAGGTTCCTGGTGCTCTCCCTCGGCACCGGAACAACGAAGCAGCAGGCCAGGTACAACGCGCCGACGGCTTCCAAGTGGGGAGCTCTGCTGTGGCTGTTTAACTTGGGTGCAACCCCCCTCCTCGACATCATCATGGAAGCGAGCGGCGACATGGTCGACCTCCACAATTCCCTCCTCTTCCAGGCAATGGAATCTGAGGGAAACTATCTTCGTATTCAGGTACATATTTCTATAATTTCACAGGACATTTTAAGTGGCTATTGAAAAAAAAATGAACAAGTATACGATGGTGGTGGTTGCAGGACGATACACTGACCGGGAACGAGACCCTGATGGATCTATCGACGAAGGAGAACATGAACCACCTGGTGCAGATGGGGAGGAACCTCCTGAGGAAGCCGCTGTCGAGGGTCAATCTGGAGAACGGGAAGTACGAGCCCGTGGGGAACGGGTTAACCAACCAGGACGAGCTTGTCAAGTTTGCCAAGCTGCTCTCGGACGAGAGGAGGCAGAGGATGTCCGGTTCCAACTCCGCATGAAGCCGTGCCCTTTAGGTCTGGCGGAGGGGCCGCAGGGGATAGGGGGAGGTCGGGGCGGCAGAGGGCGGCGCCGGGGAGGGGAGGGGAGCTCAGGGCGGAGCTGGGAAGCACGGGGCAGGGGCGGGGGCGGAGAGGGAGGAGGAGGAGGTTGGAGGAGGAGGAAGAGGATGGGGGAAGAGGAGGAAGAAGAGGAGGATGGGGAAGAAGGTGTAAAATGACCATGAAACCTTATTTTAAAAATTAATGCCGCTTATGTCCTCAAAGTTAACGTCCGTTTGCACTGTGGATGGACGGCAACTAACCCAAAGGGCACAACTGATAAAACGACAAGAAGTGAGGGGCACAACTGATATTACCAAAAAGATAGGGGCATAGCTGAAATTGCGAGATCTCGGAGGGGCACAAGTGATAAAATCCCATTATTTTTCTAACCCTCCTGTTATTTTAACTACAAAAATCTCAAAAACAAGCTAATAATGCTGTTATACACACATTTGGCAATAAATATTAAATTTCTTACCATTTACAAGAATACCAGATAAATTTGTTATTGATAAAATTATACCATTGGAAAGGTATGTCAATAAATGGCAACATATTCGTTGTTATAGGTCAATTTGTTTTACTGATGTACTTGCATCAGATCATGTAAAAATTTATACCCATATTCTGTAGTGTTAATCTATCATAAATAACCTGAAGTAATCGTATTGGTGCAAAGATATGGAGGGGAGAAGGGATGCGTCCATCACGCAAATTGTTAAGGTTCCGGAACCATGTGCTGCATCTACGACTGTACTTATTATTTTATTTCCATTTATATTCTACTGCACCTATTTAGAATGTGTTGAAGGATCTATTTACTTCCAATTTTTCCAATGAGTTAAGTTAAGACGAATAATCCTTATATTATTTATTGTAAAATATATACTAATTAATATTAATACTAGGATAAAATGAAAATGGCGGGGCTTTTGAGGCGTTAATAGGTCGCTGACTTTTCTAATATAATAGACTCGATACGACTATCGCCTTCCCTCACACCATCTCATTATTCCTTTCGCTCCCCGGGGCAAAAAACGCTTTTTACCCTTCTTTTTATGTAAAGGATCTAGTAGGTTTGGTAGTCTTTTCTATCTTTTTTTCCATTTTTCTTTTTTATGCTCCTAATGTTTTGAGGCATCCCGACAAGAATTCCTGGTTGCCTAGTTCTCCTCGAGGTCCTCCCTATTCTTTGGAAGTGAATCGACTTGATGCCATTCTAGCGGCCTTTGAGGAGATGTAGGGTTCGGTCTCTTCCCCTTTCTTCTTTGCTACGATGACTCCTATCTTTTGCACCCTCGCTCTCTTTTGCAGCCGGGTACTAAGCATCAGCTAATCGCTAAAGCTTGTCTTTCAATATGGTTGTTGCCGTTCCATTTTCTGCAATTTTGTTGTTTTTTTATAATAAAGTCATGTATATTCACCTCTATATCCTTTTTATATGTCATTCGAATTTCGTCAGAAACAGAGACTCTTATGCGTTCCATCTAGGGATGCAAGCGGACAGATACAGATACGGATATAGGTATTACTATATCCTTATCCATTTTTGAATACGAATACAGATGCGGATACGAATATTGATGGATATTAAAACTATCTTACCATATCCTTAAAAAATAGATATTGATCGCATACGAGTAATGTTTGAATACTCTATACAATCGACTTAAATATACTCGAATTGAATGGAAAACACATGATATATATTTTTTATTAAATGTGTTTGTATAAGAAACATTATACAAATATGGTAAAAGAAGGTATAGAATTATGTTATATATAGTTAAAAAAATCTATGACCATATTTATATACGAAAACGGATATACGGATATGGATGTTTACGGATATCAAAACAATATCATATCCGTATGCATTTTAAAATAGATACGGATGTCAAAATATGTATAAAATGGATACAATGACGGATCGGATATAGATATATCTGTAACCGTTTGTATCCATACTTCCATCTAGAACAGTTACTTTTAACGGTCTTAGAATTGTTGTAATCGTACATGTTATAGATGGAGGGCATACGAGTCTTTGTTTTCGATGAAATTCGAATGACATATAGGAAGGATATATATAGAGAGAGAGGATGGGGAGCTTGCACCAAGGTGCATGTAACTTTTCATGCACCGGCGCTTATATCTTCTACATTTTTTCTTTTTTGAAAAATACCATCATATATATTCATCCATATATCCCTCCAATATGTCATTCGAATTTCGTCAGAAACAGAGACTCCTATGACCTCCATCCAGAACAGGTCGATTACAGCAATTCTAAGACCGTTAAAATTACCTGTTCTAGATGAAGGTCATAGGAGTCTCTGTTTCTGAAGAAATTCGAATGACATATTGGAGGGATATATGGATGAATATACATGGTGGTATTTTTCAAAAAAGAAAAAAATGTGAAAGATATAAGCGTCGGTGCATGAAAAGTTACATGCACCTTGGTGCAAGCTCCTCATCCTCATATATATATATATATATATATATATATAGAGAGAGAGAGAGAGAGAGAGAGAGAATATTTCAGATGAGGTGCACCTTTCCTTGCTATATGGAAAGTCACGAATATTGGCCGTCTGATCTGCATCTACGACCATCAGCCGTCTATAATCACACACGCGAAACCATGTTAAACCATCGCAATATACCACTCCCGGTTTTCTATATTTAGTAAATTAGTGGCTTTATGACTCAATCAATTTTGTGATGTTCGTTCTTTTTTTATAAACGATTCTTCTTCCTATATTTAGATTCTTCATCCGGCACCAGAATTATTTAATTATCCCTTAAATTACGGTATTTGGTTTTATACTAATTTTAATTCTTTTTTCTAACGTTTAATCTTTTGCATCCACATTCGTTCTTCACCATGGACGATTCCTATTCTTCATCAAGCGATGATTCTGCATCGGAGTTTATGTCTAACTTTTATGAAGAAGGATTCCAGGTTATTACATTATATTTCTTTGTTGTTCTTCAAAAAATATTTCGATTTGATGTATATAGTGATTTTTTGTAACAGGAAAATAGCACTGAAGATACAGGTCACGTCAATTCTGATATCTGTCCTCTCTCCACAGGTGTTGTATTTTAATATTATACAAATTTTTGATTTTAGTAGAATTAATATGATTTTTATGTAATCATTACATTTGTTCTTCAATTTGTTCTCAAGTTTATGTTAAATTGTACTAGATTTACAGTTATGGTCAATAAACGTGTTTTCATTTAATTTGTTGTCTTGATATATAATTGACATTATACAATAATACATGTCTATATTTTATTATCATTCGACATATTTTACAATATATTCATTCAACATAATATATATAACTTCACGATCCATTCTACAATATTTGATTGTATTGTATATTATATTAATTTATTTTACTATTTCCTTATATAAATTACACAATATTTCGTTCTTTCTTTTTTACCAGTAACATTTTCGGGTGACATTTATTACAAATATATTTCACTAGAATTAACTTTATAATCCATTATACAATATTTATATATATTTTAAATTTTATTTACTTTGGGTAATATTTCCTAGTATATTTTACACAATTTCACATTTTTTGACTTTTGGCAGGATCACTTTCGGATGCCCTATATACCAAATATAATACACAATAATTAATAACATATTCCATTGTAAAATATTAATCTGAATTGTACATTTTTTTGCTCTATATTAATTTTTCTTAGTTTAGTTTACGCAATCTCACTTTCTTTGTATATTACCAGGAAATATATGGGGTGCCATACGTTCCAGAGATATTGCACAAGACTGTCTTCCAAATTTTGAGGTAATGAGATACCATATAAACTTTTATTTTTTTAAGTAAATTTATTATTGTGTTATTTTTATATTAGGATATTGGAGCAAAGATCACATATACAGAGTGCCTACAAACTGATGCATCCTTTTCAGGTAATATTGTTAGTGTGTAAATTTAATAATTATACAAACAATATATCTTCATAGTTCTTAAAGTTAATATTGTTAATATTTTTCAATCTTTTTCGATATATATGTGAAAAACATCATTAGATTTAACATGTTTTTCAATTATATTTAAATTAATGCAGTTGATCCAAGTTCCCCAATCGCAAACTGTTCTAGTTATCAGAATATACCCACTGTTGGTATGGTTTTTGGTTCCGTTGAACACGCATATAATTTTTATGAAGCTTATGCTACAAGGGAGGGTTTCAATGTACGCAAAAGTAGCACAAGACATAGAGTTGATAGATAACTAGAAACAAGACACTGGTGTTTAAGAGTTTTGTATGTTGGAAAGAAGGAAAATCAAGAGCTTCCTCATCAACAAGAGATGGTTTCTTAGTTGACAGTGATTGCAGCGATGAAAGTATGTTTGAAAGATCGGAGAGAGCTGTTGGTGTTGTTCGAACTGGTTGTAAGGCCATGATGTCGGTTAAATATAGGTTTGTTGATCATGACTGGATAGTGGTTTGTTTCAATGAAGAGCACAATCATAACCTTGTATCCCCCAGCAAACGGCTATATTTTCGTGCCAATAGAAAGTTCTCTAAAGCTGCTAAAATGCTTATCAAGTCCATGACTGATGTTAATATTCCTGCATCAAAACAATCGGCATTTTTGGATAATGGTTTCATTACAAACAACAAAGTTGGTGGCATTGTGCGCGATATATACAACCTTAACAGGGATGAGAGAAGACGTCGTGATGGTTTGGATGCAAAACTTGTGTTAGATCTCTTTGATAACTGTAAAAAGTTGACGCCTGAATTTTTCTACTCTTATCAAACTGACGAGGACAATAGGCTCACACATTTATTCTGGGCTGACAGTGTATCCATCGAAGATTACAAGGTTTTTGGTGATACAATTTCGTTTGATACGACATATAGAACCAATGAATACAAATTAATATTTGCATCTTTCTGTGGAGTTAACCACCATGGTTGCTCAATTTTTTTTGGTAATGCATTTATCAACAGAGAAACAACAGAAAGTTTTACTTGGTTATTTAATCAATTCCTTGATGCTGTTAGAAAACACCCTATTTCTATAATCACTGATGAAGATCCAGCAATAGGTGCTGCAATCCGTATTTCATTTCCCAACACTGTTCACAAGTTTTGTACATGGCATATTATGACAAAGCGAAACTTAAACTGGGTAGACTGAAGGAAATTGTCAAGGCTCTTAAAACATTTAGCAGGCTTGTTTGGCGGAGTGAGTCTATTGATCAATTTGAAGATGGTTGGTCAGCAGCCATTTCTGAGTTTGGATTGCTTGAGAATAAATGGTTAGCAGAGAAGTATGAAATAAGACAGAAATGGATAGATGTATATACTAATGACACATTCTTTGCTGGGATGCGTAGCACTCAAAGGAGTGAAAATATGAACTCATTTTTACAAAATTCTATTACTAAACAGAACACTCTTTTAGAGTTTGTTTCTAGATTCCAGACAGCCATCCAGAGGTTAAGAGAACGTGAGAATGATATGGACCATGATTCAAAGACTAGAAGGCCTAAGTTAAGAACCAAATGGACTTTGGAAGAACAAATGGTTGATGTTTATTCGAAAAAGATTTTTTACAAGTTCCAGAAAGAGTTGAAGGAGTTAATGATGTTAAACGTTCGTGTTTCTGAAATAAAAGATGGATCGACATGTTACAATGTTTCATCAATCGATAAGTCTGTTAGAGATAGAATAGTTAACAAAAATCATCAGACTGATTATCTATCTTGTGAATGCAAAAAAATGAAATTTCAAGGAATAGCATGCAGGCATTTACTTGCTGTTCTCAAGT
Organism: Ottelia alismoides; assembly: GCA_037367405.1. NCBI lineage: Eukaryota > Viridiplantae > Streptophyta > Magnoliopsida > Alismatales > Hydrocharitaceae > Ottelia > Ottelia alismoides. Next base: position 25,097 of record JAZKJV010008556.1, read on the forward strand.
TCAGAGGAGATTCATTTCTTTCAAGTTCTTTTATCATGCCCAGATGGACCAGGAATATTAAGAGGTCTGGTAATTATCCAATCTACAACCAAAATCCCCAACATGAAAGGTCTGGACAGTTAAATGATATATGTTCTCAGATTGTTGCTGAAAGTAGCGTAGAATATGATGATATTTTCTTTCTCGTAAAAGCAAAGCTTCTGAAATTGCTCGAAGAAGTTCAAAGTTTAAATTCAAAAAAAAGATTATCAAATGTATCACAGGATCAATCTCATTTGGAAAATCATGATAATAATAACCATGTACTTGTCCCTGTTACTGCAAAAACAAAAGGTAGTGGAAGGGGAGGAAGACCAAAAGGTTCAGGCAGTCGCCGAATTTCTCAATAAGAATTAAAAAGGAATAGAGGCAGACAATGCAAAGCTTGCATGAAGTATAATGTTGGTCATGATTGTAGGAATTGTCCTTCAAACAAGGTTCAAGCAACTTCAGACTGGTATGTAGTGTTAACCAGTTTATTATTTTTATATTTGTTTTTTGTTGATATAACATAAAATTTTCTCTGCAGCGATGATTCAGGACAGGCAGATTCCCAATAAATAGATTGCAAATTACTTAAATGCGAGGGGGTTAACTGACATTTTGGTTACTTTATAAATTTTTATTCCTCTATTTAGCTTTAATATTTTGTTATTACAGAGTTTAACCATTACAACATATTCAGATATCACATACAAAGTTGTTTTTATACAATATGTTAAATTTACTGATGTATTCTGCTTTTTGTTTGCAGGTTATTATTGATCAATCTGGAAGAGGTCATAGTTGCAGCCATTTTAAAATAGACCGATGTTTAAAGTCACTTTCTATTTATATTCTTCCATATAACAGTGTGTTGACTGTTATATATTTATTGTATGATCTGATGTTACTCAAACGATTGGTACTTATTATTGTTTTCATGTGATGAGTTTTTCTGGAAACATTTGAATGTAATATATATGACTGAATTAGTCAGACATTGTATGTTCCATATTGGGTATTGTTCAGTATTATTATCTCACAAAAAGTTTTGTGGTTGTGATGAGTTTTTCTGGAAACATTTGAATGTAATATATATGACTGAATTAGTCAGACATTGTATGTTCCATATTGGGTATTGTTCAGTATTATTATCTCACAATAAGTTTTGTTCAGTATTATTATAATGCATTCATTGATCTGTATATTTGATATCCCATTTTGAACAAAAGCAATTTTTTACATGTTAACAGAAGGTTGTTAAAATATAAAAACGATTGTCTTCCATGTAAAAAATATTATCTAAGTGAAACAATGTTCCCAGTTTAATGTACAATAATGAACATATTGTATAATAACATTCATTATTGTACACAGTAATTAACTTTTTGTAATATATAGTTAATATATATGAGGTTATACAGATCCATAATAGTCGAAGTCAGAGGATTATACAGATATCAATATATTTAAGACCAATATAATGCTTTCATTGATTTGTATATTTGATATGTATAATGATTTACATATAATGGATAAATATCAAATATTGATGTTTTACATTGATGTGCTAAACAATCAATATCAGTATTGAAGTCATGTTTAAGTTATATGCATAGTACAATCAGAAGAACATCACAAAATACAATTCATGCACAAAATACTTAAAAAAAGACGTTACATGGCTGAATTGTCCAGCTTAAATAAATTAAACTTAACCACATTGTTCAGAATTCCATGAAATACTTATAAATACAATATTGTTCCAGGAAATACTTCTAAACACAAAAAACTAAATATTGTTTCAGGAAAGTAAATTTCAACTCTATTAAACATATACGAAATATGTCTTGACGTTGTCTTGAAAACAACATTCATCATCATCTCTCAATTAATTTCCAGCTTCATTGTCAACGTGTCCGCAAGTCAAAAGAGTACATGCGATTTCTGCCCTGAACCTTGGAATGTCCTCAAAGCTGAAGTCCAAAGCCCTTCCTTCACACAAGTATTCCATTGTCTTCATCACGTAGACACCGCAATCCAAGCTGTGAGGAGGTTGTTGCGGGCTGTCAACCACATATATTATATCCCAGTCGTTCATTGTTTCGTCCACCAAGACCATGCCAAAGCATTCGCACATCCATCCATGCTAAAAAAGATATTGTTAAATTCCTTTATAACCAAATGATTGTTTTAATGTAAAAATGTTGAAAATACACATACCCATTTTTGTGCATCTTTTTTGTGAATTTTTGATCCTCTCATTGAGTTATATGCATAGAATTTCCTCGCCGTGAAGTCTGTGATCAGGAGATGCCAGTGATTCTTGGTGTGTATAACTGTGAAAACCTTAGATAATCCAATCAGCCTTTCATCTTCCAATTCATGAAGGCCGTCCAGATGGCTCAACTCCTCCTTTGTAGCTCTATCAACCGTATTTACAAAATATTGCTGCATGATGAAGATGTAAATATTATGTTATATTATTAGAATTACACGACATTGTAGTGACTAACCATCTTGTAAATAGGTGTGAATAGGAATGGCATTGTGTCTCCGGTACAATATCTATGTCGCAGAACATCCATGAACATTTCCAAAATCTGTATTCAAAGTAAATGTATCATCTCAGTATTTCTTTAATATTTAAAATATGAAATAAAATTATTTGATTACGCCATCTTCAATCATTTTTTCATATAAAAAATGATATATTTCTTTTCCCTTGCAAAAGATTCCAAGCGGTGTTAAGTATGTGGCGTTAAATCTGCAGGTTTCATCAAGAAAAGATTAAAATGTAATTACATATTTATTTAAAACATAAAATTCTATCTTAAATTCTAACTTACTTGTCTGCTGGGTCTCTTAGAAAGTCCTGAATCAACCTCCTTTGATCCTCGCTTATATTTTCATATCCGATAAAGTCAGTTGCCGGATCACATAGATATTGTAAATTGTAGTTACACATAAGATTTAAACAAGTATTTATTATATCTGTAATTATTTAATATTTATTCTCAAGAAGATCTATAAATCATTGCATGATAAAGAATTAAGTCACAATACACACCTCGTGGTCTGTTTCACTGGGAATAATTTCTCTTGTATCCCGGGCATCTCTTTTTGCTGCATTCCGCTCTTTAACTCTTTTAGTTAATGAGCTAGGATGCACTTCCGATCTCTCCTTCCTTTTCTTCCTCGGTGCTATCTTATTTTTCTCTGTTACAATGGACTCCTGCTCCCCAATACCAAGATCAAAACATGGAATAGACTCTTTCTTGGTTAAATTAATTTCAGCTTCATGTTCTGCATCCATCTTTTTGTCAATTTCAGATATGTTTTCCACCACAAGTGTATTTTTTTTGGCATCAGCTTCAGTCGCATTCTTGTCTCCTTCCATTGTCATAATCTCATTGATTTCTCTATCAGCTTCAGCTGGTGTATCTTTTCCCAGTTTGCCTCTCAGTTCATCATTCTCTTCTTCCAACTTTCTTATTTGAATCTCGTAAGATGCAATTTTTGCATCCTTATCATTGTGCATATCACTCAGTGCTTCGACTAGCTTCTGCAACCTGTCAATTTCTTTTGAAAAATCGCCACACATGCATTGTTTCTCAGACCCCTTTCCAGCTCGAATGGTAGTCTCTTGATTTAGACTTTTTACAATTTGAAAATCTCCCCTCTTGTATCTCCCTCTCCTTGCAGGTCCATCTTCTGGATCTTTTATTCGGGCGCGGAGGTTTATCTGTGGTCTTCTAACGGAGAACCCGTATTGAATGAACCTTTCATACGGGAAAACATATTCATCTGATCCTATTTTGAATATCTCATTTTTTGTGGGTTTAAACCTCCTAAAATCTGCTATAATTGAAGTATAATAAGTTAACTATCTATGCTTTAAACGTCTAATATTTACAACAATACACAATATATAGTTTTATCTAGTGGCATATAATATTGCATACATGTTCATTGGTGAGTGAAGCTATCCTTCTCGATAAACCTTTTATTGAGCCTGCCCATTTACGTATTCTTGGACGTAGATCTCTGTTGACGACAAGGTCCTTGCAACAGTATTCTAACATCCATACCTGGCATAAATTTAAAAAATCTTGATTAGTTTCAAACTATATTAATTATTATACAGAAACATGTCTACTTACGTAGAGGCATGCTACACATCCTGTGAGATATCCAAGTGTTGTTCTCGACGATCCTTGCCGCCTTTGATTTATTCTATGCCGCACATCTTCCATGTTGAACAAAAGCATTTTTGCTACAGCATCTGACCAGTTGAAAAATCGGGTATCTTCCAAAGATTCTACGTAATGGAGTAAGTCTCGTGGGAAAGAGTACCCACGGTCTGGGAACAAGAACGTCGAAAACATGAACAATATCAAGCAAGTCACGTATAGAGCTACCGAGTCATCATCATCTCTATCGTAGAAATCCATCAAAATATTGACTAATTTCTTTCGATTGAAAATCATCCCAGCATCAAATATCTCTTCTGAGATATAGCTCTTCCACTGTAGGTGTCTGCCTTTAACAGTCACTGTAAATCCCGTGCTTGGAATCCCTAATATTGCTCCAATGTCTTCGTCTGTGAAGTTTAGAACCCTGTTCCCCAATTTGAATTGTCGTCCTCCTTGATATTGTTCTACAATCCATTGAAGAATCCTCCTTTGGATATCAACCTTCCCAACGTTTATTAATTTTGAGAATGCTGTCTTATTAAGAAGATTTTGTTGCTTTGCTGTTGGTCTATGTGCGTCTATGTATTGGACAAAATGCTCTATAAAGCATCGGTGCTGGATATATCCCTTACCTTTAAAGAAGTACACATATAATTCTATTAATTTTACATACAACACTCAAAACAGATGTAACAACTATAAAATACAAAAATTTATAAAGGGATATATAATATCTATCTTACTGCCATATTTCTCTGTCATGCATTCTTCAATATGCTCATCTTCTTTGTCAGTTGTTTTTCTCAGGCCGTTACCCATCACTGTAACTCACAAATAACAAATACATCATATTAATAGATTATGTGTAATGATATTATTTGAAAATACATTCATGTACCTTTCATCACCAATGAAGTTGTTCGGTTTGAATCAGCTTCTTCATTCACTCTGTCCTCATCGGTAGAATTTCCTGTTAAGTCTTCCTTCATATTTCTTGGCCCCCTAATTTCTTCGAAATCTGATTCACTGCTGCTCATCTCTACAATTTTTTCATTAAGATTTCTTACACGTTAACACTTAATGATCTTATTGTTAAATTTTTTCCTTAAGATGCATTAATGTGTAACACTTAAACTAACATTTATTGTATGTATGATTAACTATAAATTTATACATCAGACAATCATCTTATTGTTGAAATTTTTTTCTTTTGCTTTCGACCATCAGTATAGATAGGTTTTATTGTTTACACGATTTTGTTACTGTCCTAGTTTAACAAAGTAAATTGTAAACATCAATTAATAAATCGTTCAATTAAAAATCCATCATTTGCAAATAAAAGATAAACAAATGGTATAAAAATCTACATTGTTCAGTTTCATTATATACGTAGTCATTTTTTTTGAAACCAAATACTAAGATATCTAATCAATACAGCATCATAGAGGGATATCTGACATGGATGTCGTCTTCTCAGTATCGTTGTCTTCATGCCTTTGTAGTCGTCGTTCGAAGACGAGAAACACCCTAGGGTTCTTGAGTCGCTTTGCCTTTCGCTGTGGGAGGGAACTCTGTTTCGCTCTCCTTCTAACCGATGGCGGAAATCACGGTGTTAAAGTCCACCTATTTATTACTTAGAGTTATTTAAGTAAAAATACTTATGTAGCTGTTTAAGAAATAATTAATAATTAATTACATTAGCTTAGCTAAAAATAGAAATATGTTTTTCCCAAATATTCCTATACCGTCAAATTTCAATTTTTTTCCGCCATTGTTCATTCGACTGTCAAATTTCAAATTTTTTTCTGCCGTTGTTCATTTGACAACGTCTGCATCTTCTTCACGGTTCCAGGTTTTATTTCTTTCGTCAATCTTCATCCTTTTCCAATGCTATCTTTTTAAAATTTTTAGAGGATCATTCTTATTTACATCGTTGTTAATACATAGTATACAGAGATTTATTAAAAAAATTTATTTAAATTTAGAAAGAAAAATTTTGTAGTATGTCATGCTAATTGAATCTATTCAAAAAGTTCTCGTTTATCAAAATTCAGTATGTGGTAAGTGTTTTTTTTTGTCTAATAGATAATGTAATCTGTATACTAAGGAATGAAAATTTATAAAAAAAATACAATTTATCCAATTGATCAATATTTTATTTTGTTGGTATGTATTGTAATATACGTGACATAATATACATGTTGGTTGAGCATTGATTAAGATTTTTAAGATATATATTGTATTTTAATATTTTAAATTGTAAATATATGTCAATTATAGTAAACTAACGCACTCATCAGTTGAGGTTTCAATTTTTTTCTATTTTTATTTACAGTGTTAAGTATTTTCTTAGAAATATTTATTTTTGCTACTGGTAGAAAAAGTTTCAGTTTTGGTATGCATATATTGTTGTTTATTTTGACATATTGTAAATGGGAGAGACATATTTCATAAAAATGTTTATTATTGCATTACAATTTTCAACAATCTCTTAAAAACAGAGATTTTTTTGTATACCTTTGTAGTTTATTGTATTCTATGTTAATCTTTAGTAAATTTGGCCAAATTAATCTAAACATACCGACAATAACATTTTCCAAAAAGCATGTTATTTTCGATTTTTTCCTATATTACAAACATTTAATTCAATATATATGTTTTCTGTGTAATGTGTTATACTGTAGAGTATAGTACATTATGACGCTATATCTCATTTGTCTGCTAGACAACGTAATCCAAACCACAATTATTGTAAATATGGAAGAGTTAATTTTGTATTCCTTGTTGTTGTTTTGTATAATAGGCCTTACTTTTGTAAATATTAGTAATTTAAAGAAACACATACATCTTAACAATTTTTGGGTCGTCCATTTAAGGTAATTTTGACTTATAGTGTAAAGTTCTGTTAAAGGAATTTTTCCTTTTCGATATGGTTGTACGAATTAAAACATTAGTGTGAACGTATTGTATTATACCTTGTAATATAGTTATTGAAAGAGTTATATGTTATATAAATTTTAAACATTTCAATATATATGGACAGAATTTCAAAATGTCATGACTTTCTTTTGTATTATTCTGCACTGTATTGTATTGTGTGCTGTTATATTGTAAATCATAGTAATGTAATATATACATACCGACAATTGCAGTTTCAAATATGTATGCTCTATTCTAGATTGACTAATTGTTACAACATGTAATATATTTTGGTTTTTCATTATATTGTGTCATACAACAAACATATATTATATTCTAAAGATATTTGTCATTATAATGAAATCAATTTTATTTCAGAAAACAATTTTTAATGTATGTCAGCATCTATTTTGTATTCCTTTGCACCGTATTGTATTATAGTATATATTTTTGTAATTGGCAGTAATTTTATTTAACACAACGACATTGATAGTTTACAGGATGTACGTTATCGCTAAGTTTAAAAATTATTTTAGGAAAGTTTTTTAATACTAATTTGAAGTAATCATAGAAATTTTTGAATATTCGAATCGTTTTAAATTATTTCCTTATTTTGTTAGGCGCTCAATCTCCTCCTAAAACTTAGCTAATTAGTTATTTCGAATACCACTCTTAGCTTTTCTTTGGTGGTTTTAATCTCATCCATTTGATCTTCATCATACGGTCTTTATGAGTGGCTTTCCTAGCACCAAGGAAAGGTGCACCTCATTGGAAGGGCCCTATATATATATATATATATATATATATATATATATATATATATATAGACACACACACATGGTGATATTTTTGAAAAAAAATATATAAATACCGCAAAATAAGGATGGGAACAACCATGTTGATTGCCCCATATAATCCTCGATATTATCTGTTGCAAAATTTTTTATTATACTTAAATAAACATATCTGTTAATACATCACTATTGAAGTATCAGTAGAACAAAATAGATTAAGATGATTCGTATTTTGCAATCTGTTACGAAGCTGATGGTTCAGGTATGTGTTCAATGGGGCTGCCCCATGGCTTCCCCGTCCTATTTTCATCTTTTTTTTATTTTTTTAATATCATTATGTATATTCATTTATATATCCCTTCTTTATGTCATTCGAATTTCACAAGAAATAAAGATTCATATACCCTCCATTTAAAACAAATAGATTACAGCTATTTCTAAACCGTTAAACTTACATGTTTAGATGAAGGACATAATAGTCTATGTTTCTGATGAAATCCGAATGATATATAAGAGGGATATAAAGATGAAGGGTCATATGTGGCTGCCCCCTAGGGGCAGCCAACATGGCTGCCCCCGCCTTATTTGGGCAAATTTTTTTATTTTTTTTGAAAAATAACACCATGTACATTCATCCCTATATCCCTCCTATATACCATTCGAATTTCGTCAGAAACAGAGACTCCTACGGCCTCCATCCGGACAGTAATTTTTTAACGGTAACAGGATTTTTTTAAATCGATACCATCGAGATGGAGGCCATAGGAGTCTCTGTTTCTGACGAAATTCGAATGGCATATAGGAGGGATATATGGATGAATATACATGGTTTTATTTTTCAAAAAAAAATAAAAGAACGCCGAAAAATGGGGTGGAGGCAACCATGTTGGCTGCCCCAGGGGGCAGCCCCATTTTTTCCAAAGATGAATATATATATATATGTGTGACGATATTTTTTAAAAAAAATAAAAATATTTACAAAAAAATAGAACAAAAGCAGCCACATTTTTTCCTTAATATATTATCTATCGCAATTATATACTTAACGATTGACGATATACTAACGAATTGCGAAGCTCGGTCACAACGGGCCCATTTTTGGTAATGGTTAGACTCATTATTAAAAAAATACTAATTATTAGTGCAACTTGATTTGCATCCTTTACTTTGCACGGGACATCAACAGATTCAGATGTTGTTCGTTTGAGGGATACAAGGCTTGTGTCCCTCTTTATCCCTCATAGTTTCTATCCTCTTAAAATGGTCAATGTTTGGACACCGGAGTCAACATGGGGATAAGGACTGACATGTCATTTCATCCGTCATCAACATCTTCCACAATACAAATACAAACAACTATTGGGACACGATCCAATGGTATCATCTCATCTTAGATACCGGTTATTGGAGATACGTATCACCTTATACGGATGTAGATACACAATCGAGCTCCACCACGAAAGCACGTGAAAGAAAGAACAAATAGATATAACATTGATCGGTCACTTCTCACGACCTCCAGAGAAGAAAGATCACTATAAAAATAACGAGTACAACTCTCTTTGTTACATCTCTCTCGCTCTATTCTCTCTCTATATATATATTTTCTCTTGTGGTATTCCCTCTTACTGTAGTGTTGAGTAGGGATGAAAACATTCGGATACAGATATGAATCTATGTTTAATCATAACCTAATCCATTTAAAAATACGAATATGAATGCGAATACAAATATTAACGTATGTGAAAAATGTGTTACCATATCCTTAAAAATGAATACGAATCCGATACGAATAATAATAAAAAATATTAATAGATTAACTAAGACATACATGTTTATGATGGTTTACACAGAAAATAGACAAACCATATAAAATAATTTTATAAGAACTATATCAATAATGGTGAATGCAATCATAAAATATTGTTACACATAATTATAAATAAATCTATTACTATACTTATATTCGAAGACTAATATACGGATACGGATGCGAATATTAGCGAATGTCAAAGTGATATTCATATCCGCATTCATTTTAAAACAAATACGAATACGATTGTCAGTATATATATATATATAATGAATACAATAGCAGATAGATACAAATATATTAACATTCGTTTTCATCCCTAGTGTCGAGGCAATGCCTCCACCCCCCTCTTTATATAGCCCAAACACAACCTCATAGTCTTATTCCCAATAAGACTATAAATAGAATACAACTCAACTAGTATTAGGATTAGGAGTCCAATCCTATTAGGATTCCTAATCCTAATTTGACTCTATTCCTAGCAATCTCCCCTTTGAGTTGACTTTCATCGCAATATCTTCATCGTCCTGAATCTACATTATGCCATCCTCGTCATTTGCAACTCTCATTGCCAGGATCTTACAAACTCTTAGGACGTACCCGTCACTGGGTGTCCTCGACGTGCCTTCTTCTAGCACTCGTATAACTCAGCATTGTGCCTCATGATGCAGCACCACAAATCTCTCGTGATTAGAGATTGTGCCGACATTCTCTGATAAAGAGAATCGCACTCGCTTCTCCTTGTTATGCACTTCTGCAACAGAGATGTCAATAATATGTCGCTCTCTCATCGTACTTCTCATCCTGAGAATAACTGGAGCTCCATCACCTATCATGACCTTTCCCTCGAGCTTATACACCTTGTTCGACATCCTCGTCCCACGCATCACCACGCGTGCTTCCATACTTGCTCTAAGAACTCCCCCTTCAATGGTGATTCGATGACCTCGTGACTTGATCGTTCCCAATGAAATCAGATTCTTCTTGGCCGTAAGAATGTATCTGACACCTGTAAGAGTTTGTACTACTCCATCAAACATGTGGAATTACACTGATCCAATTCCCTTGACGTAGTGAACTCCTCCACCTCTCATCTTGACTATGCTATCATTGCATGCCTGATATGTACTAAATTGCTCCCTAGATTAACACATGTGATCTGAACATGCGAACTCCATAAGTCATCTTGAATCTGCCTTCGTCTCTCTAGAGCACATTAGCAAGTCTCCCTCGCATGATGTGGTGGAATACTCTTGGCCGGATTCAGAATCTCTAACCTTCTCCTTTCCTTTCTCCTTCTCACGTCTTGGACAATTGGATATTTTGTGACCATCCTCGTCACAATAGAAGCATTTGATCAAACCTCGTGACTTGTATTGACCTCTGAATCATATCTCTCTTGATCTTAAATGTCTACCCTCAGTTGCTAGTACATGATCTTCATCATTTGTTTCCTCAGACATCGACCTCCGTCGAGGCTTGTTCATAAGCAGCGAAGCCATTGTCTCATCTAATGTGATAGTCCCCTTGCTATGGAGTAACGTCGTCACACTATGATCATAGGAAGATGGAAGGGAACTCAACAAGATGAGTGCCTTTTCCTCCTCCTTGAAGAGAGATTCTCCTTCTGTATTCTTCTCTTTAAGTGTGAGCACATCAGTCAGAATGTTGTTGAATTCATCCAATTGCACTTCAAGCTTTGTCTCATCGGTCATCTTTAAACCATAGAGCTTCTTCATCAATAGTCGGTTCGTCAAAGATTTGGATGTATATCATCCCTCGAGCTTCATCCAAACCTCTGATGGATCCTCCTGGCTGATGACTTCACGAAGAGTGTTGTCTGCCAAGAACAGTTGTGTTGTACTATTCACGAGATCCCTCATCTCCTTCTTCTCTTACTCTTTCATCTTCTCTGGATTCTTTTCTTTAGCATGGAGAGCTTTCACAAGTCCTTCTCGCGTGAGTATATTCTTCACCCATTGTTGGCATAAGGTGAAGCCATTCTTCCTTTTAAAGGGTTCCACAGAAAATGATGCATCCAGCGATGTGAATTTCACCATTCGCTTTGCTATCATACTTCCTTATACGATCTAAAAAATTTGAGCAGAATCCTCTTGATCCGAACCATCCAACTCGTCCAGAATGCGCAAAAAACCCTATATGGACTCTCGGATCACCTCAATCGGATTTTGGATGCTCCTGATCTTAATGGTTCACTTTAACCATTGGTTCTTCATAGCTTCTGAAGAAGGAGCACCTCATCACATCGTATCCCTTGTTGTCGTCGAACCAGGCTCTGATACCAGTTGTTGGGACACGACCCGTTGGTTGCATCTCGTCTCGAATACATGTTGTTGGATAATGACAACCTTATATGGATGCAGATGCGCAATCGACCACCACTACCATAGATGCATGTGAAAGAAAGAACAAGCAGACATAACGAAGGTCGGTCACCTCTCGCGACCACTAGAGAATAAAGATCACTATAAGAAGAAAGAGTAACAACCCTCTCTCCATTACCTCGCTCTCTCACATTTCTCTCTCTCTCTCTTCTCTCTCTTCTCTCTTTTCTCTTGTGGTATTTCCTCTTGCTGTGGTGTTGAGGCAATGCCTCCACCCCTTCTTTATATAGCCCATATATAACCCCATACTCCTATTCCCAATATGACTATAAATAGAATACAACTCAACTAGTATTAGGATTAGGAGTCCAATCCTATTATGCTTCCTGATCCTAATTTGACTCTAAGCCTAAAAATAACTACCACTTGTTTATTAAATTTACCTAACATGACTAACTATTATCACATATCCCTTCTTGTCCTTCTTCCTCTTCATATTCTTCTTCCCTCATTCCTATTCTCCCTCCTCTCTTTATTTTCTCTCTCTTCACCACATCTCCATCTGTCCACCAAATCACATTTTTTCTATTTTCACAGATAAATCATGTCTTCCGATTAGGAAAATAATTTTTTTATTTTTTTGGGATGAGTAATTATACCGAATAATCAAATATTTATTGCAAAATAAATATATTTCATGTGAGGAGGAGGAGGCAGTGGAGGGGGCATAGCCGGAGAAACAAGGGGAGGGGGTGACACGGGGGCAGTGTGGGGGAGGTGGGGCGACGTGGGGGAGGATGGAGATTCTGAGCGAAGGCAGTTGGGATGAGGGGGGATCCGGGCAGAGGTCGGTGGGAGGGGGAGGGGTGGCCAAAGAGGAGGTAGGAGGGGAGATCTGGGCGGGTGGTGGTGGAGGGGATGAGTCGATTAGGGGGATCTGGTCAAAGGTCAATATGATGGGGAGGGGAGTTCAGGGAGGAGGTCGAATGGGAGGCCTAGGCAGGCGGAGGGGGAGGAGGGATCTGGGCGGAGCTCGGATGAGGATACGACCGGAGTCACAGTAGATAGAGGAGAGGAGGCAGAGGATCTTGGAGTTGCTCGTGTTGTTTAGACCACACAGTCGGGCTGGCGGACCTTGGAGTTGACCTGGTCGGTGAGGGAGGAGGTGGAGGAGAGGTGGTTGGAGTCACAACGGGCAAAGGGGAGGAGGTGGCGATCGAGGTCGTTATGGGGAGGCGGATGGGAGGAGGGGAAGTCGTCAAGGAGGCGAGGGGACGAGGGGATGGTGATTTAGCCGAAATTCAGGTGGTCTTAAGTTCAACACAAAGCGTGAACTCAGTCGGTGTGTTGACCACACTAAATCTGGACTAAAATCAACAATTAACACACACTAAAGATCAATAATTTGAAATAAATGTGGAGTTAAAATTTATTTTTAACTCTGCACAAATGATGTAAAGGGTAAGTATGCAGAGAGTTCGAACACAGGGAGCAAACATGGTAATTCAGACAAATGTGCACAAGTGAATGTGAAGTGTGTCTACACTAAGCAAGCAAGCAAAGAAATTTTTGTGGGTTTTTAATTTTTGAATTTTTTTATTTAATTTTTAATTTTGTATTTTGATTTTTAATTTTCTGATTTTTATAATTTTATATTTTATATTTCTTATTTCTTTTTCAATATCGGAAAATAAATGCTATGTAATAAAAGAGAAGATAGAATAATGATAAAAATATGCAAGAATAGCCAAAAATTCAGAAATGAAATGTTTTTGATATTTTTAGGATTTTTTACTGTTTTTGTGATTTTTGGGTATTTTTCAAAGTGTTTTTGGTATTTTTAAATACTGAAATAAGGGAAAACAGTGAAATATGTGCTGGATGTGAGTAAAATAGGAATTAAAATTAGCAAACAGCAACCAAAATTTTTCACACTAATTTTCAAATAAAGATAATGAAATATAGAACAAACAGGAACTGAGTTTGTATTTTTCTGAATTTTCCTTGATTTTACATATTTTTTTGAAGTTTTTAAGTATTTTTGAATTTTTAAAGTTTTTCTTTTGAGATTTTTAATGATTTTTGGACTGACACTAAAATATGCTAAAATAAACAATAGGGAATTTTTTGGAATTTTTCGAGGTATTTTAATATTTTTTTGGCATTATCTAAGCTAGATAGTAAATAAAAAGCATGTTTTTTATTTATAATAAATATGAAAATGCAATAAAAGTGCAATGCAAAAATATGGCGTGCAAGTACAAGTAAACAGGAGCTTAAGTTCAAATTTTTAGAATTTTTCGAGTTAAAATGAGGCTTTAAATAAATACGTTAAGCACACAAAACTAAAAAGTCTGGTAGGGACCTTTTAGCAAAAAGACAAAGCTCCAAGGGCCCGGTTGCAATTTTTACACAAACTTTATAACTAAATTTGCAAATTCAGGGACTAAATAGCAATGTTGAAACCTGCAGGAGTACCCTTGCAAAATCACCAATCGCACGTGCGCAAGCATGCGCGCCTGGCAGGGGTACGGATGCAATTTAACAGACAACAAGGGGCACGTTTGCAAAATGTCCACAAAATATAATACTGATATAAAAACTTTTGGACTAAACACAAATAACAAGAGCAGCAAGGGCCTTGTCCGCAAAATAGCCACACGCACATGCTCGCGCACGTGCGCCTAGCTGGCAAGGGCTAGAAAGCAAAAACGGAAAGTACGGGGTTCTTTTAGCAATTATTACAAAAAGTTTAAAGCATCAGACGAAAGTTTAAAGAGTCTTAAATAAATACAAAAAAGGGATGGGTTTGAGTCGCAAAATACCCAGCTTTGAGTGCGATCTGACGGCGGTCCTTTAGTCACTTATCCACGTGTCGAGACGAGGACGGCAGATACCCCTTCGTCCCAGACGGCCCAGATTAAATGATCAAATGGAATGGAAGGTCCTGGGCTCTCTGAATCCGACGGCTGTTGTAGCTTGCGAAGAACTGGGCGCGATCGAACGGTTGCGGAGAGGCTTGGACGAACTCGCGAAGAACACGCCCTCGGCGAGTTTCTGCTCGAGGATGCTCTCCCCTCCGGCGGCAGTTGGACCTTCAAAAAGGCCGCGCGACTCCTGGGAGATTTCTCTATGGAGTGGTGGCCTCAAAATCGCGCGAGGAGCACGGGAAGACCACGGTGGCGTGACGGCCTGGAGCTGCTCTCAAGAGCCTCTTCGTTTCCCAAAAATCGACCCCAAATGGGTCTCCAGCACACCTGGGACCTGCAAAGAATGCGCAAGAGTGACAGTAGAGGGTTCCAGGGCCTGATTGGCGAAGGTGTGCGATGATGATAGTGGGGAATGGGTAGCGGAAGATAAAGCTCGTCGGAGCTTGCTCCAGCGAGGTGGTAGCGTGGTGATTAGATGAGTGCGAAGCGAAATAAAAAGGTAGAAAAAGATGCTAAGGCTACCCGGAATAAAAACATGCAAGAAAAAAGAGAAGAAATGACCTCAAGAGCAAGGATGCCCGAAGTTAGAACCTCGACGGCCGACTGGCCGGAGGTGGCTTGGAACACAGCCCTAGGTGCTTCGCCGCACCTCGCCTGAGATGGGGGAGGATTCCCCTGTCACCGGAGAGTGGCCCTCGACCCTCACCCGAAGGTTTTTGGCGCCCAAAGCTGGTTCAAAGAGAGGAGGAAGATGAGGGGGGTCTTTTGAATGGCTGGTCGACTGGCGTGATAAACGAGGCGGCAACGGGAAGAGCAGTGATGCTCTCCCCGAAAAAATCCTAGGGCGAGCTAGAGGGACCATAGGTGATCAAAGTTGCAGAAGACCTCGGTCGGATTCGTGAAAGATGCGTCCTCGATAAATTCGAGAAAATGGGGGCAGACGCATATCTCGCGGGTACTGACCTGGGGTCATGGAGTTGACCCCCGGTCAATGGATGGCGTGGCCTGATTGGGCCACGTCATCCGCAAAAAGACAAAAACTAAATAAAACTCTTGTAAATTAAATTAAAAATATTAAATGGATTAATTAATTTTAGGTTATTTAATAAAAAATGTTTATTATTTTATTTAGTATTTTATTACGATTTTTAATTATTTTTATGAGTTATATTTTTACAAGTTGCTTTTATACCCCTATATAGGTATATTATCTATATGTTTGATTATTTGATTTTTAATTTGTGATTTTAATTTTATTATTTTTATTTATTATTTTCTAAAATTATAAAATACTTTTATCTACATAAATATATTTTTGTTTTATTTTTCTTATATGTTTTGTATATTTAATAAATTATAAGAGTAAGTTATATAGGTATGAGTATAGGTATTATACCTGTATGATCTATACTTGTTGATTTTTATTTTGTATTTTCTTTGCATTTTTATTCTAATTTTAATGTACATAATTATTATAAGTAATATTTACAATATTATAAAAATATAAAAATATAAAAATAATGAATAATTAATAAATTGAATATTTTAATATGTACAAGCATACAATGTGGGTCCAAAACTCAACTTTCAAACACTGGCTCCGCCCAATGCGAAACCACCGCCATTAAATAGCTTATTTTATTCTATATACAATTGAAGGTGAGTTTGCCGCATTTGGAGTTTTCATTTGTGAGATAAGGGTCTGGGAAGTTGGAATTCTGGATTTTTATTCAGACCATAACTTTTTATCTGTATATTATTTTTTTGTGAAATCAATTTTGTATTTTTCTTTATTGTTTTATCTACAACTTTTATGAACAAAGTTTCTTTATTTGATGTATAAAAAGTGGAAACAAAAACAGGTCCCAAAATGATTAAAGAATGAATAGAATAATATAGGTATTTGACCCTTATCTCCCCCTACTTTGTTCCTTGTCGACCTATTCATCAAGATGCCTAGGTCTCGGGGTTTCGGGTCATAAAATATTTATTATATTTTATTCTTTTTCTTTTCTTTTATTTATTCTATAATTTTGGCCTTAATTACAGTATTTTATACACTATTTAGATGCACATGCATGAATGCTAAGATGATGGAATTAATGCTATTTACAGGCATTTGCTAGGGTTTTTGATGCCAAAATGATAGAATAAAGATGATGAAATGTGAATTCATCAGATGGCATTCTTTGTAATTTTGATAAACAAAATAGGTATTATGAAAAAGAAATTCACGGAATCCGATTAGTTTTAACAACCAAATGGATAGAAGTTAACTCCATGGTTTATACGGTATTAGCAATTTTACGGGATCGAAGGAGGAATATCAATATTTCAAAGGTCGAAAAGGTAATTTACAAGTTTATATGATTCTTAAGGTAAATATCCCTTATTTGTTCGACAATGAGAAATGGCAGAATTGAAATTAAATTAGCTTAAACTAGTTCCAATTGAAGCATATGACGCCTTATAATAGATGTAACAGATCAACATTCATCATTATTTTCTTGTAATATTATTGATAATGAGGTAACATTTATCTATGTTCCATATAAATTTTGATTTATTTGAGATCACATTATTTTTTTCTAATGGTGTTACTTTTGTTGATCATCCACATTACATAACTAGTGTCCTTTGATTTCCTTCCCTTGCATATTATGCATGCATTCCATGAACATGCGTTATATTCTTTTAGGTCAAATGTGCATTCTTCATGGACATGGTTAGGTGGAACACCACTTGAGCCATGAAGATGATTCCATCTAAATTCTGCATATAGTCTTCTTTGTAGTGTAAACCCTTCAAACAACAAATATTGGAGAAAATTACAGGTGATAGAAACTTACAGATGGAGTTGAGATATTGGAGAAAATTGAGCAAAACTACTTTCTTTCTCGTCTCCCCTCCACACTAATGTCGTGCAGAGGTATGCGATTCTTGTTCAAGATCTGATTTCTCTCTTTCTCAGATTCCAGAATTCGTGTTCAGTTAACACGAACTGTTGGGGTTTTTTTCTGCAATGCTCTCTGTTACAATTTTGAGCAGAGCTGATTGGAATGTACTAGTTACGTTTGAATTCTAACTGTAACACCTCAACCCAAACATAGTGCCACATGGAAAACTCACAAAGTGTGGGTGTGGTTTATAAGTGGTGGGGATTACTACTTGACAACTTGGGCTTAAGCATTTTGGGTGGTTGTCAACTGATCTATTTGGGCCCGAACCCAACAAGTTGTCAGGGTCAGTTTTCCTCGATAACGGACCGGGGACCTAAGCCTGGGACGTTACAAATGGTATCAGAGCCAAATTCCCTCTGATAATGGAAAGAGCTACCCGAGAGGTGGAGCCACCCCTACCAAGAGATTGGAGGAAAAGGCTACCCGGAGCATGCAACCATCACTATCACTGGGAATAAGTGATGTGTCATGTCGCAACGAGGACGTTGCGAATATAAGTGGGGGAGGTTGTAACACCCCAACCCAAACATAGTACCACATGGAAAACTCACAAAGTGTGGGTGTGGTTTATAAGTGGTGGGGATTACTACTTGACAACTTGGGCTTAAGCATTTTCGATGGTTGTCAACTGGTCCATTTGGGCCCGAACCCAACAAATTGTCAGGGTCAGTTTTCCTCGATAACGGATCGGAGACCTAAGCCCGGGACGTTACACTAACTATATTTATGATCGGATCTGATCGGAAACCTCATGAACTGATCTTTTAAGGGGGGCATTTTCTGTCCAATGATCAGGTTCTTGGAATCGCCTATTTGTGCGCTCCTGTTACTTCCAGTCCAGATCTCCCAGATAATCCATAAACTTCCTTGTGTTTAAAATTTCCTTCAGACTAACACACTGCTTAATAGATCTTCTATCTTTTCATCCCAAAATGGAACAACGGTGGTACTAATATAGAAAAATCACATTGCATAAATATGGGAAATAGGGTCATTCAATACAATAGATGAGACAATTCAGTCAATGAGAATAACCGAACTCAAAATGACAGTACATGGCGATGTATGATCTATAATAGTGGTGAGATCATGTCCAACCTGCATATGTGCAAAATGTCATGTTTCTTTCTCTTTTTCTCTTTTTTTTTCTGTTTTTATAATTTTGTTACTGTTTGGTAGTGAGACTGTTATAGATATAGAAAGTGAAAGGAAATGGTGGTGGAGACAATGTCAGCAACTACTATAGCAGACACAACTGCAATGACGATTATCTCTGCGGCATTATGTGTGTGAGAAGATACTTCTATAGGTATGACCAAATTACATGAAAAAATTATATGTGAAAGAAAATAAGAACAGATAACAGATATAAAGTAGAAGCAAGTTCTTCAACATGGTGCAATGAAGAAGGGTTATATCAAACAACTGAATGAGATAAACATAAATTGGGCGGGAGTTCTATGGAGGTGTTCAAGCTGCTTGAAGAGCTGAAACAGATATAAAGTAGAAGCAAGTTTCTTCAACAAGGTGCAATGAAGAAGGGTTATATCAAACAACTAAATGAGATAAACATAAATTGGGCGGGAGTTCTATGGAGGTGTTCCAGCTGCTTGAAGAGCCGACTTCCCCATTGATCTTTGAAGCTTTAACCTCTTATTATGGAGGTTTCCAACCAAAAGAAGGCTCTCTTCGGAGTCCTTTGAGAGAGAGCACTACAAGAAAAATGAGTTGTGGCTACAGAATGTGGCTAAGGAAACTTGTGGCCACGATAATTCCGTGGCCACTAGTTTCTCGTAGCCACAATCCGTGGTCGAAGTCTTCATATAAGAGTTGTGGTCACGATAAGTTCTGTGGTCACTTGTAGTGGCCACGGCATATTCGTGGTTAGAGAACTCTCGCGACGAGATTTGTAGCTACGGCTATTGGCCACGATGTGTCGTGACCAGAGCCCAATTATGTGACCACAAATCCCATATCCGTGGGCATAGTTCCGTAGCCGTAACTTATTTTCCTTGTAGTGGAGGGATCTATGGTTTCAGATTGAGAGTGTTTGCAACCGATTTAAAACTTGAAAGGTTCGTCTCATGTTTATGGTATTTTTTAAATTATTCCTTTTCTTTTTTGTTATATTAAACACCATGTAAAATTAAATTTTGATTTTTACTCTATGTTATTTTTTACATTGAATGCTACTTACGCCTTTCATGCATTTGCAACAGGTGGCATTCACGTGGTGAGCACTTCACATGTATGGTTTTGTTCTTTGTAAACTAAGATGTCATTTATATTCCTTTGAATAAATTTTTGTAATTATTAGATTCTTTAATAATGTATCGCTTGATATATGGATGTACTTTTATTGCAGGGTTGCATAATTTGCAAAAATGGGAAATATTTCCTTCGAAAAGAAAGTCTGAAGGAACATTACGAAGCTACACATTGTGAAGTAATTCGAAAATGGCATGAATGCGGTCATTGTGGAAACTATTTTACCCAAAGGTGCTTTTGAATATATATATATATATATATATATATATATATAGGGTAAAATGTATATGCCCCCTAGGGGGAGCTAACTTAGCTCCCCCGCCATTTTTTCACAAAATTTTTTTATTTTTTTTGAAATCTAAAACCGTGTAAATTCATTATTAAATCCCTATATTATGTCATTCAAATTTCATTCGAAACAGAGACTCGTACGACCTCCATCCAAACGGGGTCGATTTAAAAAATCCTGTTACCGTTAAAAAAATGACTGTCTGGATGGAGGCCGTAGGAGTCTCTGTTTCACACGAAATTTTTATGACATAATATAAGGATATAGTGATGAATATTCACGGAAAAAATTTTCAAAAAAAATAAAAAAAATTGAAGAAAATAGGGCGGGGGAGCTAAGTTAGCTCCCCCTAGGGGGCAGCCCCATTTTCCTCATATATATATATATATATATATATATATATATATATATATATATATATATATATATAAGATAAAGCCATGTATGACTTGATGACTGACTGAGTTACAATGGCATTTACAACTTATGTGACACTTATATTGGATATATTTAGACCATTGTGTACATTTGTTTCGTTGTCTTAGTTTAAATGGCATTTGTCGTTTTAGTAGTGTTTATATTGGATATATTTTGACCATTCTGTAGTAGTCATCAAAAGATCAATAACATTATTTAATACATGAAAAATGTGTGACATAAAATCACTGCAAACATTGTTCCATGATATCGGAAATGAATCCAAGCATAAATATTTGCTTCATTGTACAATCTGTCTCGCAGGATTCCGTGTCCAAAACATTTCCACAAAAATCAGAAAGAATCGAACCTAATAATTGTTGAGGAAAGCATGTCTCTGCAAAGCACCATAACATTTACAGAAATACCTGGTTCTAAGAATAGCTAAAGAAAGCTTATCTCTACAAAGCGCGATTTTGAAAGAAGCAACTGCAGCCAACTGTTAGGATTATGGTCATATTAGGATTGTGAATCCTAATATGGTATCGGAACAGAGTTGGCACCGCTTTCGTGTCATATTATATTAGGATTGCGTGGAAACGATAACGGTGACTTGTTCCCATTAATTGGCATCATAGCAGAGTTGATACCGCTCCATGCCATATCAATTGGTACAGAGCTGGGTTCAACATTGTTGAAGAAACCCAATGCGACGGATCAGAGAGAGGGTCGACGTCGATGATACGAAGCGATGCAACGGATGTGCAATCCTCAGAATCCATGATATAGTGACCTCTTGCATAAATTGACCTGAAGTGTTGAAGAATACTACCAGCGGTGGCTTGCAGAAGATCACGCAAGATGGCATGTTAAAGGCACCCTTCGACACCCAAAGACAATGAGTTTTCGCTAACGAGACTTACAAATGACGACGATGATCCAGTGCAAACCCAAGACAATGAAATTCAACTCAAGGAAGAGATTGTTAGGATTAGGATCATATAAGATTGGGGATCCTAATGGAATTGGACTCCTAATCCTAGTACTAGTTGAGTTGTAATCTATTTATAGTCCTATTGGGAATAGGACTATGGGTTTTAACTAGGCTATAGAGGGGGATGGAGGCGTTGTCTCAACACCACCATAAGAACAATGTAACCCTTAGAGAGAGAGAGGGAACGGAGAGTGTTGTACTTGTTCTAATTTATAATGATCTTTCTTGTTCGGTGCTCGCGAGATGTGACTGACCACCGTTATATTTAGTTGTTCTTTCTTTCACGTACTTGCATGGTGATAGTTGATGAATCTCATATTCGTCATGTTTAAATCAGACTATTAATCTCTTTGCTTAAATAATTCAATAAAAATCACTATTAATTCATTATTCTTAACCTTCATTATATTGTATAGATCATGTGTATAATTAACACTATATTTATTGTATTACTCATATTTTCTTTGATCTTACATTTTATTAAAAAAACCATAAAAATTAGAGTAATTATTTATCTATAAGTATGTTGACCTTTAAAAGAAAAAATACAAAAAATATCAAAACTCAAAAGCAATTTTTTTATCCCTTTAAAAATTCCTCAAAAATACACTTTATACAAATGACCTCTTTTGACTTATTGTCCAACATAAAACTTGTAGATGTCATCGAGATCTAGAACTTTCATATTTTAACTTTTTTCTAGTGTTGCCTTTAACTATTTCTTTTGTATTTTCCCTTATTTTTGTATTTTCTGGATTTTCTGGATTTTCTGGAGCGGCCACCTGGTGCCCTCTAGGCCACCCATGTGGCTTGCTCTCCTTTTGCCACTTGGCTCTCCTCTCAATCGTTGGATCCTCCTCTGGGTGCTTCGATCTCCACCGTTCATCACTCATGTGCTCATAGCCATTAGATCCTACCTCCAGATCAAATCCCTGTTGGTCCCTCGTGCCTAAATCTCAACCGCTTGATCCCCTTCCATCCTACAGCTCTCGCCTCGCCACGTCACCCATCCTTTCCCAACGATTCAGTCACACTCCTAATCTTATCCCCACCATTCATCTATTCCTAAACTGCAACCACTCGATCCTCTCCATCGATCATATCATAGCCCTTCACCCGCACCCCTACCTCGATCGTTGGATCACAAGATCCAACGGCTATCACCCATCATCTTCCTCCATCCCCTTCGCCCTTAGGCATTACGCCTACGTCTCCCTCCGTCCCCTTTCTATTTTGGAAGGCACCTCCGATTCTCCTCCTCCTTCGTAACACTACTGATGAATCTACGATTCTCATTCTTTATTCTTTTATTTTAGCTCTTTCTTTTAGCAAAACCACCTATAAATACATGTAAATACAATAGCATAACAATTTGCATGTCATTGTTAATATCTTGTATTTAGCATTTATTTTAAAAAAAATAAAAGAATAAAGATAAAAGAAAAAGAATGATGTATTTAGAATTAATACAGAGTGACCCAAAATCCAAGAGAATGTCAAGTCTTGACCTGCTCGCAAAAGAATAAGTAGAGAGAAATAGGGGTATACTATGTATTGTACATATCATCTGTACTTGTAAAGTTATTTTGTTATTTTTGATATTTTACACACTTTTATATGGTTATAATAATAAAATAAAAATAGATCAAAAATCAAAAAATAAAATGAAAATAAAATAAACAAAGCCTTGTATAAAGGCACTTGTATATAATACAATACCTATTTATTCTATAACGTTAATTAATTTATAAAAATCAAATAAAAAAACATTTTATAATATTAAATTATTATATAAATAAATAAAATATAAAATAAAATCATTTTTGTAAAAATAATAAAATAAAAATATTTGTACATAATACATATGTATTTTATACCTATATATAATGCATTATATTATATATACCTTATTAAATATAAAATAGAATTATTTTTATAAAAATAATAAAATAAAAATATTTGTACATAATACATAGGTATATTATACATGTACATCATACATTATA
Organism: Ottelia alismoides; assembly: GCA_037367405.1. Taxonomy (NCBI): domain Eukaryota; kingdom Viridiplantae; phylum Streptophyta; class Magnoliopsida; order Alismatales; family Hydrocharitaceae; genus Ottelia; species Ottelia alismoides. Next base: position 49,049 of record JAZKJV010008556.1, read on the forward strand.
TTGTATATAATTATTTTATTTTTTTACACTATAATTAAAAATCATAAAAATGGTTTATAAAATAATAAACCTTTTTTATTTTACACACTTTTAAATTTGAAATCATTTTTTACTTAAAATTCAATTTTCTTGTATTTTGCTAAATATTGATTACTCATTGGTCCACCTGGGATTGTTGACCTCGGTCAACAGTCTCTTCTAACCGGGTCGGATCGCCTTTCCTCTTGCCATAGCTTCTTCTCTGATTTCTTACACCCGACTCCGACCTCCGTTCCCCTCGATTCCCCGCCCGGTTCTTCTCTGAGGATCCGTGATCCTCGAGGATCCCTAGGGAGGATCGGATCTTCTTAGGGTTGTGCCTCCTTCTGATCTTTCCGGACCCTCGGGAACCATATAAAAGCTCTCTTTCGCTTCCAACGCCTCTCAACTCGTCTCTCCTACCTCTTTTCTTTCACCAGCAGCTCCAAGACAGTGACAGGGTCTGTGGGCAGCCTTCGGGAGCTTGGATTGGTGCTTGGTTGCACAGCACTTGTTTGGTGGCCGGAGATCCGTCGTGAGTAGCCTTTCTTGCATGATGCAACCGGATTGAGGCCATAACCCCACTGATCACTTCTCCTGACTTCGCCGACCACTGTAACATACCTGGGTACTCTCTCTTTCATGCACATTTCCATTCTTCGCTTCGATTCATCTCTTAGTCACCTTCCCCCACCATAGCTCCGACCACCAGGTCTAAGCTCCGTTTCACTCACCCAACCACACGGATCGACACCCCAAACCATCACCTACCTCCTTACATGACCTAATCACCCTTAGACTCGCCCATCATAGCGAGATTAAGGATTAGACCTTCTTCCCATGCCTTCATCGGAGATTGAGCACCATTCCCCATCACTTCGCCTTCTCTTTCTCTGCAATAACCCGACCGAAGTGTTGCACCCGAGTCGCTCTACCCATTGTAGGTACCAGTGTGTGCTACGAGGACCACTTGAAGCTTCCACTGCTCAGGCGGAGCATCTCCAGGAGGAGCTTCACCACTACGCACATCTGACTGTTGTCTTCCCCCATCAGAGCTCTCCACCAGATGTGGAGCACTCTCATGTCACTGTCGTACCCCCAATTGCCTTCATCGGAGCACCAGATCTCGATCCTTGCTCCGTTAAGTTTGCCCGAGTCGTGTTCTTGCAGACCCTCTTTCCACCATCGGATGAGCACGCATCTGCCAGATCAGATCAGAGCCAATCGACAGTTGCAACCTTTGAGTCGTTAGATCAGAGCCTCGACGCATCTGACACACACTTCTATGACATTCCCCTCAGACCATCAGATCCACTCAGGCATCGATCAGAGCCGTACGTCAGTGCCCCCTCTGCATGTGCCATTAGTCCCTTAAATAAAATGTGTAGTCAGATAAATTTGCAGTTTGGACCTTATACTTTTAGTATTTGTATTTTAGTCCTCCCAAGTTGGAGTCGTGTGTGTCCCCACGTGCTTATTGGGTTATTTGCAGTTCTTATCCTAGGCTTTTATATTGTTATGATGTGGATGTGAAGTTTTAAAATTGCATTTATGCCCATGTGAGCCTGGATCACATGTCCTACGTGATTTTGTTTGATTAGATGCATGTTTGGCCCTAAACCTTACTAGCTTATTATATTTTTGGTCCCAAACCTTAAAGTATTTGCTATTCGGTCCTAGTGAATTGTATTCAACTCTTTGTCTTTTATTGAGCTTAATAAATATCAAATTAACTTCAAAATTTACCAAAAAACTACTGCTAGCTCCTGCTAAGATGTAATATTTGTGGTAATTTTTGTGGGTTAATTTGATTGCATTCTAAAAGTGTCTTGTTTAAATTTCAAAAATAAAAAAAATCGAAAAATGTCTTAAAAATTCCACAAAAATTTTGTGTTTGCCTTTTCATATGCTTTACTCCCAGCATTAATTTGTTTGAAAAAGCTTTATAAAACCACTAAAAATCACAAAACAACCAAAAACTTATAAAAATCATATAAAATTAAAGAAAAAATGTGTTTTTGATTCTTCTTTGTAGCTTTTATTTCTATTTATCATAAAATTGTCATCTGGTACTTTCGAACATTTTAGATATTTTAAATTTACAAATTGGTCTTGGTTGTGCACTTTTTTGCATTTTTTGCACTATTTGATTTTTAAACATTCATAAATACATTTGCAAAATATAGGAAAATTACAAAAACACTTCAAAATCTTTAGAACTCAAAAATACTTTTACTTGAATTTTCTGGACATTTTTGGCTACTTTGAAAAATCCAAAAAGAGTGTTGTGAGTATGCTTTATATTTTGTGCTTGTTTGTATTTTATTAAAAATTTAAAAATTAAAACCACTAAAAAATGTTTTTTTTCGAGATTTGATTGCTTAGTTTTTAAATTGTGCTTCTTGTGTTTAATCCTGGTAGCTATACTAGGAAAATAAAAATCAGCAAACCACTGGCATTGATTGCCTTATTTTCATTCGTGGTTGATTTTTCTTGTTTAGTGTGCTTAGTGATTTGGATCACAACGACCTTTGATTATTTTGATACGTAACCCTAGCCAGTTGACTCTCTCATCAGAATGGCGTCGTTATCGGAGAGCATGCTTAGTAATCAGATTTCATTTTTGCTCATTATATATATATATATATATATATATGTTATAGCTGCTTTCTGACACTCGTTTGTTTCGCTTTTTGTACGAGGAATCGCCCGAGGATGCTTCAGTTTTCTTTTATAGGAGACCGCATATGAGGAGGGCAGAAAGTAGTTATAGCTATTAGATAGTTTTTTTTTGCAAAAACTTCCATTATTGTAATAATCAGACTCTTTAGACTCTTTGGACACCTAGACTATTCGGGGTCTGTTTTGCCGATTACCGGTGACCTCGAGGGACCTCGTCGTAGTTTTTATGGATTTTTTGCCTTTATTTCTATTTGATTCCTGAGGATTTGACCCTTAGATCCAAAACTTTTATCTGTTTGTGCTCGTAATTAGCTAGGTCCCAACACTTAATTGCTTATTTGTTCATATAGATTGTAATTGGACTTGCTTAAAATAAATAGAAAAAGTTAGCTTGATTAGATACGAGACCACATGCCGTGAGGAGTCACATACAAAGTTAGCAAGAGCAGTTGTGGCGAGCATCGAGTGACTCCCAAGACTGGACTCAGGCCTTATATTTAATTAGATAGCAATTATTCTTCACGAAATAGAAGTTGTTCATCTAAGGACAGTTTCCTCATGCATCATATAGGTAGTTTAATTTCAGTTTTATTTTATGCATGAATCACCCTACATGTAAAATGCAGGAGTAAGGTACACATTTTTATCTCTGCATGCATCATTATGTTTGATCGTGTGATGACACGCCTTGCTACTCAGGTTAAGGAATCAGATAATGGTAAGGTTGTTGCGACCCAAATCGCAAGGCGTAATCAACAAGAAAAATAGAAACCACACAGACAATAAAATAAAGGCAATCAAAATAATGTGTCTCTGCTATTTAATATTAACCTGGTATAGAGACCAGGGTCGAACTCAAGGAGCACGTAAATGTACGAAGTAGTCATTATCCGGAAATAAAAATATTTTTTTGTTATTTTTTATTTTCCAAATTTTTATATTTTTAAATTAGAGAAGGCAAGCAAGAAAAACAAGGCAATAAAGCACACAAGCAAGCCTTTACAATTTTTATTAAGATAAAAAATGCTTAAAAATTAGAAATAAAATATTTTTATATTTTTCAAATATTCATACATTTCTGGTAATTTTCTTAGGCATTTACAATTTTATATGATTTATAAAAATCAAATAAGATCTAAAAACACAAACAGTGTACAGCAATGACAAAATTACTTTATTATTTTGTATTTTTTAGCATTTTTATAATGGTTTTTGAAACAAAACCAGTACTAGAGACAAAGCACACAAAAATAAATAAACACTATTTTTGAAATTTTTAGAACAATTTTTATAATTTTTATGTATTTTATAAAACAGATAGTGAGTTTTTTTGGTGGTTTTAATTTTTAGAAAATAAACTATTCAATAAAATTAATCTCAAAAATCACAATACATAATACATGTTAGCAAGAGCTTACAATATTAATTTCATAATTTTTGGACTTAATTTAAAAATTATTTAATCAAAAACAAGGTAGACAATTTACATGGACCTAGTTGCAATTAAGATAAAGTTCGCATACCAATTAATAACACATAAAAAAGCTCAGGGTGAAAGATGCAAAAAGTCCAACGTATTCACACACATGCATATTGCACAATGCACAGGGGTTTAAATGCAAATATCAGCAATATTTCATTCAAAACATAACATCGAATAAGTTCATGGTAGATAACACAAATACACCACAAAGTCACGTGGGACTGCACGTGGGTTCACACATGGAGGACTAAAATGCAAATATAAAAAGCTACGAGGTTCTGCATGTAAAATGTCTACACTTACAACTTTATTTACTGGACTAGCTAATAAAGCATAAAAGCGCAGGATAAAAGATGCAAAATACCCTAAAGCACGTGAGGCGGGCATGATGGCTCTGACGCTCCTGATCGTCTCCTACGAAAAGATCTGATGTTTGAGGGAATATCAGAGACATGCGACTGTGATGCTCTACTACAGTGCAGATCTATCGTCTCTAAAAAGGGCGAGGACGTGTGATGCATATTCGTCTCCTGCTCTGATCAACCGTCAGGGATAAAGCGCGGGCGTACGTCCCAAATCAGATCTGGGAGGTGGAGCTCCTCATTGACGGTGAAAAGAAGGGCTGGAAGAACTCGTCGGTGATAAACTTAAACGGAGGAGGGATCGAGATCCGCCACTCCGATGGAGAATCGGAGGAGTCCTACACAGTCGTGGGAGTGGTCCGCGTCTGGTGGGAGGCTCCGATGGAGGAGCCAATGGTCAGGTGTGTTGGATGAGGGAGCTCTACCTGAAGCTGCTCCGCCGAGAAACTGGATGTCCAACAGAAGATTCTATCGTATGAAGGTATCTGCAAGTCATAAATGGGACTTGGGGTTGCGCTTCGGTCTGGGTTATTGAAGCTGAAAGTGAACGAAGCAAGGGTGGATGGAAATCGATCTCCGGCGAGGGTGACAGAAGGAGATCTTGGCCTTAATCTCGACTTGATGGTCGAGTTCAAGGATGATCAAGTTGTAGTACGAGACGGAGTGTTCGTCGAGGGGTCGATCGATACGGGTGTGTTGGTGAGATGAGGCTCCGACCAGGGTGGTCAGAGCAGATGAACTGCGGTGGAGGCTAAATGGAAGATTCGATGGAAATGGAGAATAGACTCGAAAGATATGTTACCTGAGGGTGCTGACGAACTCAGCAAGGTCAGGGGAGTGGGGAAGCGAGGTCATGGCCTCGACCGTGTTGTGACAGGCAGGGAGGTTGGACGCAATGGAGGACTCCGACCACATAGCTGAGCTGTGTGATTACACTACCAAACCTCGATCCAGAGACGTCCTCCGGTTGTTGTCACTCCACTAAAGACACCTAGGGATAAGAGAAGGGGTTAGGCACGAGCTATCGAGATGTAGAGGCAGAGGCGAGACTTTATAGGATTCCTAGGGGGTGGAATGATCGAGCGAGAGCGCACAACCCTAGGAAGATCTGTGCCTTCCTAGGGATCTGTGAAGATCATGGATCTTAGGAGGAGGCTCGGGCGAGGAATGAGGGGAGATGTGATCGGATCCGAATGTGAAAATAGGGAGAAACGACTCCTGCGAACACTATGCAGGTCCGACCCGGGAAGAGGAAGGCGTTGACTGGAGGTCAACATCCGGTCTGGACCAATAAGAAAAATCAGATATATATATATAATATTTATAAATTCAATAAAAATAGTAAATGATTTTAAATTAAAAGGTGTTAAAAAATATTTATTATTTTTCAAAGAATTATTCTATGATTTTTATTTATTTTTATAAAAAATAAATTAGTGTATATACAGTATATGGTATTATATATAGGCATGGTATACCTATGCATTATTTACAATTATTTTTATTTTATTATTTTTACATAAATACCCCAATTTTATATTTTATTTATTTTCAATATAATTTTACGGTTACAACATAAATTTTGTTTTTTTATTTATGTACACGTATATATTAAATAGGAGGTTTAGTATACATACATGTGTTTTGTTCAATGAAAGGAGATTTTTATTCTTGTTTTTATTTTAATTTTTCTGACAAGGAGGTAAAAATATTTATTTAATTTTATTTTATTAAAAATATTTATTTACAAATGTAGGTAAATGTATATCACAAAGTAGGCCCTATCTCTCTCTTCTTATTTTGTTTGGTGATCAGGTCAAGGATTGACCTTCTCTTAGGGTTCGGGTCACTCTGTATTTATTCTAAATACCTCCTTCCTTTTTCTTTTTCTTTATTCTTTTATTTTTACAAAAATACATGCTAATTATGCAGTATTGACAAATGCATGCAGGATACTATTTTATTGTATTTACACATATTTATATATTGCTTTGCTAAGATAAAAATTAAAATAAAAGAATAAAGAGTGAGAATCATGCCCACTATACTTTACCTTTGCTAGTCCCTTAGCGAACAATTATTTGAAAAGAAGTGAAAAGAGAAAGAAAAGAAAAAGAAGGAGGATCAAGGTTAATTATTAAACTTGTCTTCATTAAATTGAAGTATGGAGCTCAGTTAGACCTTTAGATTATTAGTTTGTCGGAACCTTATTGAGATCTAGGTTTAAGACTCAACAACCTCTAAGTTACATCATTCTATGGTTAATACTCCTCAATGATCCAGATCAGAACAAGTCTACATACGCAAACTCTAATGACCATGAATCTTTCCTTGTACTGTGTAAGTGATATGTAGCTTCCCACCTCAGAAATGAGAAAGAAACAGCCTACCTCAATGAGGTAACTCTAATTCCTCAGTCTAACAGCTCTTTTGAGGGCAAGGTATTCTCTTCTAAGTTAAAGTTCAACTGGCTCAAGAAGAGGGGGAAGAAGAGAATGGATTGTGGACAGTGTAGCCACGTATCCCTGGGAGCCCAACCAGTGTAGCCAAGTCTCCCACAACAAGTTTCATGAGAAGAGAAGGTGTAACATAAGCTTCGCTTTATATGGCTATATACACTCCGGCAGACATTTTATTTTCAATCAGGCTTGTCCACTTTTTTGGAGTTTTTCTTGATTTTGCACTTTTTTGATGTGTATATGTACAACATATCTACATGGTGTAGCATATACAAAAGGACTTTTTCTTCTTGAGCCAGTGGATTATCCTTATTTTGAAGCATTATTGCAATCCACAAGTCCTGTCTTTAGATCTCAACACCTCCAGACCAAGTCGTGGTGTACATCCCTCCCTAAAGGAAGATGAGAGGTTCCTCCTATAAGTACTACCTCGTATGCTACCCCAAGCCAAAGGATTCTGCCACCTCATCCGTAGAGAGCTATGTGAAAGGTGTTGGTCCAAGTAAAGCCATTGTGTATGAAAGTCATGTGTTTGTTGTTAAGTGTTCTACTTAGGCTCACCAAGATAATATGTGAACATAGCCTAATGGACTCAAAGAATTAAGTCACTAATGGACCTAAAAAGTCTTAACCCCAAATCCGATAAGGTTCCTCTGAGAATTAGGTGGATTAAGGTCTTAACCAAGCTCCATTCTCCAATTTAATTCTAGAATAGTTTAAATGTCAACTATGATTCAGAAGAATATATAAATATATACAAAAAACTTTTGTGAAAATTTTTTGAAATCATGCAAAATTTTTGAAAATGTTTGAATACATGGATGCATGAGTTTTGCAAACTATTTACAAACATTTACACAAGGGTTTTTGTAAACTTTTTTTTTTCACATTTTCAAAAATTTTGTACTATATACATAACTTTGATACAAAAATATTTACAAACATTTTGAAAAGCAAAACATTTTTACAAACATTTATATAAAAATAAATTTTATAAATAACTATGTGTGAGCAAGAAAGAATTTTATGTACAAGAAAATTTTTATTTTTTTGTGAAATTTTAATTTTGTGTGATTTTTAGGTTTTAGATTTTAGCCATTTTATTTATTAACAACACTCACTCAAATTACGAGTAACTCCTAAAATTATATATATAATATATACGACACCCCCGATACTTAGCTTGAACGATGTCCTCAGAGTGATCAAAGAGCGATGAAGAAGACATAACTCGTGCTTAGTATTGGGCTGTGAAAAGAAAGGCTATACTACAACAACGAATGAAAGAATAGAATGAATAAATGTCGGTGATCCCCTATACTTAGGATCAAGTAATCCTAAGTGTAGAAAACTGTAAACAAGGGAAAGTCGAGGGTCCGAATGTACATGGTCTACATCCCCTATACTTAGGGTAAAATATCCCTAAGTATTGGCAGCAAAACAGAGGTAAAAAATCAAAAGAATAATCACAAATCTGACACCCCCATACTTAGGGTAAAGTGCGCCCTAAGTATAGCATAATCCCAAGATGCGGATGGGGTGCTAGACTAAAGAATGTGTGATATGAACATCTGGATCTATACAAGGGTGGAAGATAGTGATAATCAGGCATGAGTTGCAAATGATGTGAGTCAAAGACCACACCTCATGCAAAATGAATAGGGGTGACGTCAACGATCAACAGATCATGATCTAGATATGACTTCAGACGCTGACCGTTAACACAAAAGGTGGACTCAGATGACATCTCAGATATTTCGATACCACCATTGTCATGCACCTTTCAGACCAAGTATGGTCCCTTCCACTTACTCTGCAATTTCCTTGGAAATAATCTAAGCCTGACATCGAATAACCATATTCTCTGATATGGATTGAGAATAATGTCATATCTTCACTCGCTCCTTATAATGTAGGCTACTCGAGAAGGTTGTATCTCTAAGCTCCTCCAGGGCTACAAATTCTGCCTTCCTTTGATCTCCTATACTCTCTGGATCCAATAATATCTCAGGACATCCCATATTGACTTGTGCTTAATCTCAACAGGTAAATGGTAGGGCTTTCCATGAATGAGACGAAAGGGAGGCATACCCAAAGGAGTCTTGAAGGATGTTAGATATGCCCACAAGATCGAGTCCAAAAGTTGTGACCAATCCTTTCGGTATGGGCGGACTACCTTCTGCATTATCATCTTGATCTCTCTGTTCGATACTTCAGCAAGACCATTGGTCTGAGGATGATATGGAGTGGCAACTCGTTGGTCTATGTTGAACTCATTAGCAAGACCTTTACCTTGTCGTTGATAAAGTGAGGCCCCTGTCAGATATCAAAACTCTAGGCACCCCAAACTATGAAATGATATGCTTCCTCAAAAATCTGCAAACAGTCCTAGCATGTATGCGGTTTGACCAGAAATGACTTCAACCCAATGATTCACATAATCAACAGCCAACAGAATGTACTTGAATCCCTGACTCTTAGGGAATGGGCCCATGATATCAATGCCCCATACATCAAAGACCTCACAGAAGCGAATGGGCTGCATCAGCATCATATCACGTTGTTCGCAAGTGCCCATCCTCTAACAGTCAATACACTTCTTTGCGAATTCATCAGAATCCTTGAAGAGAGTAGGCACTATAGACCGGATGAAGCACTTTCTGTGTTGTTATCCTCCCCAGAATGATGTCACCCTGCCTCAAGCTTGTGGTAATAAGTGAGGATGCTGTGGTGCTCCTCCTGAGGAATATACAGATGCCAGACGTTATCCCCTCCTTCATAATAAAGGATGGGATCGTCCCAATGGTATGACTTGGCCTTCACAAGGAATGCCTCCTGGAGTAGAAGGATCCATCTAGTCAGTCTCACTTTTGAAATCCTTCTTTGCCATAATGTACCTGATGGCGGTACAATTAGTAAAGATAGTCACTTTGGATCCAAGAATGTACGATCTGAACTTGTCCAAGGCAAATACTATGGCTAGCATCTCTTTCTCTATGACTATGTAGTTCCGTTGAGCAACATCCAATGTACATCTAGCGTAGTGAATGGAAAAAGGTGATCCATCCCTCCTTTGTCCCAGCACGACCCCTATGGCAAAATCAGAGGCATCCGTCATGATCTCAAATGGGAGAGACCAATCAGGCAGTTGAAGGACCTGAGCCTCAACAATTAGGTTCTTGAGAGTCTCAAAGACGCAAGACACTTATCATCTACAATGAACTTGATGTCAGCCAATGGTCAGGCAATCCTGCTGAAGTCCTGAATAAAATATCAGTAGAAACCGACATGCCCTAGAAAAGACCACAATTGCCACAAGTTGGACGGTGGATTGAGTTTCCTGATGATATCCACCTTAGCTGGATCAACCTCCATGCCACTGTTTGGAGATGATATGACCAAGCACCATCTCCTGAGTCACCATGAAGTGACTCTTCTCCCAAAACAGAACAAGATGGACCTCTATGCAGCGTTGAAGCACTCGATCTAGGCAATCAAGACAAACATCAAACATGTTGTCGTAGACCGAGAATACATCCATGAAGACATACAAGCAATCGCCCACCATGTCCAAAAATATGGACCACATGCACCTTTGGAATGTTGTTGGGACATTACGTAGACTAGAGGGTATCTGTCTGAAAGCACAAGTCCCAAACAGACAGGTGAATGTCATTTTATCCTGGTCTTCAAGCGTAATGGCCACCTAATTGTATTCGGAGTATTGTCATGGAAGCATTAGTGATTCTTCCCAGCTAGCCTCTCTATAATCTGATCAATAAAAGGCAACAGGAAATGATCCTTCTTGGTGGCCTGATTCAATCGTCTGTAGTCCACACAGGCCCTCCAAGAAGTTGGTACCCGGGTAGCGATCTCCTCTCCATACTCACTCACAATTGTGGTGATGCATGTCTTTTTAGGAATCATATGTAATGGACTAATCCACTTGGAGTCGGAGATGGGGTAGATAAAATCGATGCTCCACCATTTTGATACTTCCTTCATAACCACTTCTCAAAGATTTTGGTTCAACCATCGCTGGAACTCACGCGATGGCTTAGCTTCCTCTTCAAGATAGATATGGTGGGACCACAGGATCAAACTTTTCATATGGAGATCAGCTACGCTCCATCCTATTACCTTGTGGTTTCTTTCAAGAACCTCTATCAAATGAGATTCTTGATCTCCAGTCAAATACGCTGAGATAATGACTGCGTACATATCTGGCTCACCCGCAAGGAACATATACTTCAGCGACTGCAGGAAATGCTTCAGTACTGAAAATTGGGAGCTGGCAAATCTGGCTTCCAAAAGGTCTGAGTGAAGGCAACCAGATCTGAATGTGAGAACTCTCACTGATCATGCATACCTGGTGAAGCTGACCATGCTGGTATATCTATGTTCGGTATTGACTCAGTCTCCACCCTAGCTGCTGGCTCTGTGGGAATTAGACAAGGTAACAACTTATCAAATTCGGTCCAATCTATGTCTGAATCCGAGGGATCTGAATCAAAAGAACAAGAAACAAACTCTGCCTCGCTATCCCAAACGCAGTCGTCGGCCTCTAAAGTGTCCTCAGCCAAGAGTGTGCTCTCTAAACTCTCCTATGTTGGAAGGTGTGGATATGCAAAGTCTGAAGGTGAGAGAAGGGCTCGTGAAATGGGGTCATACCAAGCGGCTTCATCGTCAGTGATCACAAAGTCGCACTCTTGGTGGATGTTTTGCTCTGCCTCTGTTGTCTGCTCTACATCGCTAAACTGCTCTAAGCAAGCTGAATCTCGCGCTCCGGTCTCGTTGATCATCTCTATTTGTATACTCTCGCCCTCGACGTAAAAGTACACCTTCCCACTATAATGGTCGGTCACCGCCTTGGATGTGGCCAAGAATGGACGTCCTAAGATGATGGGGGTATCATTCACAAACTCAGGGATTTTCATGTCTGACACAACGATGTCTACGGGTAATTTCAGGCCATGAATTATGACGACCACATCCTTCAACAACCCCTTTGAACTTTTGACAGATCTATCAGCAAACTAAAGGATTTTCCTGCTCTCTTGAAGAGGGACGAACTCGAATCGGTCAAGTAAGGATGTCGCGAGGATGTTGGTGGAAGAGTTGTTGTCTAATAGAGTATGATCAAATCTCTGCTCATGAAAGTGGCATCTGACATAGGGAGACTGCATCTGGCCTCTTGACAGGCAAACTATTCTGAATGGTGAAGCAGGTGGCACGGGTCAGCACATGGATCTCTGCATGATGGTTCCTATTCTTCCTATGGATGGTGGACTTCTCTCTCAAGTTCTTTTGGAAAAGAGGGATGTGCTCAAGTGCCTCCTGTAGAGTCAACTGAATGTGAAATTTTTCTATCATCTGCTGGTTGGACTCTAACTGTTGGTTTTTTTATTCCCCTTATCCAAGCGAAGTGCTTGAGGGAAGGAGATGGTTGGGCCCTCCTTAGATAGAGGTCTAGGAATAGGTTCTTGCTGTTGAGAGTGAATAGAATCCATTCAATGGTCATCATGCATCACATATGGACTTGAAGATGAAGAAACCTTTCATCATGCATCACATCTGGAATGCGACGGCTTCAGTACCGTCGGGTGGATCAACGTCCTTAGTGGCGTCAGCACCACCGTCATCAACATCATCATTAGTGGCATCAGCACCGCTATCCTCCTCGTATGGCACTCCTGGATCATCATGTGTCGTCGTTAGACGAGGTACCGTTGGATGCCATCCGACCACTCCTAAGTGTGACAAAATTAGCATCAACTATATATGAAGAAATGTCACCCAATGACTCCCTCGGATTGGTAGTCTTTGTGAACTATACATGCTTAGACTTCCTCTTTAGGTTGTTCAGGTTGGGCTCGATCTAAGTGGGTATGGTGGCCCTGTCCTTTATTATCTCCCTCATCTCCTAGTGAAAATCGTTCATCTCCCTCCTAAAGGATGCATGTCGGTCTGCGAGTACGCAGGCTAGATCATCAAGGTATGGGTTCTCATAGGCTGGCCCATGGGAATCAGATGGGTTGCCTCTCTAAAAATGAGGCTGCTGGAACTAGTGAGGGGGAGGCTGAGTGAGTTGTTGAAGATGTTGTTGCTGCCTCCATTGTTGTCCCTGTTGGTAGGGACGGGGACCCGACTGGTAGTATGGTGGCTGGTGGGAATACTGGGGCTGCTGTTGCTGATGGTTTCTCTGCCCACCATGAGCTGGAGGCTGCTGCTGGGACGAGGCACCTCCGTTAGACCACCTGAATCCAGAATGATTTCGACAGATCCTGGGTTGCTGCCAGTCATAGCAAATCTTGTTGACTTCCATCAACGACTCCTGCTCGTATGGGGGCGGGGGAAGAACTGCCAGTGGTCGATCATGCCGATACACCACCATCTGAGTGTCTTGAGATGGTGGTGGTTGCGAGTAGTGGTGCGTCAACTGTTGGACTGGCTCTGCCTGGATGTGGTAAACTTGTCAGTACTGGGTGAAGTGTTGGGAAGAGTTATTGTTGTTAGGGTCAACTCGTGACCTGAGACGGGGCTGAGAAACCGTTTGTACCTCCTAGATACATGATCTGGGTCTTCATGTCACTCAAAGTTTGTGCCAACTAGTCGATCTGCGTCATGACCTGGCACTGCTTCTTCTAAATTATCTCTATGTAGTCCAGTTTCTCACTGATCATGCCCATGTCAGCTGCTGAAGACTCTGCCTGTGTTGTTGTTTCTGACGAAGAAGTGGATGGACTTGCATCAACCTGTGTTATCCTCTGATAGGACATGGCCTGTGGTAGGGGCTTCCCTTGTGTATAGAGCCTGGTATGGGACATCACTATGTAGTTCTTAGCCATCTCCTCATAGATGGGCCATACATGATCCTCATCTTTGGTGAAGTAGGAGCCCCCACAAGAAGTGTTGACAAGCCCCTGCAGCTCCGGTGTCAGTCTACAAAAGAAATTCTGGACAAGATTGAGCTTGGATAAGTCGTGATGTGGACAATGGTCGATGAGATCACGGAATTGATCCCATGCCTCATGGAACTTCTCAATGGGGATCATGGTGAAGTTGTTGATCAGAGCTCGCATTGCATTCATCCGATCGAGTGGATAGTACTTGTTCAAGTACTCGGTCTGGAGCTACTCCCAAGAAGTAATGATATCCCCAAATGCTTCAGCTAGTACGTTGCTTTGTCGACAAGGGAGAATGGAAATACCATCATATTGATGGTGTCCTCGTCCATGAATCTATCATGGATAGTGCTGCAAATCATCTCAAACTCCTGCAAATGTAGATGTGGCTCCTCGGTGGCTAGTCCATGGAACTTGGGCAAAAGCTGAATGGTTTGAGAGCAGAGCTTGAAGTTACCTAGAATCGTCGGAAGCTGGATCCATCGATGGGTGAGGGTTGCACCAGGGTTGTGCAACTCCCTCATCATCCTGACGGATCGGGGTGGATCATGCGGTTCTTTTGATTGTACTCCTGCTCCTCCTCCAGCTACAGGTATATCCTCATTGGCTGGTCTCTGTTGCTCTCCTTTGTTGGCTCGTGTTTGTGCTAACTCCTGGCAGACCTCTACCATAAATGCTCGGTGATCCCGAATCTGTTACTGTATCGTCTCTAGGGAGGCTAACAATGTGTTGTTGATGGCGCCCTGATCTAGAACATACGTCAAACTTTGAAGTTTCCCATAGGTGCATCCATCATTGTTGGCCATCTAGTGGGTCTCTGCAAAGGCAAAAGACCCAAACTCAGGCGCCATCGAATGAACAAATAGTTGTGCTGGTCTCTGCTCGATCACCTCAGGACTGGAAGAAGGGTGATCTAGCGAGAACAAGGCGGAATCGAAATCAGGTTCGGAGAGCCGGTTTAGGCTCCCCGGAACCTCCCTAGATGAGTGGGTCGGAGTGCTCAAGAGTAGTGATACCAGAGGAAGCCTAAGGGACCTCCGGCCCATCATCATGATGTGGGAATAGTGCGGATGGGATTTGGAAATGAACAAGATCAGAAGTCAAACCCTCAATTCACCTACTCACACGAGAGCTGATGATCGTAAAGGTTTGATCATTTATCTTATCGATTTTATTTTAGGTGATAAGTCAGTCTTGTAGAGCGAATAAGCGAGCTGTTAGAAACCTGATGCTCCCAAGAGGTTGGCCCAATCCCAAAGCTAGATATTTCCCAGCCAGCATAAGTTGCAGACCGTTTACCGGCTACCCGATCAACTCATTCTGCTAAGGACGTTGCGGCCCGCATTATCAGATACTGGAGAGGACCTTACTTGAGAACTACTAACCCCAAGACCAATAGTCTAACAGAAGTTCAGGTATAACTCTATCCTAGTGTGCGGGTCACTCTCTCGCTCAAGCAAACCAAACAAGGAGGGATGACTCTCCCAAAATAAATTTTTAAGTGAGATGTCTTTTAATATCAAGTTTGAATTAACAGACCCAAAATTTATTTCTTTCTCTTTTTTAAATATGTTTCATGCAAACAACGTCTAATGAATTTTTTGATTTTCTGGGGTTATTTAAGTCCAAAAACAGGTGAGGAAGTTGAAAAAGCTGATGCATGATCAAACACTATGATGCATGCAAAGTTAAAAATGCGTACATGTCACCAGCACTCTACATGCAGAGTGATCCATGCATAAATCTAAAGATTGAATTAAAACTAATCTATATGATGCATGAAGAAAACAGCCTTAGACGAGCAACTTCTAATGATCGCGAAAAACTGTAGCTATCTAATCAGATCAAGTTCGTAGTCCGATCTTGGGAACCACTCAGTGCCCGTCACAACGGGTCCTGCTAGCGTTGTATGTGGTTCCTCACGACACGTGGACTCGGATCAAATTAAACTAACTTTTTATTATTAATTATTAATAAGGCCCAATTACGAACTATAGGTGCAAGCAATCTATTAGGGATTGGGCCTTAATTATTTACGTCGCAATCAAGAGAAAATTCTAAGTCTATGGGCCAAAATCTTTGGGAATTAAATAGAAACAAAATGCGAGAAAACAAAACTGGCAAAAATCACGGTGAGGTCACCCGAGCACACCAATGCTTCAGCGAAATAAACCCCGATAAGTCTTAAGTGTCGAGAAGAGTGTGATTGTCCTGTATTGTTACGGCCATAATAATAATGAGCTAAACATAAATTAACTACTCTAATCTAATATCTAAAGAATATAACTAATCCCTACTCCTGCTCCTGTTTCTCCTCAAGTATGGGTCTCCTCTAAAGCGTCCTCGGGCGGTTCCTCACACAAAAAGCAAAACATAAATGGGTCAGAAAATAGTTATAATAGATAGAGATAAATATATACAAGAAGGTTGAAAAGACTACTAAGTTGTGCTCTCCGACAACAGTGCCATTCTGATGGCACGCCTTGCAACTCGAGTTAAGGAATCATATAATGATAAGGGCGTTGCAACCAAAATAGCAAGGTGTAATCAACGAGAAAAATAGAAACCATATAGACAATAAAATAAAGGCAATAAAAACAGTGTCAGCGGTCTCCACTATTTATTTTAACCTAGTATAGCGATCAGAGTCGAACTCAAGGAGCACAGAAATGTACGGAGTAATCTTGATCTGGCAATAAAAAGCATATTTTTGTTAAATTTAAAATTTTCAAATTTTTATATTTTTAAATTAGAGAACGCAAGCAAGAAAAAGGCAATAAAGCACACATGCAAGCCTTTACAATTTTTATTAAGGTAAAAAATTTCTCAAAATCAGGAATAAAATTGTTTTATGTTTTTCAAATATTCAGATGTTTTTGGTAATTTTCTTGGACTTTTACAAATTTTATATGATTTTATAAAAATCAAATAAGAGATAAAAACACCAAAAGACGAAATTATAAATTAAAAATATTTAAAGTGTCCTAAAGTCCTGGATATGTATATGAGAAAATAGAAGGAAATGCGACAATCGGAAACTGAAACTATATTTTTTATTTTTTTAGAATTTTTAACAAATTTTATAAGTTTTTAGTTCTTTTGTAATTTTTAGGGTTTTATAAGGGTTTTTGAAACAAAATCAGTACTGGAACAAAAGCACACAAAAACAAACAAACACTATTTTTGGAATTTTAGCACAATTTTTATAATTTTTATGTATTTTATAAAATAATAGTGATTTTTTTGTTGGTTTTTTATTTTTAGAAAACAAGCAACTCAACAAAATTAATATCAAAAATCACAAATAATACATGTTAGTAGGAGCTCACATTATTATTTTCATAATTTTTTGACTTAATTTGAAAATTATTCAATAAAAAATAAGGCAGATAGTTTATAAGGACCTAGTTGCAATTAAGACAAAGTTCGCAAGCCAATTAATAACACATATAAAAAGCTTAGGGTGAAAGATGCAAAAAGTCCAACATATTCACGCACATGTGTATTGCACCACACACAGGGGTATAAATGCAAATATCAGCAATATTTCATTCAAAACATAACATCGAAGAAGTTCAGTGTAGATAATGCAAATACACCACAAAGTCATGTGGGACTATACGTGGGTTAACACATGGAGGACTAAAATGCAAATAGATAAAGCTACGAGGTTTTGCATGCAAAATGTCTACACTTACAACTTTATTTACTGGACTAACTAATAAAGCATAAAAGTGCGAGATAAAAGATGCAAAATACCCTGAAACAAGTGAGGTGCACGCGATGGCTCTGACGGTCCTGATCATCTTCTGTGAAACGATCTGACGGTGGAGGGAATGTTAGAGACGTGCAACTGTGATGCTCTACAACAGTATAAATCTGTCGGCTCTGAAGGGCGAGGATGTGCGGTGCAGATCTGTCTCCTGCTCTGATCGACCGTCAGAGATAAAGCATAGGCGTACGATCGAGATCAGATATGGGAGGTGGTGCTCCTCATCGACAACAGAAAGGAGGACTGGAAAAACTCATTGGGGATGAACTTCAATGTAGGAGGGATCGAGATCCACCACTCCGATGGAGGATCAGAGGAGTCATGTACAGTCATGGGAGTGGTCCGCGTCTGGTAGGAGGCTCCGATGGAGGAGCCAACTGTCAGGTGTGCTAAATGAGGGAGCTCTGCCTGGAGCTCCTCCACCAAGCAATTGGACATCCAACAGAAGCTCCTATCGTACAAGGGTATCTGCAAGTCAAAGATGGGACTCAGGGCTACGCTCCGGTCTGGGTTATTGAAGCTGGAAGTGAAAGAAGCAAGGGTGGATGGAAATCGACCTCCGACGAGGGTGATAGAAGGAGATCTTGGCCTTAATCTCGACTAGAGGGTCGAGTCCAAGGATGATCAGGCTACGGTGTGAGATGGAGTGTTCGTCGAGGGGTCGATCGATACGGGTGTGTTGGCGAGATGAGGCTCCGACTAGGATGGTTAGAGCAGATGAACTGCAATGGAGGCTAAATGGAAGATTCGATGGAAATGGAGAATATAGTCAAAAGATATGTTACCTGAGGGTGGTGATGAACTCAGCAAGGTCTGGCAGAGTAGGGGAGCGGGGTCATGACCAGACCGTGCTGCGGAATGCAGGGAGCCTGGACGCGGTGGAGGACTCCGGCCACGTAGCAGAGTTGTGTGATTACACCACCAAACCTTGATCCAGAGACATCCTCCGGTTGCTGTCACTCCACTGAAGACACTTAGGGATGAGAGAAGGGGCGCATGAGATGTCGAACTGCGGAGGCGGAGGCGAGACTTTATAGGATTCTCAGGGGGTTGGAATGATCGAGCGAGAGAGCGCAATCCTAAGAAGATTTGTACCTTCCTAGGGATCCGCGAAGATCACGGATCATAGAAGGAGGCTCTTGCGAGGAATTGAGGCGAGATGTGATCGGATTGAGGCGCGAAAATAGGGAAAAACGGCTCCGGCGAACACTATACAGGTCCGACTCGGGTAGAGGAAGGCGTTGACTAGAGGTCAACATCCAGTCTGGACCAGAAAAATTGGATATATAAAATATTCATAAATTCAATAAAAAATAATAGATGATTTTAAATTAAAAGTGTTTAAAATTTAAAAAATTATTATTTTTATGAAAAATAAATTAGTGTATATATAGTATATGGAACTATATAAAGGTATGATATTCCTATGTATTATGTACAATTATATTTTATTTTGTATTTTTTACACAAATACCCCAATTTTATATTTTATTTATTTTCAATATAATTGTTAGGGTCACAACATAATTTTTTTTTATATTTTTATGATTTATTTACAAGTATATATTAAATAGGGGGTTTTGTATACATACCTTTGTTTTGTTCAATGAAAGGAGATTTTTATTCATGTTTTTATTTTATTTTTTATTTTTATTTTATTTTTAGATTATTTTAAGAAATATATACAAGGAGGTAAAAATAGTTATTTAACTTTATTTTATCAAAAATATCTACTTACAAATATAGGCAATATGTATATCACAAAGTAGGACCTATCTCTCTCTATTCATTTTATTTGGCGATCAGGTCAATGCTTGACCTTCTATTGGGGTTCGGGTCATTCTATATTTATTCTAAATACCTCCTTCCTTTTTCTTTTCCTTTATTGTTTTATTTTTGCATAAATACATGCTAATTATGCAGTATTAACAAATGCATGCAGGATGCTATGTTATTGTATTACACACATTTATATGCTGCTTTGCCAAGATAAATAGCTAAAATAAAAGAATAAAGAGTGAGAATCAGGGATTCATCATTGTAAATCGGCTTTTATGAATCCCCCCCTATTTTATTGGACTCAAAATAACTAAGAAAATCAGAAAATTTGGTAGGCGTTGTATTATTTCAGAAAAATACCTAAAAAGTGACAACCAAATAAAATTTGGGTCTGCTAATGCAAAACTTGACCCAAAAACACACTTCACCTAAAAATATTTATTTTGGGGAGAGTCATCCCTCCTTTTTTGATTTATCTACAATGAGAGAGCGACCCGCACACTAGGATAAAGCCACGCCCAAAGTCTCTTCAGACTATTGGTCTTGCGATTAGTTGTTCTCCAGTGAGGACTTCACCAGGTAGCCGGTAATCGATCCGGGACTTTTTTAGCAGAGTGGGCATATCAGGTAGCTAGTAAACAGTCTGCACCCATACTGGTTGGGAAAAACTAGTTGTGGGATTCAGGACAGTCTCCTGGGATTGGGCTCCTAAATAAATTTTGACAATATAAATGTTCGAACCTTTGCGATCATCAGCTCGCGTTGCGTAGGTGAACTTGGGTTTTGATTTCTCATCTTGTTTGCGTCCTAGATCTACTCGTCATAAATATCCACATCACGATGATGGGAAGGAGGTCCCTTATACTGCCTTTGGCAGCATTGCTTTCTAGCACTCCTCCCCGTTCATCTAGGATGGCTTCAGAGAGCTCAGACCCACTCTTTGAACCCGAGTACGACTCCACCCTATTTCATCTTTACCGCCCTTCTACCACTCTTGAGGTACCAAAGCAGAGGCCAACATAGCTACATGTTCATTTTACAACACCAGAGCTAGGATTTTTTTGCATTTGTAGAGACCTGAGACATGTCTAGCCCCGAGGGATGCACCGATGAGCATCCGTAAGGATCTGCATTCGTATTAGACCAGGATTCCATCAACAACACACTTGTTGCTTCCCTGGAGACTATGTAGCATCAGATTCGAGACCAGGGAGCTTCATGGAAGAGTTGAGGAGAGAGCTCACATAGATGCGAGCAGGGCAAGAGCAACCAACCATACCGGTCGGTTGAGAGATTCCCAAAGCTGAGGGAGGACTCAGATACCAGGATGAGCCGCACGAGCTAGCGAGACAGCCACGACCGATGAAGCAGTTGCACAACCCTGGTGCAACTATGACGAGTCGCTAAATACGTGATATAATTTGTACTCGTTGTAATACAGGTACTTATTGAATCATGCAGAACTGAATCAAATGTCTCTATGAAGAGACTCGGCTTAAATTTATATCCCGGGCAAGTCTGGGGTCGAACAGGGAGGCGAAGGAACAACTTTGTGCTAAATCAGAATAATTAGATCTAGGTTTCCAATGCGGATTTTTTTTATATTTTTTAATGCAAAGTAATGTGAATGAAAAATGCTGGTGAACTAAGATATTATGAAAGCATGCAACTTAGCCAAATTAATTTAATGTGAAATTAATCGAATTTAACCAAATTATATTTTTCGTAGAAATCTAATCCAATTATGAATGCAAAACATTTTATTGGAATTTTAAGGTTAAAGTGCAACAATGAAAAATACACACTTCTATGGATTTTTATTCAATTTTTCACACAAATAGAATGTAAAAATTATAAAGTTTTTACTGAAACTTAAACGTAATGAAATGAGCCTACTATATTTTTTTACTTTTTTGATAATATATGATTTTTATGGATTTATAAATGAAAACAGAGTGATATGAGTATTTAATTCTTAATAAATCCACAATGTCATTTTATCCATAGAGAGAATTATCTCAAAAAGGTGTTTATATGAGCAATCTAGGAGTGTTGAAATTTCACAAAAAATACTATGCGTGGATTTAATTAAAAATTAATTATGAACATCACTCTATAATTTATTTAAGGTACAAGATAACTCCAATTAAGATGAAATTTAGATAGTATTAAACAATGTTCAAAGGCATCATTTCTGATTTTTTAAGATTTTTTGGAGCAACCATGAGTCAAACATGAATTTTAAAAGCTCAAATGGGTAAAATATGCATTATTTCACTTTATATAATTTTAATTAATTACCCAAATATCACAAAAATACAAGTAAATATCCAAATGAAAGAGAATTAGTTGATCAACATCATGACATTTTTCATTAAAATAAATAATGCAAAATGAATGTCCAAATTAACATGCAAACATAGGGTTATATGCGACACCACAAAACAAACACAGGGACTTGTTTGTAATTACAAAAACTTAACAAACATAAAATGCATTTTTTTCAATAATAAAAAATAGGAAAAGTGACCTTATTCGTTAGGGCTTGATGAGGCATGATAGAGGGGGAAAAGAGGGCGGTGGCGTGTGTGCGGCCGCGAGCGGCGGTGGCCGGCCGGAGGGGGCGCGAACACAGGCAGGGGCTGCTGGGCGGAGGACGCTGGTGGGTAGGGCGGGGGATGGACTTATGGGCTAGAGGTGGTACGACCTTGCATTGGGCATGCCTGCATGAAGGACACTGGTGTGCAGGGCAGACGTTGTGGTTGTAGGAGCGTGGTTGGGGGGCTGGTGCTGCTTGGGGAGGTGGTGGAGCCCATCCTGGATGCGATGGCGCGTGTGGAAGAGGAGTAGCGGTAGCCGACGTTGGTAGTAGGGGCGCCACCTGCTGTAGTCTTTTTTTAAATTTTTAGTGTTATTTTTTTATTTTTTTAAATTTTCTTAAAGAAGGAATATAAAGCAAGATGAGAAGATTTGATGGTGATGGTGAAGGTGATGATGTGGTGGTGGTATAGTTTGGATGTTGTATAAAAAATAAGGGAAATTGTTAGATAAAATAAAATAACAAGGGAAATGAGAAGGAATACTTACCTGAGCTTCGTCAGATTTGCGAAGCAGGTAATGTTGGACTCGTGTCGTGGTCTCGATCCGATTTGCGAAATAAAAATCAAAGAAGCTATGTGAGATTGATGGGAAGCTCGTGACACGACAATGATGGTCGCAACGGATCTCACCTGAAGGAGGTCGTCGTTTGAGAAAGACGATAAGCCATTGTCACCGACATCACATTCTAGACTCTCTCATTTTTCTTTAAGAATGGTGGATGGGGGAAAATGAGGATGAGGAGATGAATATAAAGAAGAAGAATGAGAAGTTGAAGAAAAATGAAGGTAGAGGAGATGGAGTGGAATGAGAGGTTATTGGATGATGGTGGAGTTGAATGGAAGTTGGTGGTAGAATGAGAGGTAAGAGTAAGGAAAACAAAAATAAAAATAAATTTAAAATTGTCTATTAAAAAATAAAATAAAATAAAAAGAAAATAGAATGGAGAATTTACAAAATAAGACAAACCATATGTACGTGTTTTTTTACTTTTTTATTTTTGATTTTTTTATATTTTTAATTAAATATATTTAAAAAATAAGAATAAAATAAAATCTAAAAATATTTTTTGGATTTTTTAGTAATTAATAAAAAATAAAAAAATGAATAAAGAAAAAACATGTACATTATATACAATGAACATCTAGGTCCCAAACCCCACATTTTGCAAACAAGCTCCGATTTTAATGAAACCACTTTCATTGGATAACTAATTTTCTAACTTAAACTTTAAAAGTGAGTTTGGTCAAATTTGGAGTTCATACAGAGCAGGAATTTAATCGAGAAGTTGGATTTTACGGCCTTTTCTCTTTGGGATCTAAGAGTATTAATTTGAGGTGAAATTTATTTTGTAAATTTGTATTTTTACATACATTTTTATAAACAAGTTAGAACATAATTAGTCAAAAAAAGTTAAAATGAATTTATTAAAGATATATGAAGATTTGGGCTATTTACAAGTGAAAGAGGTGGATCAGGAGTACATGGTGGAATGGAAAAAGAAGAAGATGATGATCCAAATAGGGACGAAACGGACGCAAGACAACACAACCAAACAAACTCGTTGATTTACCCACTAGACACTTGTGAAGGCACATCAGGGTTCGGTCGCTTATATTTTCAATTTTAATTTAATGATCAAATAATCTTGAGGATTAAGTGGAGCTGTTAGGTATTGAAATTTTGCAAAAAGACTGTCCCGAGTTCATACAACTAATTGCATCTACTTTCAACTAGTATAAGTGTAAATGTGGACTGCAAAAAAACGGCTACCCGTTACTTAAGGACGAAGCCTTGCATAGTGTCATCTAAACCACCCACTCTACGGAAGGAAGTCGGACCGTAAAATGGCTACCTAAAGTTCCCTCACTGAAAATTAGCTATGTATTTCTAAAATAGTAGTCTGAATGAAAATTTCCACATTTTGTCTTTATCCTAAGTGAGTGATCTGGTCCTTATAAATAATGAGTGGGTTTCTCTCCACCATACACAAGGGTTAATTTTATGCCAATTTTATTTACAGTCACCTTGATTAACAGTCCCAATTTTAGATTAGGGTTATCATTGAGGTCTTAATTGAGCGTAAAAATATAACACCTAACTAGTAGTCCCAATTCCTTTAATTCCTATGATGTAAAAATCGAGGAGGGAGAATTGAAAAAGCCAATAAAGAGCAAATCAATACGCATGATTAAGAAGGAGACTTACAAGGATTCCTCACGTTCTTCATGTAGGATGCAATACAAGGAAATTAAATTTACACTAAATGATATGCACAGAGGAAAACATCCTAGACAGATAGTTTTATCAGCGGGAAGAATGTATTTCAAATTTGGCCAATTTGAACGATATACCAGTGTGTATAGTTAGTGAAAAATGTATATCCTAAAATTTACGAGCACAAGCAAAAATAATTATAATCTAGCATATATACTCCTAAATTCTACGTCACACCACATAGAAGTGCAGTCCAAATTATTACAAATTAACGGGGTTCAGAGAGAGGGACCCTGTGAATAATTCAAAAAATAAACTAACTAACTCTCTCTAACAAAAAATAAAATTCAATCTTCTCCACAGATCCTTGAATTATATCCAAAAATCGCTCCAAGTAATATGCAAAGAGAGAATTTACAGTTAGTATCATAAGTGAGAGAAAGATGCAAAATAAAATGTAGAAAATAAAATGCACAAAAAATACCACAGAAATCAATTCACAAAATTTAATTTAAAACCCTAAAAATACATTGTTCCTCAACAATAGTACCAATTGATGAATATGAAGATCGCCTCTTTAATTGCAATAATTGCAGTATAGCAAAAACTACAATCTTTGAATGTTGTGGAATATTTTTACTTGACAAGTGTACCAAGGTCGAACACATGGAACAAACTTTTTCTAGTTGTGTAGTTTTAAATTAAGTTAAATAATTAATCAAATGCTTGGTTAATTTTCGTGTCAGAAAATAAAGAGGAAATATGACAACGAAAAAATATGATGATGAACGCGTGATCTGTGACTAAAATTGTTAATCCAAACAAATTAATCAGTATTCTCAAAAAGATGCACATATCAAAAGGATAAATTTGAGAAATATTTATCAATAAAATCCAAGCTACATGCTAGAATGTTAGTCACTTAATTAATTGTCCTACAAATTACGGAGATAAGAAAAAAAATATTTTTATCGATGAATTTTTAATCCCCAAAATCTCTCTAATATAATCCTCAATTGAATAGAATTTGATCAGGTAAAATCTCAAGAATTAAATTAAATTATCCTCAAATACACCCCTACAAAGATTAATTCTCAAATGGTAAGATCAATTGTCAAGAGAGAATTTCAGATAAAATCTCCTTAATCGATTCCCCTACAGAAATAAAATCCTCGAAGAATAATCATCAATAATCACAAGAGGATTGATCAATTCAAATTCCTCAACTGAAATCCTACAAATTATATCATTAAATTTTCTCCATAAAATAATAAGCAAAATGCCAGAAATCAGCCAGTATATATCTAGAGGTTCAGTAAATATAATCATCATAAAATGTCCTCTAATTAGTCCACAAAGTGTAGAATATGATAGAGCATAAAAATAGCTTTAAAAATGCATATTATGCATGAAAACCAGAGTTCGGATGGAGAAGACATGCTAAAATGAACTATCAGGGATTAAAATGTAAATAAAATAAAGTTTTTCTTTCAAAGTGGTCCATGGCGGGACTTATCTGCAAATAATAGAAGTTGGAGGGAGCTTATGCAATTTTCCCACGTCGTACGTGCGAGGCACGCGACTATGCTGGCGGGGGTTATTTTCATAACTCTTTGGAAGTCGAGGGGCACGGGTGAAAGTTTGCCCCAAATCACATGCCTTGCACGTGCCAAGCTGTTGGTGGGGGGAGATCCCTGCTAATCTCTTGAAGTCGAAGGGTATGGGCGCAAGTTTGCCCCTCACCCACGTGAAGCACACATGATGGAGGGTTTGCTTGGGTGGCATGCACATGAATTGAGGGAGGCAGTCGG
The DNA here is from genome assembly GCA_037367405.1 of Ottelia alismoides. Classification (NCBI taxonomy): domain Eukaryota; kingdom Viridiplantae; phylum Streptophyta; class Magnoliopsida; order Alismatales; family Hydrocharitaceae; genus Ottelia; species Ottelia alismoides. Next base: position 75,135 of record JAZKJV010008556.1, read on the forward strand.
TAGGGGTCGAGGCGGCGATCGAGGTGAGCGGAGGGCCTCTACGATCGGCTGGGGAGGAGCCCCGCCTTAGGTGACACACGCCCGAGGCAGAGCTGTGGGCGACGTAGTTAGCTTAGGTGGGCGACATAGGCGGATAGTGGGTGCCTCACTACGTACGGGAGGGCCAACAACGGCGGCAGAGGGCGGACGGAGCTGATGGAGGCGGCATATGGCATCGAGCAGCGGCAGGGCTTGGGCTCAGGCGTGACAAGGTGGGAGGTAGAGCTTCGGTTCCAATCGAGGTCGAGAAGAAAGGAGGTGCAACTGGAGAGAAGTTGCATGGGAGTGGAGGTGCTAACACCCTTCATGATCGTCACCTTAGAGGTCTGGCGAGAAAACCTTGATGCTCGGTTGTCCATGCGGTGGTTGGAACAACAATTAGAGGATGGGGATCCTTTAGATCACGCCTTCAAGGGGCCTCTGTCATCGACCTTCAAGGGAGCACTGGAGGATGGGCGATGAACACAACATCACCGAAGTTTTAAAGGAGAGGTGAGGGAGGTACGTTACGCAAGCATGATCGTAAAAACCGGAGGTGGAGGGGCAAGGTTGATGATTACAAGAGAGGAGGAGCAAGCGACCGTTACGTAGGGTGGCGGTGGTGGTTACACATAGGGTGGGTGGCGGCACTGGAGGACAAAATGACTGTAGGAAGAAGAAGCGGGTCACGTGCTGGGCACTTGACCTTGAGGAGGAGAGAGGGGAGAGAGGAAGTGGGGTGCCACGTGGCATGTCCAGAGGCTGCCATGTGTCACCCAAAAATTTCAAAATTTAAAAGAGAAAGAATAATAGAAAATAAATAGAAAGAGACACCTGATCAAAAAATCTCCTTCATGAAAGTTGTTCATCTCAACGAGATCTACAACTTTCATAAGGAACCAGAGCAAAAGAGGTCACATGTATAAAGTGATTTTTTGGTGGTTCTCCACGTGTATAAAAAATCGCTTTTGGGAGTTTTGTAATTTTTTTGATATTTTAAAAGAGGATAAAAAATCTAGAAAAAATGCGTAACATAAAAGACACTTAATAACACATTAATCTTTTTCTTGATTTTTAATAAATAAGAAAATAAGAAAATAAAATAGAAGTACGAAATAAGAGATTTTTGTACAGACTTACAAAGGTTACTCAAACATTATCAGTTTCTTTGACTTCATCCTTGATTAGTATTCGGATTTTTATGCCGCTTGATAAAACTTTCATCGAAGAACATACATGAAAAAGAAATAAAATAAAATGAGTTAACTACGTACAAAAAATCTTAGGTTAAAAATCACAAAAGATAAAATGCGTAAAAGAGGAACAAAATCCAACTTTCACATATGAGCTCCGAATTTTATGATATTAGTCTTGTTTTTGAAGTTATTAGAAAATGGATTACCTTAACAGTGAGCAAACCAACATCAGACACTTATGAGGAAGATATATGCATTTTAGACCGTTTGATGTGAAATCAGGTTTTGGGATTATTTGTCACTTATTTTGAGTTAGCAAATTTTTGTATTATTTATTTACTGTTGTTAGTAATATCTACACAATAGAGGTTGTTTTAAGTCAATCGGAGTTAGGATGAATTAATTAAAAACATGGGAAGTCAACAACTTTTTAGGTCAATTTACACTTGGATTTTTGGTTCCTTATTTTATGCAATCATGCATGATGAAAGGCGGATATTATCTACACATGCATGAATGTTAATGGTGATATATTAATGATTAAATGCATACGGATTTTGGAGAACGGAGCCTAATTGGTCAATTTTAGCATGTTGAATATGAGATTCATCACATGTCCGACCACATCCACCCTCATGAGCTGCCCCCTCTACCAGGGCTTGAGTCCCTAGGTAGTCACTTGAGGAGCACACACCACCTGGGGATATTTGCAAGCAACCCTTTGAAGAACTTCCCAACTTCACCAAGCCCCCAAAGTTCAGCTGAATTCCAAAACCGCCCCACCGCTTAAGCAAGCACGTGCACCGCACGTGCCCTGGTGGACAAGTGGCATCAGACCCCCTCTAGATCTAGGTATCTGCATTCAAGTCCATGCACTGCATTCTTTTACCATATTTCATTTTCTGTTTTGCATCTAGACCCCTATCGTTAGTCTATAATTTGAACCTCATTTTTTCTTCAATTATTTATTCAAAGATTGGCATTTCATAGTACAACCATTTCTTTACATTTTGGCTCTTGATTCATGATTTTGTGATCTATGGTTATTTAACAATAATCACTTCTATGAAATCTTGCATATTTTATCCAATTATTGCTATGAAATTCATAAGTAATTGCCCAAAATCACGGTTGCTATAATCAGTGTATTTTACACCGTGCCCGAAAATCATTACATTTGCATGTATCATTTGTTCTGTAAAAATTATCCTGTACTTTTCAATAATTGATTTTTAGTAAATACAATACAATTTCAGGGTTTACAGGTTTTCTGAGGTAGATAACATAGTGATATATCTTAGATAATTTTATTCCTTGAAAAAAAGTCGCTTTATATTTATTATAATTACCTAGGATCATATTTTCTACATTCATAACATTATTTTTTATTTATTTTGCATCAAAAAGTTATAAAAAAGTTACAGAGTGTTCATTTCATCATTATGTGCATCCCAATCAAGTTTCATAATATTTGGACCATGTTTGATCATTGCTTGCACTTTAGTCCTCAAAATTACCTGATTTTGCTTTTGCATCCTTATATTGCATAAAAAATACCCAAAAATCACATCGAAAATAACAAATCAAATCTGATAGGCATTAACTTAGGTAGTTCCTTTGCCTCCTTGAGTTGACCCTAAGACTTGTCCAGATTAAATAAATATATAAATCACCTCGCATTAATAGAATAATAATATATATAGTTATTTTTAATTGATCTTTAATTACCCGACTACAACGAATCGATACATCTAATTCACAAGAATTAACATAAGGTAATTTAGCGTTCGTCAAAAGCCTTCTCCACCAAGCACTAAGCCAAATGACATGTACTTGCTTCCCAATGAGTTCGATCACTCAAGGAACATTTTGGATGGGGATAGGGGATCGCAACATGAACTAGCATTCCTACGGCTGTAAGCATCACGCTGTGAGAGCAGCTAATGTCAAAGAATCTGAATTGAGAACCAATGTTTTACACTATAAAAGGCTAAGCTATATATACAAGTTGAGTTATAATGCACTAAGTAACGATCTCAGGTGGGCACTAGTTCACAAAGCGCTATTTCAACGAGAAGAAAGATGGTATGCATATGAACCATAAAGTCTATAGACACATTTGGTCAGTTGTCCCAAACTTGGTGACAAGCGGCAAAGGGCATATGTGATTCACTTAGAGGTGCAATGAGTGAGGTCAAAGGTCGAAAGATAGCAAGCCGTCTTATGTAGTAGATGGCATAGTACAATAACATATAATACCGTAGTGGATAACAACGGATTATGAATTTCGTGGCTAGTTACGTTTACTATGTAATCGCCCCAAGTTAGTTTTATAAGAGTGGCTGTTTGATGTGCCCGCAAACGCCGCGTTAAGAAAGTGTTTTTAATCTCTGTGAGTGAAATTAATGAAGTCGTTCGTTGTAGGCGGCGATCGGAAACAGTCAAGAAATAACCACAATTTTTAATCACATTCAATCAAGTGGTTTTTATGTTTATTTTACTTGGGCAAGTCCCAAGGTCGATCACAAGGAGGCAAAGGAACAACCTAGAGTTGTGTCTATCAAATTTTGAGTTCGGTTTTCAAGGCGGTCTATTTTTGGAATTTTTCAATGCAATATGAGATGCAAAATGCAAGTTCGGCCTATTTTAGGGACTAAAATGTAAATTTCAATCAAACGATCTCCGAAAAGTACGAAACTTGGCCGAGATGTAAAATATGATGAAATGGGTGCACTGTAATTTTTTTTTGGAATTTTTGGATGCAATATGAATTTTTTTATGGATTTTTAAATGCACAGAAAATGATTTTCAATATTTAATTTTAATAAATATCAACCCTACCTATTTTCAAGGATCAAAATTATCTGAGATCTATCACTAAGTGACGGATCTCAGAAAAATCCTAAACCTCGAAAATGTGGGGTTTAATACCTATTAAAAATTAAATACTAAAAAATGCAAAATGATTTTTACGGGACAAAATATGCATGCAAATGCAAATCTTTTTGGGCACAATGTTAAGAATAATTAACTCTACAAGATGTGATTTTTCGAGAATTTTTAGAGCAACGGTTAATCAACTATCAGTTTCAGAGCAAGAAATGGGTAAAATACGCAATTTTCCACAAAATAATTATTTATTAATTAACCATCAATCAGAAAAATACCCACATTATGTCAAAGTGTAGAGAACCAATTAACAAACATCATGCAATTTTTGGATTAAGAAAATAATGTAGAGATGAGGTCCAAATATACGAGGGAACACATGGGAACAGATGCAAATATTATAAATAAATATAAAGCTGCAGGGGGGACTTAAGAGCAATTACCAAGACAAAGGGGGGAGTTTCTGCAAAATTTCCAGAGGGTCACGTGCGGCGCACGTGACCTTCTGGATTGGACTTGAGTGTAAATCAGGGGAGCTCCGGGGGATTCCCTGAAGTTTGCCCACGGTCACGTGCGAGGCACGTGACCTGGGTGACGTGCGGCAGAAGTTCCCCACGCACGCGCTTCGCGCGTGCTGGGGCCTCGGGCTCCGAGCCCGGCGGCAAGGCGGTGTGGAGGCGGAAGGCGGGCCGGCCGGAGCGGAGGGGAGGTCGTTGTCGGTGACGTGGGTGAAGAGGCAGAGTCGGAGGCTGTCGCGGCCGAGGTTGACGGAGGTGATGATGGCGTCGGCCTCCCTCTGGCCGACACACGGCCTAGAGGGCGGTTGCGGTGGCGCGAAGGTGGTGACGAAGGTGGTGAGGGCGGAGGGGCTCGGTGGTCGTCGGAGTCGCGGCAGCTGGAGGTTGATGAAGGCGCTGGAAGTCGATCGGAGGTAGGCGGAGTAGTCGTGGCATTGGCGATGGCGTGTCGGTGAAGCGTCGTTGTCGCAGCGGAGGTTGCGTTGTCGAAGACGAACAGTGGCTGGCGGAGCTGAAGACGAAGGTGGTGAAGATGAAGTCGGTCGTTGATGTTGGCCGGTGAAGCGTAGAGACGGCGGAGACGTTGGTCGGTGGCTCGACTGAAGGCGGAGGCGAGCCGGGCGGAGGCGAGCCGGGCAGAGGAGGCGAGTTATCGGAGATGAAGAGGTCGAGGCGGCGTTTGCGAGGCGGAGAGGAAGGGATACTCCGAGCGGCGCAAGGAGCTCGGAGCGGAGAGGTAGAGCGAAAGAGAGAGAGAGAGCGAGGGAAGGGAAGAGAGAGAGAATACCTGGGGCTCAACGGCGACGCCGGAGCGAAGCAACGGCTTCAAGGGCGTTGCTGCGACGAGAGGCGGAGCCTCTCGGATCACGCCGGCGAGGGGAGAGGGTTGCTCACGGGCTGTCCCCACCGGAGAGTGGGGTCTCGACTAGGATCGGCGGATCCTTGGACTGGGGGCGGCCGGGTTTCTTAAATAGGATAGGGTCGGCGAGGGTTACGGGGAAGGTGGTCGTTGGGGTCAACGGCGATGGAGGAGGGGGCCGTTGGCGTAGGTTTCGGAGAGGGCAGCGACGCCCAAGGGATCGGGAGTGACGGTTGGGGGAGATGATGGTGCGGGCCATCCGATCGGCCGAGATCGGACGGCCCTAAGGGCGGTACGTGGCGGGCAGATGGGGAGAGCGGAGCACGTGTGGAGCACGTGCCTGGGGGCACGTGCGACGCACGTGCGGTCGATTTAATTTATTTTTTTTTATTTTTTTTACGAAAACGGATAAATAAAACTTCCAAAAATCACTGACACGTGGCGGCCCCTGGGGCTGCCACGTGTCAGCTCCAGATAAATCGAAAATAAATTATTTGTAAAATCAAAAAGAAATAGCAACTGACCTCGGATCGAAACAGTTCCTTCATAAAAAATGCTCGTCTCGACGAGATCTACAACTTTCATGAAGACATCAAAACCAAATTCGGTCAAATGTAAAAAGTAAATTTTTGAGGTATCCCATGTACATAGAATACCTTGATTTTTGGGTTTTCTAATTTTTTTGTCATTTTTAGAACAAGATAAAAATTCGGAAAAATAGGGAAAGCTCAAAGATAAATACAAGAGACCTTAATCTAATTTTTTTGGATTTTTATAAGTTAAGAAAATATATACATAAAAAATAGGGTCAAAAGCCGCGAAAAATACAATGTACAAAAGAGGCCCGAAACCCAACTTTCACATACGAGCTCCGATTCACTTGAACTTGGTCTTGTTTTGAAGGTAATTGAATGTGTATTAGTTCAAAAGTGAGTAGGATCAAATCGGACACTGGATGGGGAAGATATGTGGCTTTTAGTCAGAAAAATCCTGAAACTAGGGTTTGGGTTTTTGGTCCACTTAACAGGGTTAGTTATTTTTTTTTGTATTTTTTATTTATTCTTGTTAGTGGTGTGTAAACAGTGGAAGTGAGTTTGTGGTATGCGGTGTTAGCATGAAGGAGTTAAAAATAGGGGAAGTTAGGCTATTCACAGGTCACTTTTGGCTTGGATTTTTGGCTTCTTATTTTATGCAGAAATTAATGCTAAAATGCAATTCTTATGCAATCATGCCCGAATGCTAATTATGCGAAATAAATGCAGAAATGCAGTTGATTTTGAGGGACTTGGGCCTAATTAATGAGACTTAGAGTGATGAATCCGAGATTCATCATCCCCCGATGCTTAAACCATGCTCGTCCCTGAGCATCAAAAAGAAATGCCATGAAGTGAAATGAGACTGGGTTCCATACCAAGATCATGAACTGAAGATGAAAGTGAAACTAAACTCGACCTTTGGATTAATAGTGTGGCGGAACTTCTGTGAGACTTAGAATTTCAAAATCAACAGCCCTCAAGTTCTACACATCATTGACACAGTTTCAACTCAGAAGTCATCTTAGATCAATCCTCTTCCCAAAGTATACCCTATGAACATTGAATAACCGACTCATGTGTGTGAAGGGTTTTAGCTCTTCCCATTCAGAATGCCGGACTACCATGCTCCTCTCCTCTCCAGTAACTCATCCTCGGGGAGTCAGGTATTTCCTTCTAAGGTCTGTCGCGCTGTGTTCACAATCGAATGAGGGAGAAGATAGAAGAAAGAGAAAAGAACTGGAGGGGGGTGGCCAGTGTAGTCACCTCTCCTTGTGAAGATGGCCAGTGTAGCCAAGTCTTCACCAAGATCTGCAGGTTTCTTGAAGCTTGGACCTTTTTGGTCGAATTGTTATTTGGTAGAATGCTTCTTTGTATTTGGAATTTTTGGTGGTTCTGCTTGGATCTTGTTTTGCCCCTACGGATATAGCATCTTTTTATTCCGTACATTTTTTGGGGTCTTAGAAAAAATTGTGCCCAACCGTCCATCCCTTTTCCGAAGCTTTATTTCAACCCGTACTCCGGTCTTTAGATTTCCACGCTACCAGAAAAGAAACTCACATAGTCTTCCAACATCCCGTCTGGGTTGAGCTAAGTGCATAGTGTGAGAGTGCAAATTAATTCCCTATTCCAGAGTTGTACCCAGAATGAAGAGACCAGTTTAGACACTAAGAGTCAAACGCTGCACATTGTCATGTGGAACTTAAAGAATTAAGTCAAAAGACCTGAAGCTCTTAAAATCCTATTTCTCGGTGAAGTTCCTCTGAAAATTAGGTGGATTAAGGGCAAGCCCAGACCACTCTCGGTTTCGGCTCATAACTCGATTCAGAACCCAATGACTTTTCACAGATGCAAATGCATGTAATGTTGGATGAAGTGTAGGTGTGTGCAATGCAAAAAAAATATTTTTTTTGACATTTTATGCAAGGGATTTTTTTATGCAGAAAATGGAATAAGAAGCCTCTTTTCTTTTTCAAAAAAATTGGGCAAGTCAGTGTTAGTAGCAAAACTTTTTTTTAACAAGTTAGTACCCATCCCGTAAATACATATAGACTTACGCGAAAGTACGAGATATGGGTAAAATATATACAAAGTATATATACAGACCCCCCTATACTTAGCGAGTGCTGTGTCCTCAGAGCACCAAAAGCGTAATGAAGACATAGCTCGTGCTAAGCGTAAGGGAGTGTAAAATTTATATACAAAGGGTTAGGAAGTAAAGCGGAAAAGAGGCGGTCATGATATGTGAATGAGGAGAGGATATACAGGTGGATGTCGGTTCCCCCTATACTTAGGCTGTGGACAACCTAAGTATGGAAGAAGGGTGAAAATGGAGCAATTAGGAGTCAGGAGAAGAATGATATATACAGATGGCATTGGTCCCCCCTATACTTAGGCCTTGGCCTAAGTAAAGGAAGAAGCTGTACAAGGAGACCAACGTGGTCGGGAGGGAGGGTGGGTGTGATCAGATAGATTTTCAATATCCTCGCTCTGCGTGAAATAGATGGCCTCGACTTGAACTGTTTGTTCTTTGGATGATTCAATGTATGGCTTCAGCATTTGTCCATTTACTGAGAACGGTTGTGCATTCTCTTTGAGTTCGGCAATATCTATGCTTCCATTGGTATGCACATCGACAACAATGTAGGGACCCGTCCATTTTGATTTGAGCTTCCCATGAAAAATCTTCAACCGAGCATTAAACAACCACACTTTCTGTCCAGGGATAAAGGTCTTCTCTCGAATGTGTCTATCATGCCATCTCTTGACCTTGTCCTTATAAATCACACTGTTGTCATATGCCCGATTTCGGATTTCAATTAGCTCATTCAGATTTAAGTCTCGACATAGTTTCCCAAGGTGACAACTCCAATTCAACTTTTTGATCGCCCATTCAGATTTGTGAATCAATTCTGCAGGAAGATGACATGGCTTGCCATAGATCATCCTAAAAGGTGAAGTACCGAGTGGAGTCTTATAGGCTGTCCTATAGGCCCATAGAACTTGATCCAACAGTTTCGACCAATTCTTCCTATCGGGACGAACCAACTTCTGGAGAATGCTCTTCACCTCTCTATTAGAAACCTCTGCCATGCCATTAGATTGTGGATGATATGGGTTGGCTATTCTATGCTCAAATTTGTACTCCTTAGCCAAAGATCTCATCTCCCGATTCACGAAGTGGCTACCTCCATCAGAAATCAATACTTTTGGTATCCCGAACCTCGCAATGATGTTATCTTTGATAAACTTGCAGACTACCTTGCTATCTGCGGTTCGGGTTGGAATAGCCTCTACCCATCTTGATAAATAATCCACCGCTAACAAGATGTACTCAAATCCATTGCTGTTGGGAAAGGGGCCCATAAAATCAATCCCCCATGCATCGAAAACATCACAGAAAATCATTGATTGCATGGGCATTTCATCTCTATGTCCCATAGTCCCTCCCATTCTTTGACAAATCGGGCATGACCGTACAAATTCATTAGCATCCTGGAATAAGGTCCGCCAGTAAAATCCACATTAGAGTACCTTGTGTGCGGTTCTCTTTCCCGAATGGTGTCCTCCAGCCTCGAGAGAATGACAGTGTGTGAGGACACTTTGATATTCCTCCTTAGGAATACATCTTCTCCAGACACAATCCGGTCCTTCATAGAAAAGGAAAGGATCGTCCCAATGGTATTTTTTCGAATCTGACTTTAATCGATCAATCATTTTTTTGGTCCAACCATAAGGAACCTTCTTGGAGACAAGATAGTTCACTATGTCGGAATACCATGGGGTTGAATCAATGACGCAAACAGATTCGTCTGGAAAAGTCTCCTTGATTGGTCCGATATCAGGATGATCGTTTTGCTCGATTCGGGAAAGGTGATCAGCAACAATATTCTTTATTCCAGGTTTATCTTTAATCTCCAAATTAAACTCCTGGATTAACAAGATCCATCTCAAAAGTCGTGCCTTGGCATCCTTCTTATCCATGAGATATCTGATTGCTGTGTGATCTGTGAAAATTGTCACCTTGGAGCCCAATATGTATGATCTGAATTTTTCCAGGGCCCAAACAACCGCGAGCATTTCCTTTTCAGTTACTGTGTAATTTCTCTGTGCAGGATCCAACACTTTGCTCGCGTAGTGAATCGCATAAGGAATTCCATCTCTTCTCTGTCCGAGTACTGCTCCGACAGCAAAATCCGATGCGTCAGTCATGATCTCGAAGGGAAGAGACCAGTCGGGAGCTTGTAATATCAGCGATTCACATATTTTCTTTTTCAGGAGCTCGAAGGCCTCTAGACATCTGTGATTTACAATAAACTCGGTGTCTTTTCCTAAGAGCTCAGTCAGTGGGCGGGCGATCTTTGAAAAATCAGGAATAAACCGTCGATAAAATCCAACATGCCCTAAGAACGACCTCACTGACTTGACGTTGGTTGGCGGCTCAAGTTTCTTGATCACATCCACCTTGGCAGGGTCCACCTCCATCCCTTTTTTGGAGATGACATGCCCCAACACGATACCCTCAGTCACCATGAAGTGACTCTTCTCCCAGGAGAGTACCAAATTTACCTCCCTGCATCTCTGAAGGACTCGGTCCAAGTGTGCTAAGCATGTATCAAATGAATCACCATGAACCGAGAAGTCGTCCATGAAGACTTCCAGGAAATCACCAACCATTTCGGCAAATACGGCAATCATGCACCGCTGAAATGTGCCTGGGGCATTGCAAAGCCCGAATGGCATGCGCTTGAATGCGTAAGTACAGAAGGGACATGTGAACGTGGTCTTTTCCTGGTCCTTGGGAGCGATAGCTACTTGATTGTAGCCGGAGTACCCATCGAGAAAACAGAAGAATGCTTTCCCTGCAAGTCTCTCCAATATTTGATCAATGAATGGCAGTGGAAAGTAGTCTTTCTTGGTCGCAGCATTCAGGCGCCGGTAATCGACACAGACGCGCCACGATGTGGGTACTCGGGTCGCGATCTCTACCCCCTCCTCGTTGGTAACCATATGGATTCCCGACTTCTTCGGGACGACGTGAAGGGGGGCTACCCACTTGGAGTCAGAAATGGGGTAAATAAATCCTGCTTTGCACCATTTCTCTATTTCTTTCTTCACTACTTCCCGAAGATTGGGGTTTAATCTTCTCTGAAATTCACGGGAAGGCCTTGCATTATCCTCAACATAAATTTGGTGCGAGCAGAGAGCGGGGTTTATTCCTACGAGATCCGATACAGTCCAACCGATGGCTTTTCGATTTCGCTCAAGGACTTCGAGAAGTCTAGACTCCTGATCTAGTGTCAAGGATGAGCTAATGATCACAGGAAATTTCTCTTTGGGTCCATTGAGAAATGCATACTTCAGTGTGGGAAGTAATGGTTTCAACTCAGGTAATTCAGAATCATCAATCAAGTCTGGCTGAATTATCTTTGTATCTGGTTCAGTGTCGGTTGGTGGTGAGTCACTGTGTGAAGTGTTGGCTACCAATTCATAAGTCAGATGGGTCGGATCGCTAGAGTAGAATGGTAGTTCGGCAATAGCCACGTCTGATTCGTCATTGATTTTTCTTGACACATCCGAAGGGCTTTCTGTGTCATTAATGGTGAAGTAGTCTGAGTGTTTTGAGATGTTTGGAAGTATCTCGCAAAATGCATTGTGCATTATTTCTTCTTCCGAGGAAGTGCTTTCAGTCTGTATGTCTGGAAGTTGGTCCCATGGCCCAGTGGTTCGGAGGAGATTGCATTCAGATGTTTCGGCCTCTTCAGTTGTGGACTCGGAGTCTGGTCTTTGCCACTTTGTCTGCTTCATCTCCAAGTCTACTTCCCCTCCTGGAGATCGGAATTTCATCATGCCAGAACCGTAATCAAATACAGCCTTAGCGGTTCTTAAGAATGGTCTTCCGAGAATGATTTGCGATTCTTTCCAATGGTTCGGGGTTTCCATATCAAGAACAGTGAAGTCTACTTTGTATTCTGTACCCTCGATAATGATGATGACATTCTTTACTTCTCCCTTAGGTCTTTTGGTGGATTTATCAGCAAATTAGAGTAGAGATGATGATTTCTTGAGAGGGCCTAACTCCAATCTATAGTATAGGGCTAAGGGTAGAAGATTTATGGAAGAACCATTGTCGAGGAGTGTGCGTGTGAACACAATGCCGCCAATGCGACTCTCCACATAATGGGCGCCCAGATCCCTTTTCTTTCTTGGCAGGTGCTGGTTCTTGACACATTTGATGGTGGCAACTGTCAAGATATGCGTCTCCACAAATTGACTTGTTCTCTTTGTACGAGTCCTAGTGGGGGTGCATTTTGCCTTTAAATATTTCTGAAAAGCAGAATTATTGGCCACATACTGGTCAAAGGGTACTTTGACTGTGATGTTTTGATGGCAGAAATTTTCCATTACTGGATCATCCTGAATGTTTTTCTTTTGTTTTCCTTTCTTGAGGGCATGGGGGAAAGGAATGGAAGCACTTGAGACAGGGGACAGAAGGTCAGAATCATAAATACGAGCATCTTTATTAGACTTGGAGTTTTTATTACAATCATCAGATTTTTGATAATAATCAAAATCAGGTTGCTGAAAAGATGACAAAGGTATTTTTGCAGCAACTAGAGGTTCAAGGTCCTCTGCAGACTCCATAGATGCTTTCCCCTTCTCTAGTGCTGGGATCTTCAGGCGTCTTTCTTCATCCTCCTCGGAAGCATCCTCTGGCTGATCCTCCGAGTCTTCATGAACCGATTCCCAAGTCCGATCAGGTACGACCACGGTCCTTCCGCTCCTGAGTGACATGGCATGTATATTGTCAAACGAAAGGTTCTCATGTTCAGATGTGGAAAAATCCGAATAGTATACATGGCCAGTGTGTTGAGATGATTGAGATCGGTTCAAGCTATTGGGGTTAGCTTGAACTTGGGCGGGAATGGTTGTATTGGGGACATTCTGCTCATCCTTCCATCGGGATAGACGATTAACATCCACCCGCAGATCATATAGCTCACTTCGGAAGCTGCGAAGTTCTTCCAACATCTGTCTCTGGATATCAACAGGTTCTTCCGGAGGATTGGATGATTGAGCCGAAGGTCTGGGAGCTTGGTGTTGCTGACGGTATTGCTGAGATTGGTTTGGGCGATTGTAGGGCTGCTGCTGTTTCGGGTGCTGGGAAGTTGAAGTGCTTTGAGGGTACTGAGGAGGCTGAGGGAATGCGTCATTATAAAAAGTAGGGGAGCGTTGATAAGGCTGGCGTTCCCCCATACTACCCTGTCGGGTAGTGTCCTGAGTGTACCAAATGCCGTTTATTTCGAAGGTCAGGGGCGGGGCTTCTTGGATTGTCTCGGCCGGTGGGGGTGGTTGCTGAGAAGCTTGGGCATAGGATTGGTCATGTACCCGTGACTGTTGCTGTTCTGGTCCTAGCTGCTCCTGGACATGGTGCACATGGTAGATCGGGACTGTTGGTGCAGTAGGTACCCCCATCTTGGACATCTTAGTAGTGAGCTCCTCCATCTGCTTTGGGAACTGGGAGATCCGGTTGTCGATGTCGCTCACTCTCTTGTCCACTATTGTTATTTTGTCGGCTATGAAATGCATGTTCGGAATCAAGTCCTCCGCAATTTCAGACACCGTCTGCTTTCCGCCTTTGGCTTGAAGGGTGTTGAGGGAATCAGTGTAGGCTCTACTGGCAAGCTGAGAGCGGCTTGTTTCTGCCATCTGCTCCAGTATTTTCCAGACGGTCTCAGCCCCACGTGATGCATAATTCCCTCCGCAGGCAGCGCTAACTAATCCTTGAGTCTCATGATTTAGGCCAGAGTAGAGAGACTGGACTAGGATATTATTGTCCAAGTTATGGCAAGGACATTTCTGAAGCAGATCTTTGAACCGGTCCCATGCCTCACAGAGTGGTTCATTGGGCATCTGAGAGAAACTGGTGATACGGGTCCTCATTTGATTTGTCCGACTCAAGGGGTAGAATTTCTTCAAAAATAGGTTTTTAAACCTCTCATAAGTAGTCACAGTCACACCCAAGTTCTTCACCCAGTAGTCTGCCTTCCCTTTCAAGGCGAAAGGTAATGTAGTGAGACGAATATAGTATTGGCTGACTTGTGGGTGCCTCAGATTAGAACATATCAACTCCAGGTCCCGCAAGAATTCATATGGCTCCTCAGTCGTATTACCATGGAATTGGGGTAATTGACTGACGAAATGTGGCTTCAGTTCATAGTGGATCGCCGGTTGTGGTGGCTGTAAATAGTTCCACACTTGGTACTGTCCAGGGTTGTAGGCGGCTTTCATTGGCACTTCCTCCCCGGCATTCAACTACTCAAGCTGTGTCCTTAGTAACTGTTGTTGCTGCTCAGATGCAGCCAATCTTGCTAAGATCATTTGAATGGCGTCATCATTTGTTTCATCTTCAGGGTCTTTTTTGGAAGCCATCTTGGGGGGCATCTCTTCTTCTTCACCTTCAGAATATAAAGGGTTCGAATTAATAGATTGGAAAGAATTGATGTAATAGTTGTCCTCAATTTTTGGTGATAGAGAGACAGTTTGGGTCTGTCCTCCTTCTAGGAAGAAGAAGGAATCGTAGGAATAGAGTTCTTGGGAATGATTTCCCGGAGGCCAAGCAGGTCCAGAGTAAGAGTTTCTCTGGGCTTTTGAGATTGGGGAGTTTGTGGTAGAGAGAGATGAGCCTGAACAAAAATTACCACAGTCCTCCATTCTCGGGGTCAACAAAATGTTTTATGATGTAGACACAATTGTGTGGTATTCGTTGATGACTATTTTCTACGCACAGTCAAACACAATACAAGGGTTGTTTCACCAACTCAACTCAAAGTGAAGACCGTAAGGGTCCGGTCAATTATCTTGTTAGTTTTAATTGGTGATAATTCAAGTCTTGCAAGTCGTTTAAACGGGCTGTTAGGTTTGGAGCTGGGCTCTATCCTAGTGTGCGTCTCTCTCCTCGCTGCAAGATAAAATCAAACAATGTCGGGGTTGCTCTCCCGCAGAAATTCTTGATTTTATGGATTTTTTTAAGATCGGCTTTATTTAGCAGTCCCAATTTTATTGAGGCGATCACTGAAGAATTTAGATGAACACAAATACACGTCTACCGTCCAGTCCCAATTTCCTTTAGATTTATGTGATAAAACAAGAGAGAGGAATTCGGGAAAACCCGATGCACGCGGAAAACTATGATGAATGCTCAGTTAGAAGACTTAGAGTGCCTCCTCGCAATCTCCATGTGGGATGCAATACAGAATTTTAAAAATTATACTAAATGCGTGCAAGCCGATGAAAACCACACCTAAGCAGAAAGTTCTATTAGCGGGAAGAATTGAGTTGAATTTGGCTAAGTTGAACGATCTAATGTGCGTCTCAGTTAAAGTGCCGTGTGGCTTAAGATCCTACGAGCACAATCAAAAATATAAAAATGCTCTAAGAGCCGTATGTGCAGGTCTATCCTAATCGCCACTCAAGTCGGGCCCCACCCTCTCCGGAGAGTGAAACAGGTCACGACACACCACAGAAAAAGTTCAAGGTCTTTTTACATGAGCGAGAGTCCAAACGGACACCGCTGTAAATGAGCAGAAATGGAAATTTGCAAAAATTAAAAACCTAGACTCTACGCTCTCTCACGACTCGACTCGATCTTAAATTAATTGCGGCTTCTTCGGTTGTCGGTGAAGATGCGTCGGTTTCTTGAAAAACCGCTCCACGTGCGCCGGGTACCTCGCAAGAAAAATAAGAGAGATGGGTGTAAGAGAGTGACTCAGAAAATAATCAAAAATAAAATAAATGAAATAAATGCTGAAAAATAAATACAAGAAATAAAATGGGATTTACAGTGGAAGATTCGGGGGTCAGACTACCCGAATTCGAAAAACCGAACAAAAAATTTTCAAAACAAAAGACTAAGCCGTTTGCCTCCCCAGCAACGGCGCCATCTTACGTGCCCGCAAACGCCGCGTTAAGAAAGTGTTTTTAATCTCTGTGAGTGAAATTAATGAAGTCGTTCGTTGTAGGCGGCGATCGGAAACAGTCAAGAAATAACCACAATTTTTAATCACATTCAATCAAGTGGTTTTTATGTTTATTTTACTTGGGCAAGTCCCAAGGTCGATCACAAGGAGGCAAAGGAACAACCTAGAGTTGTGTCTATCAAATTTTGAGTTCGGTTTTCAAGGCGGTCTTTTTTTGGAATTTTTCAATGCAATATGAGATGCAAAATGCAAGTTCGGCCTATTTTAGGGACTAAAATGTAAATTTCAATCAAACGATGTCCGAAAAGTACGAAACTTGGCCGAGATGTAAAATATGATGAAATGGGTGCACTGTAATTTTTTTTTGGAATTTTTGGATGCAATATGAATTTTTTTATGGATTTTTAAATGCACAGAAAATGATTTTCAATATTTAATTTTAATAAATATCAACCCTACCTATTTTCAAGGATCAAAATTATCTGAGATCTATCACTAAGTGACGGATCTCAGAAAAATCCTAAACCTCGAAAATGTGGGGTTTAATACCTATTAAAAATTAAATACTAAAAAAATGCAAAATGATTTTTACGGGACAAAATATGCATGCAAATGCAAATCTTTTTGGGCACAATGTTAAGAATAATTAACTCTACAAGATGTGATTTTTCGAGAATTTTTAGAGCAACGGTTAATCAACTATCAATTTCAGAGCAAGAAATGGGTAAAATACGCAATTTTCCACAAAATAATTATTTATTAATTAACCATCAATCAGAAAAATACCCACATTATGTCAAAGTGTAGAGAACCAATTAACACACATCATGCAATTTTTGGATTAAGAAAATAATGTAGAGATGAGGTCCAAATATACGAGGGAACACAGGGGAACAGATGCAAATATTATAAATAAATATAAAGCTGCAGGGGGGACTTAAGAGCAATTACCAAGACAAAGGGGGGAGTTTCTGCAAAATTTCCAGAGGGTCACGTGCGGTGCACGTGTCCTTCTGGATTGGACTTGAGTGTAAATCAGGGGAGCTCCGGGGGCTTCCCTGAAGTTTGCCCACGGTCACGTGCGAGGCACGTGACCTGGGTGACGTGCGGCAGAAGTTCCCCACGTACGCGCTTCGCGCGTGCTGGGGCCTCGGGCTCCGAGACCGGCGGCGAGGCGGTGTGGAGGCGGAAGGCGGGCCGGCCGGAGCGGAGGGGAGGCCGTTGTCGGTGACGTGGGTGAAGAGGCGGAGTCGGAGGCTATCGCGGCCGAGGTTGACGGAGGTGATGATGGCGTCGGCCTCCCTCTGGACGACACACGGCCTAGAGGGCGGTTGCGGTGGCGCGAAGGTGGTGACAAAGGTGGTGAGGGCGGAGGGGCTCGGTGGTCGTCGGAGTCGCAGCAGCTGGAGGTTGATGAAGGCGCTGGAAGTCGATCGGAGGTAGGCGGAGTAGTCGTGGCGTTGGCGATGGCGTGTCGGTGAAGCGTCGTTGTCGCAGCGGAGGTTGCGTTGTCGAAGACGAACAGTGGCTGGCGGAGCTGAAGACGAAGGTGGTGAAGATGAAGTCGGTCGTTGATGTTGGCCGGTGAAGCGTAGAGACGGCGAAGACGTTGGTCGGTGGCTCGACTGAAGGCGGAGGCGAGCCGGGCGGAGGAGGCGAGTTATCGGAGATGAAGAGGTCGAGGCGGCATTTGCGACGCGGAGAGGAAGGGATACTCCGAGCGGCGCGAGGAGCTCGGAGCGGAGAGGTAGAGCGAGAGAGAGAGAGAGAGAGAGAGAGAGCGAGGGAAGGGAAGAGAGAGAGAATACCTGGGGCTCAACGGCGGCGCCGGAGCGAAGCAGCGGCTTCAGGGGCGTTGCTGCGACGAGAGGCGGAGCCTCTCGGATCACGCCGGCGAGGGGAGAGGGTTGCTCACGGGCTGTCACCACCGGAGAGTGGGGTCTCGACTAGGATCGGCGGATCCTTGGACTGGGGGCGGCCGAGTTTCTTAAATAGGATAGGGTCGGCGAGGGTTACGGGGAAGGTGGTCGTTGGGGTCAACGGCGATGGAGGAGGGGGCCGTTGGCGGAGGTTTCGGAGAGGGCGGCGACGCCCGAGGGATCGGGGGTGACGGTTGGGGGAGATGATGGTGCGGGCCGTCCGATCGGCCGAGATCGGACGGCCCTAAGGGCGACACGTGGCGGGCAGATGGGGAGAGCGGAGCACGTGCGGAGCACGTGCCTGGGGGCACGTGCGACGCACGTGCCTGGGGGCACGTGCGACGCACGTGCGGTCGATTTAATTTATTTTTTTATTTTTTTTACGAAAACGGATAAATAAAACTTCCAAAAATCACTGACACGTGGCGGCCCCTGGGGCGGCCACGTGTCAGCTCCAGATAAATCGAAAATAAATTATTTGTAAAATAAAAAAGAAATAGCAACTGACCTCGGATCGAAAAAGTTCCTTCACGAAAAATGCTCGTCTCGACGAGATCTACAACTTTCATGAAGACATCAAAACCAAATTCGGTCAAATGTAAAAAGTAAATTTTTGAGGTATCCCATGTACATAGAATACCTTGATTTTTGGGTTTTCTATTTTTTTTATCATTTTTAAAACAAGATAAAAATCCGGAAAAATAGGAAAAGCTCAAAGATAAATACAAGAGACCTTAATATAATTTTTTTTGGATTTTTATAAGTTAAGAAAATATATACATAAAAAATAGGGTCAAAAGCCGCGAAAAATACAATGTACAAAAGAGGCCCAAAACCCAACTTTCACATACGAGCTCCGATTCACTTGAACTTGGTCTTGTTTTGAAGGTAATTGAATGTGTATTAGTTCAAAAGTGAGTAGGATCAAATCGGACACTGGATGGGGAAGATATGTGGCTTTTAGTCAGAAAAATCCTGAAACTAGGGTTTGGGTTTTTGGTCCACTTAACAGGGTTAGTTATTTTTTTTGTATTTTTTATTTATTCTTGTTAGTGGTGTGTACACAGTGGAAGTGAGTTTGTGGTATGCGGTGTTAGCATGAAGGAGTTAAAAATAGGGGAAGTTAGGCTATTCACAGGTCACTTTTGGCTTGGATTTTTGGCTTCTTATTTTATGCAGAAATTAATGCTAAAATGCAATTCTTATGCAATCATGCCCGAATGCTAATTATGCGAAATAAATGCAGAAATGCAGTTGATTTTGAGGGACTTGAGCCTAATTAATGAGACTTAGAGTGATGAATCCGAGATTAATCACTGTTACACTGCTAATACTACTTATATATGACGTAAGGTAAGGCAACTAAGGCGTCATTGAAAGCTTTGGGAAAATGCTCACCCTTACCTCAAGTGCATTACATTGTCCCTTTTAGTCATTGGATACTCTTTCCAAATAGAGAGACTGCTACGGGTGGGAGTGGGTCCTCCTATGAGAGCAAGGATGCATCTGCTTCTCTTTCCCACTTGCTGTCGCTTTTCTTTCTTGTTGAGGCTAAGGTTGACCTAATATCGTCCCCGAAAAGATGGATTGAGAGAAAAACTCTCTTAAGAAGTCACATCACATGACGACAGAGAAGAATTTCGAAGAAAGCATCTTTCCTTAAATATCAATCGTTGATCCATGACTATTTATCATCATTTGAAAAAAATTCCTGCTCGACCTCAACTGTTTGTTTCACGATTAAATTCTTAGTGATGTATTACTTTAAAGTATAATAGTTCACAATTTCCAAATTCCTCTAACTTAGATTGCAAATAGAATGGACAACACCAATAAAATCCAAAATTTGACGGAAATCTAAGCAGTAAAAGAAGTGATTTATTGCACAATCTTTGTTCTTCGAGCACGCTTCCCCAAATCACCTAAGTTGACTTCTAAAAATTTAAAATCAGGGCTCGACATCCAAAATATTTACATGAACACATGCAACAAAAAGTCAGAATGTATACGAGGAACCAAAGGGAACACCCACCCAAAAGATTGAAATTACAATGTGAATCTACGGCTTCATCTGACAACCCTTCAACTATGATGGCTTAAGAGCTCCGATGAGGGGGAGCGCTATGCGATAATTGGTGATTTTTATGAAAGTTTATCAAATTTTACGTGATTTTATAGCAGTTTGTATGTAATGAATAAAACCACTAAACTTTGAAACTTATAACTCGTCTTTGATATCAGATTGATTACGAAGCCAATTCCAATATGATCATATCTTATAATCTTGCTCCGAGGATCTTATAATTCTGCTCGTCCAAATTCCCTTCTCATGTCTCTTCCTATGCATCAGAAAATGCATTATTCTCAAATATTTTTATCTGACAAGATAAGACCCCTTAAGAAAAAGTTCGAAAATACTAAGGAAGTTCACACATCATCATCACCTGATTAAGGGAGGGAATCAGGAGGTCCATATGTATATGCTCTCTTGAGGAAGAGTGTTAAGAGAGTATTTTTAGAGTAGAACTAACATGATTATGCATTTATCAAGACTCTTAGGGTCAATTTGATTGCCAGGGTATCCCGGGATACCCCGAGCTCCATCCTCGTATTCCTGGGTTGGGATTACTTGTATAGGCCCTACATTTTCTTTAGTATAATAATTTTTTTAACCATGTTTAAGTAAAAAGGTTAGCATAAAAACCATATTATAATCATTAAAACACATAATCAATGTCACATCACATAATATTTATCATTCCAACCCTCCAACCATCCAAACAGCTACCATTCACAAAAAGATTATCCAACCCAATTACCAAACAAGCCATTACTGGGAGGAGTATTAAAGTGGATAGGTGGGTAAAGTATACTTAGAAGGAAGGAAGGAGGGACCGAGAAGATTTGAATTGCTACATCTCAACATCTACAAACCCTTTTGCACAAGGAAGCCATATAGGGGTACGTACCCATTGAAATGGAGGGGGGAAAAATCCCAAAATGGAACGGACGCGCACATAATGTGGAAGCCAACAAAAAGGCAACTCGCCCGCTTTCTCCTTTCATGCGCTTCCCCCTTTGGTCAAAATCCGACTTCGTGGAAAGCCTCAGCAAAAAAAGCACACCCCACGCCATCTGCGACCCCACTCGCCCTCCCCACCTTCCCTTCAAAGTCCACACCCCCGTCTCGTCTTCCCTCCCCCCTCTCCGATCGATGAGAGCTCCACGCCGTCGCCCGATCCCGATCTCCGACCATGTCCCAGCCTGATGTCATCTACAGGTGATCCCGTTTCCCCCGAATTCGGGTCCATCTTTTCCCGCATCGTGATGTGTAGAGCTCCGAAGTATCCCCCAATTTCGTAGCTTCTAGGGTTTTTTAGCTTCGGATTTTGCGCCCATTGTGGTTGGGAGATCGTTTTGGTTTGTTGATCGGAAGCGGGGCGCGGAACAATGTGTGCTTGGTAGAGTTTTCACTGCTTCTGTGTTGCGGGGTCCCTGTTTGTGCTTGCATTTTCTTGGTTTCGGCAGGGGGATTTTTTTTAGGTTTTTAGGTTTTGTGGATTGACTTTGAATGATCTGAGTTGATTTCGCGTACCCGTTCCTCATTAGCGTCTGGGTATGGAAGTGATTTTTGAATTTCGATCTTCGAAGAAAAATAAGTAACCCTTAATTGATGCCATATCGGAAACTTTTTGAATGCGATATAATAAATTCGACAGTGATACCATGCTGCAGCCGAGAAGTTCTGACTTGACAAATGCTGTTCAATTTATTAGAGCCTATTTTCCTTTTTCTAGTTAATTTAAAACATGACTGCGGAGTAACAACATTTGTACTTTCATCAGTGCCTTCGGAATATTTAAACTGCCGGTACTTTTCATATTTATTGTTTCACACCAGTGAGAAGTACCCAAAACGTCTTTATATTGAATTCATCAAAATGGTCTGTGGTTGAGCAGCATGCTTATCACTCAAATAGAGCAGGCTTCAAAGCCTACAAGCTGCTATTGCCTCAAAAAAATTTCTTTGCAAAAAATCAAGTGTCTTGTAGTATAAGATGGTAAATGAAATATTACATTTGTATTCTTTGGCTTGCCATCTACCTCTTTTTTCGCTCTCTCTTCGCCAACCCCATGTTTTTGTTCACAAAACTCTTTTTCCATTTTACTTCACACGGCTTCATGTGTATCCTCTCTCTATTTCTCTCTCTTCTTCCTTTCTCATCTATAATTTCCGCTCTCTTCATACGGGATCTCATTATATACTTTAATAGTTTTGCAACAATCAGGATTTTGGAGTCTTTCAAATCCAAAGTCGGAAAAACTTTTCAAAGGAACACAGTTTTCTAACCACAGTTCTTATATATAAAATCACTAGTAAATTCACCATACTTTTTGAAATGAACAATCAGATCACTTTAATGTCTGAATACCAGCAGCTATAGCCATAAGAATATCTGAGGGATATTGGACTGAAATAGATTGTGAAAGCTAAAAAGGTTTTTACCTAGAGGCTAGAGCAATTGCAACTGCTGATTATATGATATCCACAGTAGCGTAATTTGATGTTATATGCAAAATGCATTCTTCTAAGATTTTAGATTAAAGGACTCATATTGGAGATTCTGAATTTACATTGAGATGTTAGTAGCTTTTTATTATGACTCCCTAGTGAATGCCAAAATTATACATATTAATCACTTAGGAAGTTTTAATTTTATATTCTATGGCAAGTAGTTCAAGATGACCGAGGGCATTATTTCCTGATGGGTCAGGTCCAGAGCATTTTTTGAACGGAAGTTTTTTCCGCGTGGAAGCTAGCGTAGGAATATTTCAGCTGATATAACAAGATGAAATCTTGTAAATCAGCTTCTGAAATAATTGCTACATTCGGAAATTACATTTTTATATTTTGAGAGTATTGCATTCATATATTTCCGCTACTTTGTTTGACTGGAAGTTTATTTTTTATGCACTATAGTATCATACTTAAAGTAAACATGTTGTGAGGAAGACACAAACACATCCAGACGGGCCATCAATAACAGTTGCACGGGCAATACTCAGTGGGCGATCAGATGTCTCAATGACACTGTAGCATTATGCTATAGTGCCAGTAAAAGTAACAGCCTCTTGGGCTATTATATATAGATAGATGGGTGGATCTGCATTAAATACATTGCCTATATGTTATCAGTAGCTTGATGCTTATATCAATCATTTAGCTACATCTAAGGCTCATTTCCTCTCTTTTCTTTTTCAATTTTTTTGTTTTTGACAAATTATACATGCTGTTTTCGGTATTTGATGGCTTGTTTTGATCTCTTCATCCGTCCAAATGCTGTACAATCTATGCATGACACCTTTTTATCTTCCTGCATTCATTATATGGCAATCAACTCTGGAAGAAGTGATTGAAAATGGATTTGACCTAAGTTGTATCTTATCAAAGATCCCACCTACCCAAAAGTGAATTCATGCAAACAAAGCAAACATGGCTCCCAATGCATGTTATTTCATTATCCTTTCCCATTCATTATTCTATTCTTTTTGAACGACATTCATTATTTGTTGTCATTGATTTTTTTCACAATGCGTATAGGATGTCATCATTCCAGATGTAAGAATTTTGTGGTAGGTGTACTGTCGTCAGGCCTTTTTCTAGTTTACTGCTGTTCTGGACATCCATTGATTGGTTTCGTCTTATTTTTGCTTTTGTTGGCTTAGATCCTTTGTATGGAGAATATTCATTTAATGGTGCAAGACTATTGAATGAAATATCAACAATATCTTTTCTATCTGGTAGCGCACTTGCCTAATAGTAAAGCCAGTGGCGGAACTAGTATATGCCATATAGGGGTCATGGCCCCTCCTTGATTATTATATGTCACTTGTGCAATATTTTTTTAATATGACCCTTCCTTAATTGTATAATAAATAGTGTTGTTAGTGAAATGTTGTAAAATCATTTAATGATCAAATGGTAGAGTAACATGCACGGTTCGAAATATCGATATCGGTATCATGTCGGTCGGGGTCCGAAAAGAGATATAGGTGATCTAGCTAGTAGTGAAAGTTACTTGAATCGTGCAAGCTATAGACGAATACAAAGAAAGGAAGTAGAGGATGATTTGAATGTTATGAGACCTAGGAAAGGTTTATAACTGGATGACATCCTTGTATATGTATGGAGAGTTTTAGGTGAGCGTGGTTTGACTTAGCTTACGAAGATATTCAATGTTATTTGGTGAAGCAAGAAAATGACTGAAGATTGGAGAAGTATCGTGGTGCCTCTTTATAAGAACAAATGAGACATTCAAAATTGTTCAAATTACAGAGATATCAAGCTGATGAGTCACACTATGAAAATTCGGGAACATGTGATTGAAAGAAGGTTGACACTATTTTCCAGAGTAAAAGAAAATCAATTCGGACTCATGCTAGGTCGCTTAACTATTGAAGCCATCCACTTACTAAGGAGAACAATGGAGATTTATAGAGTCTAAAGGAAGAACTTCCATATGATTTTTATTGATTTGATGAAGGCTTATGATTCTGTCCCACATGATATATTGTGGAGAGTTTTGGAGAAGAGACAAGTACATGTCCTATACATTAATCTCATAAAGG
This sequence comes from Ottelia alismoides, assembly GCA_037367405.1. Taxonomy (NCBI): domain Eukaryota; kingdom Viridiplantae; phylum Streptophyta; class Magnoliopsida; order Alismatales; family Hydrocharitaceae; genus Ottelia; species Ottelia alismoides. The sequence goes on from JAZKJV010008556.1 coordinate 99,676, forward strand.
ATATGTATGATATGGCTTTATCTTGTGTAAGGATCCAGTCTGGGAAGACTGATTATTTTGACATCAACATTGGTTTACATCAAGGTTCAACTTTGAGTCCATTTCTTTTTTACTTTGATTATGGGTGAGTTGACAAGTGACATTCAAGATGAGATACCTTGGTGTATGCTATTTGCTGATGATATTGTGTTGATTGATGAGATTAGAGATGAAGTGAATGAGAAGCTCGGTGTTTGGAGACATGCATTGGAGACTACAAGATTTCATATAACTAGGTCTAAGACTGACTATATGGAGTGCACCTTTGATGGCAACAATGATGAAGGAATCGAGGTGAAGATTGGTGACGATAACATTCGGAAGAGGGTTTCTTTTAGATACATGGGATCTATTTTGCTACATGATGGGGAAATTGATGGAGATGTTACTAATAGAATAAATGCAGACTGGTTCAAGGCCCTAAATGTCATTTTGATCATTTTTTGTACTAGGGCTCCCATATTTCGGCCATTTCGACCATTTCGGTCGAATTTTGATTTCGACAGGATATCGATATTCGACAGAAATTCAATCGAATTTCGCTGAAATTTTAGGCCATGGACTGGCTAAAGTGGAGAGGAGCCTTTGCTATTTTCTGTGATAAGAAAATTCTTTTAAAAATCAAAGGAAAATTTTACAAAGCAGCTGTGAAACCTGCTATACTCTATGGATCTGTAAAGATCGGATTCGGAATGATACAATCATAAATAAAGTTGGTGTAGCTCCGTTCGAGGATAAAATGCGAGAAAACCGCTTAAGATGGTTTGGTCATTTGCACAGGGGGTCAACTAATGCAATAGTTAGGAGATTCGAGTTTTGGGATGTTGAGTCGGCTAAGAGAGGGTAAGGACGGCCCAAGAAGTCTTGGAAAGAGACTATACAAATGGATCTTAGGCATTTGGATATAAGCCCGAGATTGACCCAAGATAGATATGAATGGAGACCTAGAATCCATGTAGCCGACCCTATTTAATTGTGGGAAAAGGCTTTGTTGTTGTCGCATATGCAGATATTGAACGTGTTCGATAGAGGGGAAGCTTAAGGTCTACGCATATGTTTGGGCCATCTGACTGGTTAGAAATGAGGTTGTCTTCATAGAGGGGTATTTCCATTGTGAGAATGCACTTGAGCTTGTCGGAGCGTTGTACGAAACTTGGAGATTGTAATTTATGTACGCAATTTTTTGTAGCAATATATTTTTGGATGGAAGTATAATGGAGGTCCATCCCATCATTTGTAAAAAAACAACAAAGTTAGCTCATTTTTAATGGAGTTTACATGATCAATACTGAAGTGATGCATCTTTATGAACGAATGCATCCCTTAGTAAAAATACATACAATAAAATACACCATAAATGCATAAACAAAATACATTCAAATAAAATAAAATAAAGTAAGCAAACTGCATCAATAGTTGTTGACGGCGTTCTTTGTCCAATTATATACCTTACACAATAACTGTGTTGATGCTACCAAATCTATAGTAAAGATGGCATTTTCCTTAAAAAAAGATGGCACTTTTCGACAAGTTGAAAAATGTATATTTAGAATTATGTTGATTATGAGTTATTGAAAAACACACATAAACACTATTAGCTTGAAAAACGGGCATTACTACGACCCTAGCCGAAAAATAATACTATAATCAACATAATTCTAAAATATACTTTTTCCACTTGTTTGTGTCATCTTTTTTTTAAGGAAGGAAAATGCCATCTTTACTATAGGTTTGGTAGCATCAACAAAGTTATTGTGTATGGTATATAATTTAAAGTGCTCTTTAAAGAACAAATATCTGTATGTCTTCTAATCATATATAGGGTGGGCATTGAGTATATCTTATGATGAGGGTCAAAATACACATCCCGAGTAAGGCATACACTTATAGGCTTATAGCAATACAAAGGGAATCAAGCCCTTGCCTAGGATTGAGGAAACAACTTTTAAGCCCTTAACGAGACATGGGACTTCTCGCTCCCATGAGGTACTAGATTGAAGAGCAAAGGGTGGGCCCACCGAAATGATGAAAGGACATTCGTTTAACAAATGATGTACGAGACGAATGCTTCTCCCATCCTAGACCTTGGACCTCCAAGGTCTAATGCATCTATAAGTTGAGATGATCTCTAAACTCCAGTAATACGTATCTACCAAGGTATCTTGGACAAGGGAGTCAAGACTGGCACCTCGATCTACCTTACTAGGACTTTCTTTCACTTAATGAGCCCTCACGAAAAGTGAAGCTAAACACCCTTTCATCTCTGCTTCTGTTGCTGTAACATACATGGAGCTCATACCTTTGTCCTGTTAGGAGTGGGAGATGTTCTTGTTGTATTGCTGCCACGATGTGCAAACACACATTTTATGAGGATAAGTGGAAGAAAAGTGGTGGGCAATGTCTGCTAAAGAAGCAAGTTGTTGCGCTAGTTGTTTTTTGGGTTTTTATTACTTGTGCCCCTCTGAGATATTGCAATATCAGCTATACCTCTCCCTTTTTTGGAATATCAGTTGTGCCCCTATCTTCTTCCACAATGTTCACTTGTACCCCTTGGATTACTTGTCGTTAATCTTCATCCTAAACGGTTGTTAACTTTGGGGACACAAGGGTAATTAATTAAAAAAATGAAGGGTAAAAATATCTTTTTCTTTCCCATTTGTTCTTCTTCCTTCCCCCTTCAGGCTTGCCTTCATTACTGTCGCCCCCCACCCTCAGGCCCTTCTCCGCCGCCACTCCTCTCCCTCCAGGCCTCTGTCGTCATTGCCCCTCCCCCTCCAGGCCCGCCTCCGTCACTGCCCCTCCCCCTCCATGCCTTCCTTCCCTGTCGTCCCTCCCCTTCCAGGCCCTCTGCCGTCGCTGCATCTCCCCCCTCTAGTCTCTCCTCCTCCGCCCTCCCCCTCGAGACCCTCCTCCACCGCCAATCCTCTTATGTTGCTCCTCTCCATCCAAGCCCCTCCTCCTCAATGTTCTCGTATAAGCCAGCAGACCAGATCTTCTCCCTTGATAGCAGATTATCATGAAATCAACATAACAAGGTCGAACTTAAAAGACTAGAATCCAAAAACCACATGGATTCTCCCACATGGATTTTGGATAATAGATCAAGAGCAAGAGGAGATGAAAAAAATGTCCAGAGTAGATAATAATAATACTATTTGCCTCCATACTATTTGCCTTCAAAACAAATATGTAATCGAGAATCCAACTCTGCGCATTCAGATCCAATTATCGATTGATTGATGTTCCAAAAGGTCAACTCCTGCGATTCATAAGATTCTTGACTGGAAAATCCCACACAGAGCCCACAACCACGACTGCCTCTCACGACTTGTTGGAGCTCTCGCAGCTGAACGTCGAGCTCACGACCCCTGTCGGGCTTGGCGACGACAACTTTCGCTTGCGCCCCACGATGTACGTGCTGCTGACACTGATCGATCCCACGATGAATCGAGAACAACGCTCACTTCCTCCTGTGTGAACAAAGAACCATGATGATCAATTCCTCTCGAAGAGATCAGTAGAGTCTGATTGGGTTAATCAAATGATTTTAGACAATTATATCCCTATTAACCTCACCATGGTTTGAAAAAATCATGGTTAGGTTCAACTCATTGACGGCTAAAGTAACGGAGGGGCACAAGTGGTAGAATGACAAGAAGTCAGGGGCACAATTGATATTCCAAAAGGGGGGGGCATAACTGATATTGCAATATCTCAGAGGGGCACTACTGATAAAAACCCTTATTTTTTCATATCATATATCCACAATTTGATCTACTAATAGCTTGTAAACATGGTATGGAGTGTCTTATCTCCACAACCACATGTTCGACACGTTTCCATGCCCTTTTAGTGTGCACCACATTGAGAACAAAGTTGGGGAAAAGAGGACATGATCTTAGGAATCTTGAGTGGTCACCTTTAGGATGTCATGTATTCATTAGCTCGCAGCCTTGCATAAATCCTATAGAAAGCGCTCTATTCCTCCATTTTAAGGAGTGGAGATGTTGAACAACATGGAGCTAGCTTGATATACTGAGAGGGAGAAGAGTGGTTATAACCATTCGAGAGATCATTTTCTCTCTAGAAAGGGATGTGGGTGCAAGAAGCCCCCCATCCATCGTGGTGCATAGTTGGGAGCATCGATCCCTTGCGACGTACATCCATCCATAGGGATGGGACGTGGCTAACATCTTTAGTTCTATCGTAGTGCATAGCTGGGAGCATTTCCCCCTGATTATGTTTGGTGTGTTGCATGTCCCTATCCCTCTCTTCTTCTGACGATAATGGGAGTGGTGACCACACCTCCAGCTTACCCCTCAATCATTTTACATTATTTGTAGGAGCATTACAAGGAACGAGGCTTCACTCCTAGTTCCTGCTCTTACTGTTGCAATATTCGACCGAATAGACTAAATATTCGTTAGAATAGATCGAATATATGGCAAAATATTCATATTCGGTGGGGTGACTGATTAGAAAATTGTTATTCGATTAATTTTTAGTCCGACCTGAATATTCACGAATATTCAACCCGAATCTTTACTAATATTTGGCCCAAATATTCGGATATTCGTTGAATATTCGATCGACTATTGCAGCAGACTGCTGATTATTATATTATTATATTATTATTTAATGGTACCTACTTAAATGGTCTGGTTGCAGTGCACCATGCGTACCACCTAAAAGATTAGGGTTCAAATCCCCCTTGTGGGGTTGCATTAGGTAGTTGACAACCAACGTAAAAAAAAAGTCGAATCTTTCAACATGGATTTGAGTAAGAATTCATGTAGCCGACCCTACTTATAGTTGGAGAAGGCTTTGCCATTTTTTTATTTTTTTGAAGGGTCTGATTTATCCCAGTGTCACTGACTCTTATTGTATGTATAAATATACACGAATATATATTAGACATAATTGTTATATTTAAGATAATTAAGAAATGCATAATCGAATAATTCTGAATATTTCCCCAAATATCGAATATTCTTTATTCAGTGACCCCTCTGACTGAATATGGAATACTGACTTCCGCAACACTGCATGCTATATATATTACCAACTTATGATGCTGCCTTGCCCCTGCCCTAATAAAGAGCATGCTAGGGTCAGAACTCGTGTTGTGACCTTTTTGAAAAGAGTCCTAGGGTAACGATCTTAGTTATTGCTGTTCAAGCTCTCAATTACTGAGGTCCTCAACCTCCTTATACACTCTTTAACAATGTGGTCCCGATGAAAGATGAAAGTGAGAGATAAGGGGACTCTCCAATAAAGAAAAATCTACCATGCTTCAACATTAGCCATATGAGGACATATGTATGGATAATTTTCCACCCCTCAGAACTGGCGGAGGCGGCATATTGTATGGTTTATATATTTTACCGACAAGTTTGATGAGATTGCCCTCCTAGGGCTTCTGCACTTGAGAGGAGCCTTTATAGCCTGAGTTTTTGAAATTGTTTGCCCTTAATGGTCAAAATAGGGATGTGCATTACTTCATCATGCATCAGTATGATGAACCTTCAAATGCATTCATCAAGTGCTTTGAGGATTTGTACATAAAGGGCCATCAGCTTGCCAATGACTTCGTTACCACCACTCTTCTTGTGGGGTTGAGTGTATGAGGTTTTGAGATAGTTTCAGTGGGCTTAAGCCCAAAACCGTGCTCGAGGTTCGGATGCGAGCCATTATGGCCATTAAGGATGAGGAAGCTCTTCAAGCCAAGCACACGCAAAAACTTGAGGCAAGCTAATCTGGTCACATCAAGGTTAGAGGCTATGTGAAGAAAATACATACTATAGCCAGTGTTACAAAAGCCAATATTCAATATATAGTGGGAAGGATCACTGAAAAAAGAATAAATGGAATGAGTGGCTAATTATAAATATTCAATTGTGTATTTTCCTTATTATTTTAAATATGCAAATCATTTTATCTGATACTATTACCACGACATGCGACAAGCCTGCACATTCTCCTTGGGGCTTGAGCATATGAGGTTCTTTGATTGTTTCAATGGGCTTAAGCCCAAAACCATGCTCGAGGTTCGGATGTAAGCCATTATGGCCGTCAAGGATGAGGAGGCTCTTCAAGCCAAGCACATTCGGAAACTTGAGGCAAGCTAATCTCGTCATATTAAGGTTAGAGGCTATGCGAAGAAAATATGCACTATAGCCAGTGTTTCTGGTCATTTCGGCTGAATTTCGGTAACCTGTCGAAATCAAAAATCGACCGCAATTCGGTCGAATATCACCGAAATTTGAGGCCATGAAACCACCTAAATTCGAATGGGTAATGGTCAACAAATAATCAAGATGCCTCATATCCATTGTGGCCATTTTAGATCGCTAAAAGTTAGTGTCTCCCTCCTATTCACAACACAAATACCACATGTAAAGATCCAACTTGGCTAGCATTGCCAAGCGCCATCCCCTTAATGCGCATTTTCCAATGGTGAACCCCACATACATACCTTGGTGGGAGAAGAAACCCAATGTTTCCCTCTCACAATTGATGGTGCACTACACATGCACAATCAACTCAATAATGTAGTTGCTAAGCTCCAAGAAGGATTGGACGTAGCTCGCCAAGGGATGCAAGCGATTCTTGGGCCGTGCATTGATGAGAGTGACTATGAGCTTTTGCTGGCTTAAGGTGGTCACGTATGTTAGAGCCAATGATACTCTGTTGTGTTATTCCATAGAGCCCTCTGGTCTCTTATATATAGAGAAAATCCTTGGGTAAATTACATAGACGTACATGAGATAAATAAGAAATACGTAACAACACATCATGACATAACGTAAACCTCTACACTCTCCCTCAGTCTCAATCGAGAGTTCGGGGTGTCCACCCGGGCAACCTTTGGAGGTGTTCCTTCGGGTGAGGCCGGTTGGTGTCGAGAAGATGGGTTGGTGGGAGGTTCGGCTGGCTGGTAGGCTGCTTTTTCTTGAGCTGGTGACTACTGATGTGTGGGCGGCTATTCTGGCAGATGGGTGCCGTAAGAAGGAAGTCTCGGTGGCCGAGATGACGGTGGTGGATGGTGAGGTGGAGTTGCGATCTGTTGCGAAGGTGGGGGCTTGGCGGCAAGAGGAGGGGTGACTTTTGGTGGGGGGGGTGGCTTCCGAGCGTGGCCCGCGCCCCGGGGGAGGGCCTTCGATTCGGTTCCATTTCGGCGGTGGATTTTCCGAGGTTGGCGGCTGTTTCTTTGCCTTGGTTTCTGGCGGCTTCGTCACGGTCTGCTGGCGGAGGGGAGGCTCTGGGAGGGAGTGGGGCTCGGTCAGCATCGGCTGCTTGTATGGTGGAGGAGGTTGAGGAGGGGGTTTTGGCCCGAGATGTGGAGGGGTTTGCTTTGGGGGCCGCTTCGGAGAGGGGGGGAGCTGCGAACTCTCTGCGGGTGGACGTATCTATGGGGGAGTGGGCTGTTGATCCGGGGGGACGGGATTTTCTTCTGGAAGGGGTGACTGATGTGGATGTGGTGGCTGGTTCGCCTGAGGGTGCATTGGGTGGGGAGGTTCCAACTGGGGGTGGGGCAGGAGGGAGGATCTTGGCAGCTTTTGGGAGGGGAGTTGTCGTGGCGTTTTGGTGCGGCGTATGAAAGGGGGAGAGGGCAGCGGAGGAGGGCTGAGAGGGAGGCGAGGGCTGCTCTAAGGGCATCTCTGGCTTTGGGGGCAGATGCTGAGGTTGTGAGCGTGAGGGCGGCAAGCCCGTTGGTGATGCGGAACCGTTTTGCAGCTCTTGACAGGGACATGGTGCGTCGCTTGGGGGTTATTCCGCCAAGGAAGAGGGAAGCTTTGGACGTCAGATGAAGCTGTTATCATTGAATGTGAGGGGCCTGGGCCGGCCCGAAAAGAGGCTCGGGGTGCAGGATCTGCTGAGAGAGGCTGGTGCAGATATTTTCTTGCTTCAGGAGACTAAGTTGCAGTCTTTGGATGACCAGTTGTGACGGGAGATGAGTAGGGGGGGTTGTTCTCGTTGGCGGACAAGGAGGCTGCTGGGGTCGGGGAGGTTGCTCTCCGGTTGGCGATCTGATTCTTTCGACTTGCTGGGGATGTCTGCCTCCCAGTTCACTTTGTCTGTTCGGTTGCGACGGAGGGTGGATGGGATCTGTCTGTGCGTTACTAATGTATATGGCCCGTGTTGGCGGCAGGATGGTAGCCTGGCTGGGGATCTGGAGAGTGCTAGGCCTGAGGCTGGTGACGATATTTGGATCATCGGTGGTGACTTCAATGTCACGTTGCTACCGGACGACAGGCCGGGGGGGGCGGAGGCTTTGATCCTGGATCAACAGATATGAGGCAGGTGGTTCGTCTTTGGGATTGTCTGTTGTGGATGCGGCTGGGTGCAAGTACACTTGGAGGAACGTGAGGGCGAGATCCAGACTCGACAGGTTCCTGATGTCGGTTGAGGCAGGGGAGGTCTTCCCTTTGGCGAAGGCTTGGGCTCTTCCGAGGACTATATCAAATCACACTCATGTTCTATGGTTTTCTGGTGAGGAGCGCTTGGCTCGATTCTCCTTTCGCTTTGAGAAAAAGTGGCTGTTGGAGGATGGTTTCCGGGACATGGTGCACGAACATTGGCGAAGTGTGGCGGTGGCGGGCTCGGCTGTGTCGCGGTTTGCGGCCAAGTTTGAGTCACTGAGGCGGTTGCTGTTGAGTTATGAGAAGGATGTCGCCAGGAGGCGTCGGGCCGTCAGGGCAGAGGCAGAGGCTGGGATCAGCAGGTTAGACGGGCTTGATGATGATCGGGGCCTGTCTCCGGAGGAGGTGGAGGAGAGGGCAACATGGCTAGAGACTATGCTTCGGGAGGACAGAAAAGAGGAAGTTCATTGGCGGCAGAAGGCCAGGGAGAAGTGGCTAAGGGAGGGGGACGCCAACACGCGGTTCTTCCATTCTGTGGCTTCCGGGAGGAGGAGAAGGAGCTTCTTGCATGAATTGGAGGTAGGGGGCCAAAGAGTTTCCGGCGAAAGGGAGATTGGGCTCGCCTTGCAGGGTCATTTTGTGAGTGCCTCGAGGAGGGTGCTGGTGGAACATGGCTGGGGTTGGTCGGGTCGGGGTGTGAGGTCCTTGAGTGGTGCCCAGGCTGATTCGTTAGTGGTCGAATTCACGGAGGTTGAGGTGCGCAAGGCGGTTTGGGAGCTGAATACAGACGGGGCTCCGGGTCCGGATGGCTTCTCCATTTCATTCTACAGGGAGTTTTGGGATCTGCTGAAGGGGGACATCTTGGAGGTTCTGACTGAGTTCAGGGGAGGCAACTTGGGCTTTGAGAAAGTTAACAGGGCTTCGATTTTTTTTGCTGCCGAAGAAAGATACCCCAGTGAGGGTGGGGGACTACATGCCGATATCTATCTCCAATGGCATTTATCTTATTGTCGAGGTGTTGGCGAGCATATTTAGAGGGGTCCTTTCCTCTATGGTTTTGCTGGCCCAATCCGCCTTCATTCCAGGTCGGTCTATGGCGGATGCAATCGTGACTGCTTCGGAGATTTGCCGTGAGTGGAAGAGGTCTCAAAAAAAGGGGGCAGTTTGGAAGATTGACTACGCCAAGGCTTATGACCGTGTCAGTTGGAGATTCCTTTGGTTAGCTATGCAGAAAAGGGGCTTCCTGGAAGATTGGATTGCTTGGGTTAAGAGATGTTTCACCACTAGCTCATGCTCGGTGCTGGTAAATGGGAGGCCTGAGGGTGGGTGGTTCCAGCCGCAGAGGGGGGTGCGTCAGGGCTGCCCCCTTGCTCCCTTGCTTTTTGTTTTGGTTGCAGATTGTCTTACGATTTTGTTTGAGCAGGCAGTGGAGGAAAACTGGTGCGAGGGCTTCCGAATGGGGGACATCTCTGTCTCGGTGTTGCAATATGCGGATGACACGCTGGTATTCCTGGGAGGGACGGAGGAGCAGAACCGCAATGCAGCTGTGCTGGTGGATGTTTTTGGGTGCCTCTCTGGGTTGCAGATTAACATGCAGAAGTCGGTCCTTGTTCCAATGGGTTTGGGTGGCGAGGAGAGCATCAGGCTGGCGGAGTGGGCAGGATGCCCCTTGGGGAGACTGCCGATAACCTATCTGGGTTTGCCTCTGGTTGAGGGCAGGCTGAGGAAGTCCGATTGGGATTGTGTGCTGTGCAGAATGGAGGAGCGGCTGGAAGGTTGGAAGGCGATCACTCTGTCCAAGGGTGGGAAGCTTACACTGCTGAAGCACGTTCTTTCGGCAATCCCGACTTTTTTCTTCTTGACGAGGTTAATGCCTGTTGGTGTTAGGAGGAGGATTGAGACCTTGATGAGATCCTTTTTCTGGTTTGATGGAAGACAGGCAAAGAGGGGGTTGCACCTAGTGGCTTGGAAGGACCTGGCTGTTCCTGTTGCAGAGGGGGGTCTTGGCGTTAGGGATGTGGAATCTATGAACAAAGCTCTGTTAGCCAAGTGGATGGTGCGCATTTGGGGTTCGTCTGATTCGCCGGTCTTGCAGCTGCTGAGAAAGATTTATGGTGTTACTGGGGAGTTGGTGGCAGGGAGGAAGCGTCATGAGTCTACCCTGTGGAGTGGGATTCGTGCCGTTCTTCCGGTGCTTCGAGTGCTTCTTCGGCCGGTTTTGGGGGATGGGCTCCGTTTCCGGTTTTGGTTGGATGACTGGATGGGGGATGGGGCCCTGGCCTCCCGCTTCTCTCGCTTGATGACGTTGGCCACTGATAGGGGAGCGCGGGTAGCGGAGGTCGTCGAAGCTGGGACGTGGGTGTCGAGGTTCCTTGCGGATCTATCGGATCAGAGGTTGGAGAAGTTTTTGAGGATGTTGTCTGAGATTCCCGCTGTCGGGGAACCCAGACCGTTTTGATGGACTGGTGGTAGGTTCTCGGTGAAGGCGGCCTATCGGAAGGTTGCTGCGGCTTTGGTGGAGCGTGATGAAGAGCTGTGTGCTGACGTGAAGATGATTTGGGCAGCTAAGATTCCTACGTGGGTTAAGGTTTTCCTTTGGTGTATGAGGAGAGGTCGTATCTGCGACAAGGTGAGAAGAGGCATACTGCTGGGTGGGACGGATCTAAAGTGTGACAGATGCGAGGACGAGTTGGAGGATGCGAACCACATCTTCTTTGGTTGCAGGTCTTCCGCAGAGGTTTGGGAGTCATTGGGGCTCACGTGGGTCCGGGCCTTTGATGCGGATCAGTTTTGGCGGTCGATTCGTCGGGTCGGCCATGGGTCTTCTGATGATGTCTCCAAGCCTTTTGCCGCACTGTGGGCTATTTGGCTGGGTAGGAATGACACAGTCTTCAAGGGGCAGCGGTTTTACTATGAGAATGTCGTAGCCCACTGTAATGTTTTGTACAATTTCTGGGTATCAAACTGATGTACACTTTACTTTATTAATGAATGCTTTGGTGTGGTGACTCCCGCCTCGGGAGGGCTCCCCCGTTCTTTTACTCAAAAAAAAAACAAACACTGCAAAACTTGAAGTAGATTTCCGATCCCTAGGACATCTTGCATAATCCGCATCAGCATATGCAGAAATAGAGAGATTTGTTTCTTTCCTGAACAAAAGTCCTGCACCTGGAGACGTCTTTAGATATCTCAGTATCATATATATGGCGTCCATATGTACTTGTCTGGGCTGTTCCATGAACTGACTCACCCGACTTACATCAAAAGCGATATCATGTCTAGTGATAGTAATATAGAGAAGCTTTCCTACCATTTCTCTATATCTTCTCCTGTCAACCTCCTCTGTATCATATTCATATAACTTCATGCTAGGATCCATGGGAGTAGTCGAGGGTCGACAACCGATCATGCCCATCTCAACAAGCATATTTGTAATATACTTCCTTTGGGTCATCACAAAACCCTGCACATTCCTAGCAAATTCCAACCCTAGAAAATATTCTAAGGTACCAAGATCCTTAATTACAAACTGATGGCTTAGAAATGCTTTTGTCATCTTTATCTCCTGCATACCATCTCCCGTAACAAGTATATCATCAACATATACCATGATAACGACAATACCTCTGGGAGTCTTCTGGACAAACAAATAATGATCAACATTTGATCTTTTGAATCCTTGCTTCCGGATTAGGTCTGAAAGCTTCGGAAACCACGCCCGTGGGCTTTGTTTAAGACCATATATGGCCTTGTGAAGTCTACACACCATCTGACACTCATCCTCAGCAGTAAACCCTGGAAGCTGCTGCATGTAGACTTTTTCCTGCAGATCCCCATATAAAAAGGCAGTCTTAACATCAAGTTAACACAAGGGCCAGTCACGTACCACAACGACTGAAAGGATACGTAAAGTGGAATGACGTGCAACCAGAAAAATGTGTCTATATAATCCACGCCATAGGTCTGAGTGAATCCATGTGCCAGTAGCCTTGCTTTGTAACGATCAAGGCTGCTATCTGCATGATATTTGACAGTAAATAACCATTTACAACTGATAACTGAAGCTCCTAGGGGGAGCAACAACCAAGCTCCATGTACCACGAGACTGCAGAGCAACTATTTCCTCCTTCATGGCTAAACACCATCTACTATCCTTCAAGGTGTCCTGATAAGTCCGTGGTATCTCCAGTGTAGATATTCACAACAAACCTCTGAAAATCACCAGTGAGGCGATGGAATGAAACCTGTGAAGCAAGTGGATAGGATGCACACGCCCGCTTCGGCTTATTTAAGGCAATAGGTACATCTAAATCATCAGCAATGCTCATCGGTATGCTATTCACCTACAAGGATCCTCACACTTGCACATTTTCATCAATCCCATCGATAGTAATATCACCTGGACATGCTCGGGGCATGGTGGATGAATGACGACTTCCGTGAGCAGGGATCAGACGACGGGTATAAAATCTCGATAAAGGTGGTACTGGTGGTTGTGGATGTGGTGGTGGTGGTGATGGTGGTGGTGATAGAGCAGTAAGAGTTAGTATGTAAACAGACAGATGCAGAGGAGGAGGTGGCTCATAAATCTCATCATCAGTAGTAGACGAAGTCATCCTGTCATCTGTAGGAGAAAAATACATCACACACTCAAAGAAGGTGATATCGGCACTGACGTAATATCTCTTGTTCACAGGATCATAGCATCTGTAACCCTTTTAAGTACGAGAGTACCCAAGAAATACACACTTGACACCCCTAGGTGAGAGCTTGTCAAGTCCTGGAGTGAGCTGATGAACGAAAGCAATTGAGCCAAAGACATGAGGAGTTAGATAGAACAATTCCTCGTTAGGAAAGACAACTGAAAGTGGAACTTTCTCACCCAAGACAGAGGAGGGCATACGATTCACTAGATAACACGCCATAAGGACTGCAGCAACGACAACAACAAAGCCTTTTCCCACAATTAAGTAGGGTATGCTACATGGATTCTTCGCCTCCATTCAGATCTATCGTAGATCAATCTCAGACTTATATCCATAAAACGAAGATCCCTTCGTATAGTCTCTTTCCAACACTTCTTGGATTGTCCTCGCCATCTCTTAACCGGCTCACCATCCCAACACTCACATCTCCTAACTGGTGCATCAACTGATCTTCTTTGCAAATGACCAAAACCATCTTAAGCGGTTTTCTCGCATCTTATCCTCGATCGAAGTTACACCAACTTTCTTTCTGATTGCATCATTTCGAATCCGTTCTTTACATCTATGTCCACACATCTACCTTACCATTTTCATTTCTGCTACAACCATTCTCTGCACATGTCTATGGTTCACAGGCCAACATTCAGATGCAAAGAGCATATCAGATCTCACAGCTGCTTTGTAAAACTTTCTTTTAATTTTTAAAGGATTTTTCTTATCACATAGTTTTACAGAGGCTCCTCTCCACTTTAGCCAACCTGCATTTATTCTATTAGTAACATATCCATTAATTTCTCCATAATGTTGCAAAATAGATCCTAGATATCTAAAAGAATCTCTCTTCCGAATGTTATCATCACCAATCTTCATCTCGATTCCTTCACCATTGCTTCCATCCAAGGTGCCCTTTTGAGTATAAGAGTACCCAAGAAACACACACTTGACTGCCCTAGGTGAGAGCTTGTCAAGTCCTGGAGTGAGCTGATGAACGAAAGCAACCGAGCCAAAGACACGAGGAGTTAGGGAGAACAATTCCTTGTTAGGAAAGACAACTGAAAGTGGAACTTTCTCACCCAAGACGGAGGAGGGCATACGATTCACCAGATAACACGCCATAAGGACAACATCACCTCAAAAAGACACAAGAGCACAACTCTAGATAAGTAAAGTCCGAGTGAAGATGATGATGTTTTCTCTCTGCAACACTATTTTGTTGAGACGTGTAAGCACAAGTCGTTTGATGGATAATGTCGCGAGACAAGAAGAATTGTGAAAGAGCACGAGTGCAAAACTCCAAGGCATTATCCGTACACACAATTTTCATAGTAGAAGAAAAAACATTCTGAACTTCATTTTTAAGATTTTTGATTACATCACTTGCTTCAGATTTATTCTTCAATAAAAACACCCATGACAATCTAGAGAAATCATCAACGATGACTAGGTAAAACCTGTATCCCTGGTGATCAGGGGCACGACTCGGACACCAAATGTCAACATGCAAGAGTTTGAAATGGGAGCGACTGCTTCGAGACTCATGACTAAGGAAAGTAGATCTGTGATGCTTTCTCAAATGACATGCTTCACACTGAAAAAAAGAACTCGGTGAAATCTGGGGCAGGATATGACATAACTTCTGAAGAGGGAGGTGATCAAAGCGCATATGCCAAGTAAAAGGAGAGACTGTTCCACAGGACTGAGATGAGACACCAGCATAGGGAGTTCGGACCAACTGATAGAGACCATGGCCTCAAATTTCAACGAAATTCGGTTGGATGTTTGTCGAATATCGATATCTCGCGGAAATCAAAATTCGATCGAAATGGCCGAAATGACCGGAATATGGGGGCCCTAGTACAAAATATGATTGAAATGATCGAAATTTCAAACCAATTTCGATCGAAATTGAACCGAAATTCTGTTTCGGTCGGTCACCGAAATGGTGACCGAAATTGACTTTTAAGGCCTTGATAGAGACCATCCTGCTCACGGCCACAGCCAATCACCCTGCCCATAAGAATGTCCTGAAAAAGAAGAGACGATGGGTCAAAAATAATGCGACAATGTAAATTCTTCGTAATCTGACTGATAGATAACAAGTTCATTGAAAAATCTAGAGCATGCAATACATTCTGTAGACACATAGAGGGTGTCAAAATGATCTCCCCCTGTCCAATGATGGGGGAATGAGTCCCATCCGCTATCACTAACGATCACCCTAACAGAACCTCCCTGTATGGTGTAAGCTTATCTTTATCTCGACAAAGATGATGTGTCGCACCGGAGTGCATAATCCATTCTGAAACGTCAGAACTATGACATGATGTAAAAGCATAAGTGATGTGCTAGCTGGGGCTGACGTACTGGCAGAAGCTGAAGCTGCTATGCTTGAGTGACCTCCTGGAGACTCAGTAGAGGCATGAGGCATGATATCACGGAGTCTGGCGACAAGGTCCTCAAACCGCTGATCTGAAGTAGATGGTTGTGGAGGCGCAACGTGCTCGGCTACACGGGCTGATGCAGGAAACCCATGCTTAGAATAGCATGTATCCTCCATACGACTAGGGCGATGACAGAAGGTGTGTGACCGACGAAAGCGGCCACGTCGACCATGAGGTCCACGACCACGGAAAGAAGAAGAGGCTCCTCTGCCTCTGGAAGCTGCCATCGTCGAAGGAGGTGGAGTAGTAGCAGTAGAGGGAAACCTGATTCTGCTAAGCCTTCGATACACTTCCTCCATTGGAGGAATAGTAGCATCAGCCAGGTTCTAGGAGCAGACCACATCATATTCCGGGTCAAAGCGTCGCTAGTAAGACACCTACCATTGTAACATTGCAGAACGTCTTCTACTGCTCCCAGGTCGCTGTAAGAGGAATGATGCTGTAGAGCTTCTCAAACATCCCTCGCAGGGATGTATATAATGAATGCAGAGGTCGGCCATTTTGCTTGACCGTAAATATTTCATGCTGAAGTTGGATGATCTTGGTCGCATTTCTCATCTGTGTGTATGTCGCATCAAGGATGTCCCACATTGCCTTAGCAGTGGGTGATGGAGTACATCATTAGCAATCTCCATCGTCAGTGTGCCTGAAAGCCAGACCTTGGCATACAAATCATCAACCTCCCATGAGACATAAACCCCAGCCTTCTCTGCCGGTTCATCTTCGGTAAGGATTTGCTTCTTACCATTGGACTTCATGAGACTCATGAACTGCATCACCCAGTGCTCGTAATTCGTCCCATCCATCTTGACTATGGGCGATGGACCTTTGAAAGCGTCGATGTAGGGCATGTCGACTTTGTTTTCTGACATTGTTGTCGGAGACGAAGAACTAGGTTTGTAGATCAAGTAATAAATGTCTACATAAACATCCAGGGATTTGAGTGCATATGTAGACTTATGCACTCAAATCCATAAGTGACGAGAGAGAGAGAGAGAAGGAGACGGTGGTGGCATCGGGTAGAGGGTGGTACGGGGCGACGAGAGGATGGTGGTGGGAGGAGAGGCAGCGAAAGGGTGGCGACACCGGCGAGATAAGGGAGAGAAGGTGGCAGCTAGGGTTTTAGGGTGGTGGCTCTGATACCATGTTGGAAGAAAAGAATGAGAAGATGTTTATTCCAAGGAACCTTGGCTCTCTTATATAGAGGAAGCCTATGGGTAAATTACATAAGGTGGAATAAGGAAAATAAACATAACATAAAAGTACATAAATTCTAGAAATATCTCTATAATTATATTGCTACTGATTGTTGTTATGTGAGCACTCTGACTAGCACGCAACGGAGCTATTTTCCAAGCCGAGCACTTTTATATAGAAAATGTAACTCACCATGCGAATACTTTTATCGAGTCCTGGTTTATGTAATGCCTTTTTTGAAGTTATCTAATTAATTCACATGGGGTGGCCATCTCTGCATGTATCCCCCCTTTTTGACACAAAAAAAATCCTCCTTGCCATCTCTACTAAGGTGAGCCGTGCATGGATGACAAAGCCACAAAAGGCGGTTGAACTGGAAAAAAATGCTAAAACGATCCCGGTCCCGAGCAATCTTGATTGTGCTCGGTGTACGATTCGCCCCTACCATGCTCTTCCTATAGTGGGACTGGTGGCCACACCTCTGCTTATCCTACTTTCACCTCATGCTAGAAAGACATTAAGATTTTTATATTCTATTATATTTAAATATGTATCGCATTTGTTGTTCTGTTTACATTTGAAAGTATGAAATCTTGTTAATCTCCTTGTCATGCATAGAATTGATATCCAAATATATGTTATTGCATTTTCAAAATACATCTTTATAACAAACCTTATTTTCTAAAAATATTTACATATATACCCCTGTAAAGTACTTATTCTATAGTTTATATAGACATCATATGTACACTGTTACCATAAAGGGATATTTACACACATAACCTTGAGTAATTTCATAATTACTCCAGAAATCCTCGATAGTCACGAATTACATCCAAGACCCTGAGTATTACTTAACTCTTACACCCATAATCCTGTGTTAACTTCTACCCAATTTCCCGTTAACTATGACAATATCTGTCAAGTGTTTTATATTTTATATCCTTTAAATTCATTTATTTACAAATGAGACCACTATCCCCTTCCCCCTCCTCCCCTTCGTTCTCCAGCACCCACCTCCTCTGACCCTTCCTCCTCCATGCCCAAGCCATCATAGCCCCTCTCTTCCCCCGCCTGCAAGCCCAGGTCGGAGCCGCCCGCCCTTCCGCAAGCCCCAGGTTGGAGTACATCTTCTCGAGCAAGCTCCCCCTGCAAACGCCAGATCAGAGTACCATGCCCCCTGCAAGCCCCAACCCCAGGTCAGAGCATCGTCGCCCGTCCGAGCAAGCCGCCCCTTCGTACACCCCCTGCCCCCAGAGCCCCGCCCGCAAGCCCCAGTCGGAGCACCATACCCCCTGCAAGTCCCAACCCCAAGTCGGAGTACCATCGCCCGGTCCCGAGCAAGCTGTCCCTGCCCCCATATACACCTCATGCCCTCAGAGCCCTGCCCGCTTGCCCCCACATACACTCCTTGCCCTCGGAGCCTCGCCCGCCCAAGCCAGCCCCCCCCCCCCCCCCCCCCAAACCATTCGGAGCGCGCCCGCCCAAGCAAGTCGCCCCCGTCCGCCTGCAAGCCTCGACCTGGACACTGCCCGCCTGCAAGCCCCATGTTTCAGGATCGAAGTCTCCTCCTCTCCTTCCTGTTTTATTTTTGGTTAATCTCAACCATTAAATCACGGATTGGTTAGATTAACTCAACCATCTGGTTGAGTTAATAAACTAAACTAACAGAAGGTTATGAGTGTAAAACGAAGTGATTATTCCAGGGTCTTGGGTGTCATTCGTGATTATCGAGGGTTCTTGGGGTATTATGAAATTACTCAGGGTTATGGGTGTAAATATCCCTACCATAAAATTATACCATAGTACATGTACGCTGTTGACGTTAGTTCATTTTTACTATTTAAACCATCTTTGAATTAACCTAAGCATACTTAACATTCACACATCTTAACAACAATCTAATGGTGGATATTGTTCTTCTCTCTTCATTCCTTTCTCATTGGAGTGGAAGCAAAGAGGAGTTTGATCATTTACAATGGTTGCTCATGAGTCTGGGGATTGAGCTCGTGGAGGTTTCATTGACTATCTTGCGAGTTGGGTGGACACGGGCTGGTTGGAGGTGATGGACACTGGTTTGAACAAATGCATGTCAACAAAGAGGGGGTGGGTCCATGGGTTATGAGGAGATGATGAAGAGGGCATTGGGGATGGTGCTGTAACTGCTGTTTATGAGTGGTAGGGAGTTAGCCCTTGTAGTTTGGGGCCATAGGGGATGGACCAAGATCACATGGAGCTCATGCGCCTCCTCTCGGCCTCTTTTCCAAAGGAGATTTAGGGTTTCTGAGGACAGGGAGGAGGCAGAACCTGCAAGGTGAAGAGGTAGTGGCAGTGGTGCTTGGAGAAGAAAGAGGAGAGGGGCATCACATGTAAGTTTGATGCACATCTAAGGCAAACATGAGATTCTTTAGTGGTTTTCATCAACTGTAAAGGTGAAATGCATAAAACTTAACACACAGGTGTTATGGTGCACGGATTTTAAAATTTGGAGGAAGTGTAGTTACATTTTCATAGGGTGTACACACGTAAATATTATGCCTATTTCTATATATTGATATCCTATTAAATATGCACGCTACTTAATTTCTATATAAACAACCAAAGCTTACTTTCTTGATTTTGCAAGTCTGGACCAAGGAACATCATCATTAAATCCCAATTTTTGTTGTCCCTTACATTTTTTTTAATAACAGTACATAAGCATGGATCTGTTCCAAACTTGCTTTTGCATGATCATTTGTATCAGCATCTAAAATGGACTCTTCTGCATTTGGCAGTGGGTTGCTGATTCCCCGTCTCTGATTATTACTAGATCGATTTTTTTCTGCAACTTTAAAGCTATTGTCTACTGATTTTTTCCCCTGGAACCCTGGAATTAGCCAGTTGGTGAACTTTCCTGCCTGACAGATTGCAACAATTAGTATTCTATTTTTTTAACATGATAAAACTCATCAACACGCTTTATAAAATTTGGGCAACTTCAAATAGCTTCTTATAGATTTGCACAAGACTATATTCTGCAGTTCATATTTTCTATAATTACGGAAAACTGGTTTTTCCCTTCTTTAGAAAATAACCTGTTGGGAAAAACAAAATGACTTGTTTATTCCATGAACCCTAGGCTCTCTTATATAGGAGAGGAGCCTATGGGTAAATTACATAAAGCATACTAAGAGGAAAAACAAAATAAAGAAAGGTACAGATACTACTATTATTGTATGCGTTAACACTCCCCCTCAAGATGGAGCATAGATATCAATCATGCTCAGCTTGGAAGCACACTTCTGAAATGGACCTCGTAGCAATGCCTTGGTGAATATGTCTGCAATCTGGTTCTCTGAAGTAACATGAGATGTAGCAATGAATCCTTTCTGAATCATATCACGTATGAAGTGACAATCCACCTCAATATGCTTGGTCCGCTCATGGAATGCAGGATTGTTTGCAATAAACAAAGCAGCCTGATTATCACATTCCAAGTTCATAGGAAGTGGTACATCTAAACATAGATCTGTCAGCACCGCTTTCACCCACATCATCTCTGTAGTAGCCTGGGCCATAGCCCTATATTCGGATTCAGCACTAGATCTAGCTACCACAGTTTGTTTCTTGCTCCTTCATGAGACTAGGGCATCTCCAACATAGACAGCATACCCTGAGGTGGACTTCCTATCCTTGGGACATCCTGCATAGTCTGCATCTGCGCATGCTGAGATAGAAATCCCCTTTCCTTTCTTGAATAGCAGACCTGCACCTGGAGAAGATTTGAGATATCTAAGTATCATATGTATTGCATCCATATGCACCTGGCGTGGTTGCTCCATGAACTGGCTCACACGGCTCACTGCAAATAATATATCTGGCCTAGTGATCGTGACATATAACAGTTTGCCTACCAGTTCTCTATATCTTCTCCTGTCCACCTCTTCTGTGTTATCTTCATAAAGCTTCATGCTGGGGTCCATTGGTGTCGTAGCAGGTCGACACTCGAGCATACCTGTTTCACTCAACAGATCAGTAACATATTTCCTTTGTGACATGACTATCCCATAGGAATTTCTGGCAAATTCAAGCCCCAGAAAGTATCTAAGGACCCCAAGATCCTTAGTGACAAACTCACTACCCAACATTTCTTTCGCCTGCCTTATGCCCTGCTCATCATCTCCTGTAATCAAGATGTCATCAACATAAACCATAATGACAATGGTACCTCTCACTGTTTTCTGTACAAACAAGGAATGATCAGCATTGGAGCGTTTGTATCCTTGTTTCTCGAAGAGATCCGAGAGCTTCTGAAACCATGCTCTGGGACTTTGCTTCAGGCCATATATAGCCTTATGCAACCTGCATACCTTGGAGCACTCCCCCTCAACAGCAAAACCAGGTGGCTGTTGCATATATACTTCCTCTTGCAAATCTCCATATAGAAATGCATTCTTCACGTCCAACTGATGGAGCGGCCAGTCTCGAGCAACTGCAACTGACAACAAGATCCTTAGGGTGGATGACGTGCCACTGGCGAGAAGGTGTCAAGATAATCCACCCCATATGTTTGTGTGAAGCCACGTGCCACCAGACGTGCCTTGTACCTGTCAATGGATCCATCTGTATTTTGCTTCACTGTGAACACCCACTTGCAGCTCACTGGATTCACATCTGGAGGTATAGGAACCAAAGTCCAAGTACCTCTGGACTGAAGTGCGGCCATTTCTTCTTCCATTGCAAGCCTCCATCTACTATCCTGCAGAGCCTCATGATGATTCCGTGGAATATCTATGGCTGAAAGTGCCATAGCAAACGTCCTGAAATCTCCAGATAGCCGCTCAAAAGACACAGAGGCTGATAATGGGTATTTGGCGCAACTCCTCGTCGACTTCCGTAAAGCAATGGGAACATCCAAATCAGTTGTAGGCTCATCTGGCTCCTGCAACACATCCTGCTCAGAAATGTCGTCAGATCCATCCACATTAATATTCTCATTACATACCATAGGCGAGCTAGTAGACGAGTCATGACCCTGAGCTGGTGGAGGAGGCCTGCGGGTATAATGGAACGGGAGTGGTGAGATGGGCTGTTGTGGTAGTGGTGGTGGAGGTTTTGATGATGGCATCTGAGGTGGTAGTGGTGTCATGTATATGGCATCATGTGGTGTAGGTGGAAGCTGATTGTCTCCAGATGCTGAAAAATACATACTAGATTCAAAAAATGTAACATCTGCACTAATCATATACCGCCGACGCACAGGATCAAAGCACTTGTACCCCTTTTGAGTTCTGGAATACCCGACAAAGACACACTTGACAGCCCTAGGAGAGAGCTTGTCAGTACCCGGTGACAACTGATGGACAAACGCAACCGACCCAAACACACGAGGAGTGAGAGTAAACAGATCCTTGTCAGGATAAATGAGTGAGAACGGAATCTGTTCATTCAAGACTGACGAAGGCATCCGATTGATTAGGTAACATGCAGTAAGAACTGCATCACCCCAGTAGGAATATGGAACATGACTCTGTATAAGTAGAGATCTAGTGACATCAAGGAGGTGACGGTGTTTTCTTTCAGCAATCCCATTCTGTTGAGATGTATGGGCACAAGATGTTTGGTGAACAATTCCTTTTGATGAGTAGTAATTAGCAAGAAAATTAGTGCACAACTCTAAAGCATTGTCACTTCTTATACTTTTCACAGACGTAGAAAAAACATTTTGGATTTCATTCAGAAAGTGAATAATTATATTTCCGGCTTCAGATTTATTTTTCATCAGAAACACCCACGACACTCTAGAAAAATCATCCACAAATACAATATAATATCTGTGTCCCTGATGATCAGGTACACGACTCGGACACCAGACATCAACATGAAATAACTCAAACTTGGAGGTACTACTCCGACCAGGACGACTGGGAAAGGACGACCTGTGATGCTTTCCCAACTGACATGCCTCACACTGAACAGATGTGTGAGGAAGACTATACGGCACTACTCGACGCAACTTCTGAAGCGGTAAATGACCTAAACGCAGATGCCACAGAAAAATGGATACTTGGCCAGAAGAAGAGGATGTGGTTCCAGCAAATGGGGTTTGATTCAGGCGGTAAAGGCCTCCTTGCTCATAGCCACGGCCAATCACGTTGCCCGTATGGATGTCCTGAAAAATCAAAGAAGATGAATCAAAAATTGCCCGACAATGAAGATCCTTCGTAATATGACTAATTGACAATAGGTTCATTGAAAACTCAGGTGCATGTAGCACATTCTTGAGCTGCATAGACGGTGTCAATCTAATCTCCCCCTGACCAGTGATGGGGGAATGTGTGCTATTTGCAATGACAACTGTCCGTCCCGGAGGGATCTGGGTATAACATGTAAGTAGACTCTGGTCGCCACATAGGTGATGTGTAGCGCCCGAGTCCATAATCCATGGCAATGTATCAGGACTACTACTGTGAAGTGCAAGTATACTACCTGAAGTACTGGTAGAAGTGGAGGCAGAAGCAGCCGCATCAGAATGACTCTCTGTAGTCGGTGCTGGACCCGATGGTGGTATAATGCCCCTCAGACGGGCAACTAGATCTTCAAATCGCTGATCTAAGGTAGCAGCAGATGGGGGCTCTATCTGCTCAGCAGCTCGTGCAGATGCAGGAAATCCATGCTTTGAATAGCATGTATCTTCATTATGTCCAACTCGGTGGCAATAGGTGCATGTTGGCCTAGTGCGGCCACTCCTTCCACGGGGTCCACGTCCCCGGGCCTGGTAATAAGAGCCACGACCTCTGGTTGCTGCCATGACGGAAGAATTCTGACTTGCAGCAGTTGAGGGAACTGTAATCCGACTCAGTCTATGGAAGGCTTCCTCCATTGGAGGAATTGTAGAGTCGGCCAAAATCTGTGATCGTGCTGCCTCGTACTCAGGATCAAGTGCAGCTAGGAACACTCCCACCATAGTGGCGTTCCTATATGTCTTCTGCTGCTCTGGCGTGGCTGTCAAGGGCATGAAGCTATATAGCTTCTCAAACATCCCTCTCAGTGACGTATAGAGAGAATGTAGGGGGCGACCATTCTGCTTGATGGTGAAGATATCATGCTGGAGTTGCAGAATCTTTGTCTCGTTCTTTGCCTGGGAATATGTAGCCGCCAGAATGTCCCACATATCCTTCGCTGTGGGTTGATGGAGGATGTCATTGGCAATCTCAATTGCCAACGTGCCAGATAGCCAAACTTTGGCGTATGCGTCATCAGCCTCCCAGGAGGCATAGGTTCCAGTCTTCTCAGCAGGCTCTGGTTCGGTAAGAATGTGCTTCTTACCCGTAGACTTCATCATACTCATGAACTGCATTGCCCACAGTTCATAGTTGGTACCGTCCATCTTGACAATCGGCGCTAGACCACGGAATGCGCCACTAGATGGGATATCTGCCTTGCTTTCGGACATACTTGATACTGAAGGCTGGAACGATTGATAGAGAATATGATTTGTCTACAAAGACATAGACGGGTTTAGTTGCTCGTGTAGACCTCAAGCAACTAAACCCATGTATATGTGCGCGCTACGGTCTTGACACGCGCAATCAATCACAATGACGCACGCAAACTGTGGGCTGGCGGCTGGCGCACAGAGTTCACGCGCAGGGGCGGCAAGAACACGCTACTGAATAGACACACAGATGGGCATGCGCACGCGATGCGCTATGCAGTGCGCTGATGCGCAGGTCTCGCGCACAGATGTTGCGCACAGGACTCGCGCACCGATGCGCACAGATGCGCACAGGTCCTAGGGCTGGAGTGCGCGCAGGCGCTAGGGCTGGAGTGCGCACACGCGCGCACAGATGCGCACAGGCGATGCGCTAGGGCTGGAGCATCGCCGCGACTCGAGAAGAAGACCGCCGCAGCAGATTGGAGATGGGCGGCGCCGAGTAGAGAGAGAGGAGAGAGAGAGGCCGGCGGGTGGGGTGGGCTAGGGTTAGGGTTTCGAGAACTCCGGTCTAGGACCGTCGCTCTGATACCATGTTGGGAAAAACAAAATGACTTGTTTATTCCATGAACCCTAGGCTCTCTTATATAGGAGAGGAGCCTATGGGTAAATTACATAAAGCATACTAAGAGGAAAAACAAAATAAAGAAAGGTACAGATACTACTATTATTGTATGCGTTAACATAACCCTTTATGGCAAAATTAAAAATGGACTGCTTACTTTACTATAGCTGTAGCCTGTAAACTGGGTGAGAATCTAATAACACCAATTTCCATCATGTAGATATTAGATACTATGAATAGCAGCTTGAAGTTGACCAGAAATAATCCATGCTTAATTTTCGAATTACAAATCCTTTTCTTATACAGTAGATTACTATTAGTATTTGATGCGATAATTCATGATAATTTGAAGATCGTTCTGCTGATATTTGCAACTTTTAACTCTTTTGAAGGGAGAAGTATTTGGCACCTTGGCTATGATCTAAATCAATTCATAACAATCAAACTCACGCATGCCCTTTTCTACTTTAATTTTTTTCTTTTTTATGAGAGACATGGGGAGAGAGCTGACATCCCATCACTAGAGTGGGAATAACATTGGAGCAATGACTGGTTTTATGTCTTAACGGCAGCGATGGTAACTGACACTGATGCAGTGTGCACTGTTCTCCCATATTAGCATGAGGGAATGGATCATGTGGTGTTTAACATGGAATATGCTCATATATGTATTTTGTTGTAGGAAGGCATACTTAACAATAGCAAGGTTTATTGAAGCAATTTTTTTTCCTAGAAGGGTGTGTTTATATACATGCAAAATGAAAGGATACTGGCAACTTGTATCTGGCTATAATTTATACGTTTATGACTAGCAAGTAGAAAGTGGTTATTTGTGATTATTTGAAGTATGGAATGTTATTTGTGCAACTTGAGTGGTTATTTTGTATCTTCACTGAGCTTAATTGTCACAGTGTACTACATGCCGTGGCTTGCATAGCCATGATAATGAAATGTTAAACAAGGATGCGGTGTGAGTTCCGTAATTTTGAAAACCATCATGTTAAGTACTACTAAAATTTTGAAAGTTCCATTACAATGCTACTTGGCACATCAAAGACATGTACAAATAGGTAACAACAAGAGTGATTAGTTGATCATGCATCGACAAGCTGAATGTAGTTAGAAATACCAGGTACCCACCAGATCGTGGTACTGGGAAAACTAATGGGCGGAAAGCTTGGAAATATTTGGATCGATCATTCTTCCTTTTTGTTGTTCGGTGGTAGCAAGTAGAAAGTGGCTATTTGTGATTATTTGTAGTATGGAATGCTATTTGTGCAACTTGAGTGGTTTTTTCTAATCTTCCATGAGCTTAATTGTCCCGGTGTACCACATGCCATGGTTTGCATAAATATGATAATGAAATGTTAAACAAGGATGCGGTGTGAGTTCCGTAATTTTGAAAACCATCATGTTAAGTACTACTAAAGTTTTGAATTTCCATTACAATGCTACTTAGAACATCAAAGACATGTACAAATAGGCAACACCAAGAGTGATTAGTTGATTAGTTGATCATGCATCAACAGACTGAATGTAGTTAGAAATACCAGGTACCCACCAGATAGTGGTACTGGAAAAACTAATGGGCGGAAAGCTTGGAAATATTTGGACTGGTCATTCTTCCTTTTTTTTGTTCGGTGGTTGTGGTGATGCTGGAAAAGACACGAAGTAGTGAATGACTCTTGTTAAAACTTGAATCAAATGTATTCTTGAGCATGTATTGGAAAAGTCAATATGTTTCAGAATACACTACAAATTTGAAAGTAGTCCACATATACATAAGGAAAAGATATGGACAACTGGCATTCATATACATTGCAGAGACTGCTCCATTGGCATATATTTCTATTTATATCTCTAATAGGTGATTATAAAAATTCTCTCCAACTATTGAAAAATAATGTCAGATTTGTTTTCATTGTTAAGAAGCATTGTTGGTTAACAACAATATATGTGGGTGAAAAATTTGAAGAAGGAAGTTGCGGATAGGTAGCCGGAATATTAGCACTTCGACTGACAAATCGATGGAGATTGTAGATATGATGGAAAGAAGGAAGATCCAGATCCTATGTCTCCAAGAGACAAAATAAGTTGGAGAGAAAGCCAGGGAGATCGAGAAGACATGCTTTAAACTTTGGTATTCAGGTAAAGATAAGGGCGGAAATGGTGTTAGAGTGGTTGTTCATAAGGATTTGAAGGATTGTGTGGTTGAGGTGAAAGATTTGAGGATCGGATTATTTTGCTAAAATTGGTGCTCGAAGAAGAATTTCTAAATATCATCTCAGTTTATGCACTGCAGATTGACTTAGATGAAAGGATTAAAAAGCTTTTTGGGAGGATTTAGATAAGATTATGCAAGGAATCTCATAAGGAGAGATGACTTGCCTAGGTGGAAATCTTAATGGACATGTGAGAAAGGATGCTTCAAGGTATGCTAGCATTCATGCAGCCCATGGCTTCGAGGATAGAAAAGAAGAGGAAAAGTCATTCTGGATTTTGTAACGTGTTATGATCATTTCATAGCAAAAATTCTCTTCAAGAAGATAAAGGATCATTTAGTTACTTATAAGAGTGGTCTGACTAGAACACATGTAGATTACTTTGCGTTTAAGAGAAGAGATCGGTTGTATTGCAAAGACTGCAAAGTAATCTCATGAGAGAGTTTAACAACCCAATGTCGCTTGTTAGTCATGAATGTATAAATAAAAGGACTGGTAAAGAAAATGAGTGTTTTCAATATCACTAGAACTAGATGATGAAATCTTAATTGAATCAATCAAGCTTCAGGGAGAATGTTTTAGAAGACTTATCCTGGGATTGTAACAGAAGTGTGAACGAGATGTGGGAGGTGGTGACATCTTGTATTCGAAGGATAGTTAAAGAGATGCTAAGCGAGTCAAAGGGAGGAGCTCTAGGCTAAAAGGAGGCTCGGTGGTGTAGAGGAGTGCAAGAGAAGCTCAAAATTAAAACAGCACGCTCTAAAGCTATATCTAAAGATAGAACAGAGGAAATTGCCGCAAAGTACATAATAGCGAAGAAGGAAGCAAAGAAGGCTGTAAGCAAAGTTAAGTCAAAAGCTTATGAAGTTTTGTGCAAAAATCCTGATTCTAAGGAGGGCCATAAGGATATATTCAGGTCGGCCAATGCAAGAGAAAAAAGACCTAAGACTTTTCTCAAGTGAAATGCATTAAGGATGAGGAAGGTCACGCGCTTGTTACACAGAATGATACGAAGACTAGATGGAAGCGGTATTTCCATAAGCTTTTCATTGGGGAAGGAAATGAAGAGGTTACTTTGGGAGATCTAGCTCGTAGCGAAAGTCGCTATAGATGAATACAAAGAAATGAAATAGATGATGCTCAAAGGTTATGAGACCCGTGAAAGGTGTAGGACCTGATGACATTCCTATATAAGTATGGAGAGTTTTAGGCGAGTGTGGATTGCCTTGGCTTACGAATTTATTCAATGTTATTTGGCGAAGTAAGAAAATGCTTGACGATTGGAAGAGAAGCATCGTGACGTTTTTTAAAGAACAAAGGAGACATTCAAAATTGTTCAAATTACATAGGCATCAAGCTGATGAGCCACATCATGAAAATTAGGGAATGCATGATCGAAAGAAGCTCGAGGAAAGCTTCCAAAGTAAAAGAAAGCTACTTCAGATTTATGCCAGGTTACTCAACTATTGAAGCCATTCACTTGCTGAGGAGAATGATGGAGATTTATAGAGCTAAAAAGAAGAACCTTCGTATGATTTTTATTGATTTGGAGAAGGATTATGATTTTGTCCCATGGGAGGTATTATTGAGAGTTTTGGAGAAGAGACAAGTACATGTCCTATACATTAACCTCATAACATATATGAATGATAGGACATATTTTATGTAAGGATCCAGTCTAGGAGGACTAATTATTTTGACATCAACATTGATCTGCACCAAGGTTCAGCTTTGAGTCCATCCTTTTTTACTTTGATTATGGACGAGTTGACAAATCACATTCAGAATGAGATACCTTGATGTATGTTTTTTTTGACGCTCTACCTTGATGTATGTTATTCGTTGATGATATTATGTTGACCGGTGAGACTAAAGATGGAGTAAATGAAAAGCTTG
The DNA here is from genome assembly GCA_037367405.1 of Ottelia alismoides. NCBI lineage: Eukaryota > Viridiplantae > Streptophyta > Magnoliopsida > Alismatales > Hydrocharitaceae > Ottelia > Ottelia alismoides. Next base: position 128,582 of record JAZKJV010008556.1, read on the forward strand.
AGTTCTGGAGACGTGCATTGGAGACTAAAGGATTTCGTATAAGTAGTGCTAAGATTGAATATATGGAGTGTACTTTTGATGGAAGCAATGGTGAAGGAATCAAGGGGAAGATTGGTGATGATAACATTCAGAAGAGAGATTCTTTTAAATACTTGGGATCTATGTTGCAACATGATGGGAAAATTGACGGAGATGTTACTGATATAATAAATACAAGTTGGCTAAAGTAGAGAGGAGCCTTTAATGTACTTTGTGGGAAGAAAATTCATTTGAAAATAAAAGGGAAGTTTTACAAAGCAACGTGAGACCTACTATGCTCTATGGATCTGAATGTTGGCATGTGAACCGTAAACCTGTGCAGAGAATGCAGTAACAAAAATGAAAATGCTAAGATAGATGTGTGGACACACATAAAGACCGGATTCAGAATGATGCAATCAGAAGGAAAATTGGTGTTGCTCCGATTGAGGATAAGATGCGAGAAAACCGCTTAAGGTGGTTTGACCATTTGCAAAGGAGGTCGACTAATGCATCAATTAGGAGATGCGAGTTTTGGGATGCTGAGCTTGCTAAGAGAGGGTGATGAAAGCCCAAGAAGTTTAGGAATGAGACTATATGAAGTGATCTTATTTTTTGGATCTAAGTCCGAGATTGACCCAAGATCAGTGTTTCAAATTTCACGAAATTTGAAAATTCGATTTCGACACTCGACCAAAACGAAATCAAAATCTCGATATGGACCTTTCACAAATCTAGGTCGATTTTGGCCGAATTGGCGAAATTTCGATTTATTATCGAAATTATTTCATTTTTCGCCATCTCTAAACGAAATCAAAATCGAGATTTAAAACCTTGCCCAGGATAGATCTGAATGGAGACAAAGAATCCATGTAGCCGACCCTACTTAATGTGGGAAACAACTTTGTTGTTCTTGTTGTAAGCCGGTATATTAAGTGTGGAGCGACAATGTAACTTGGTGAATTCTGCTGAATCCATTATTCCAGTCCCTCTTCTCATGTTTAATTAAACTAGGTTAAGGGATTAATTAAACATTACACGACGAAAGTTAAATGATGTATTAAATTGTTCACACTTGGGTTTCGTTAGTCGCTTAACCTACCGGTTCCATGCCAGTGCGTATTTGTAGCTGAATGCAGGAACATTTCTTATTAATCATCATTAAGTTTAAATTGTCAATTCATACTATGAAATCGGGAGATAACAATTAAAGAATATTTAGGCAAGTCTTTAGCATGGGAATAAACTTGGTTTCATGAATGATTGCTCTACTACTTGAGGAGATTTAGGAAAGTCTACCTTTGAAAGGCAAGTCTATACGATTTAAAGTATTGATTGGAAGTTTTTAGGTAGTCATGCATGGTGCTAATCTGTTTAAAGAAGGCTCATAATGTTTTTACAAAGTATTAGGGATATTATAGGTAAGATAATTGGTTTTTTTATGCCACCATATACAATATACATGGATAGTTAATATCTTACATGAGGATGCGTGGGGATAATGAGCTCCTTGATATTGAGATCATTACGCACCAAGGATCGGTTTTGGATGCATTGCCAAAAAAGTGGAAATAAGTCTATCTCATTCTATGCTCGTCGCAAAAGATATTTGCTAGCAGATGATAAAAGACTTGGAGTTAAGTAGAACATCTGAGCATTGAAGGGAGCCTATGGAGCAAGGATTCTAAATTGGCATATGCATGACTAAGACTTGCCATTTAAAACATGATTTCCATGTAGTAATAGAAACATTTTTGCATGCGTGAAATTAGAGTGCAATTTGCATCTCATGTGAAAATATGTAATAATACATACATGGGATCGATATTTTCCGCAAAGATGTATAATTTAGTTGAGATGAAATGCACGCAACAACTTTAACAAGTTGAGATAGAGACTTTGAGGAGTTGGTTGTGACAAAAAGATTACATTGCAAGTGAAATGAAAATGCTATAGAGTGGTAGATAAACTTGTCAATTGCATATTTTCATGGAGAATCTCTTTAGAAGTTTTGGAAATGTAAATGTGGATGTATGACCCCACAGAGAATAATAAATCTTTAATGAAACTATAGAACTGATATTAGGGGGCACCAATAGAAGATAGATCATAAATGGAGCAGCATAAAATCATGTGGTTTCGACATTTGCGGAGGATGCTGCGCAAGGTGTTAAAATTTGATCAACGAGCTTTTTATGGAGGACTGCAAAAGTTCGGAGAAGTTAAGTTTTTATTTGGATCAAAGTACGAATACATAAGGTAATCTATTTATGGACGCATAGAAACCTTGTATCTGACCTACTCAGTACAGAAAAATATCAGTACCCACTTAATGGTCTAGTGGTAATACAGTGTGTCTACCACACAAAAAGACCATGATTCAAATCCCACTCTTGCAGTGGTTGCGTTAGGTAGTCGACGGCCAGCGTAAAAAATAGTCGAATCTTTCAACATGGATTTGAGCAAGAATCCATGTAGCCGACCCTACTTGTAGTGGGAGAAGGCTTAGTACAATTTTTTTTATAAATTCTCCTGTGGATATTTTTATTTCAATTTACCAGCTTGAGAAAATAACCGATCTTTTGACTTACACCATTAGGAGTATGAGTTCAAGTTAAAATTCTTGCGAAGTTGTAAGTTTCGAGTTCATATATGGCTTTTGGCAGGCGGGTGAAGTTTGGTAGCTTTCGAATTGCATGTGCTAAAACTTTTTCCCGGATTAAAGTGCAGAATTTTCTATATGAAGCAAAATATATTGTCTTCATCCACTTGGTTTCAAGTTATCTGAAAAGTGTCTTTTTCTTGTCTTTAACAATTGGCTCATTGCGGTATAGATTTTCTGGCTCATTAAGGTATATAATTCTTTGGCTTAAAGAAGGTATACATCCTTTGTATTTATACACAATTATGCAGAAGTTATTTGTGATGTCTTTTTTCCATCTCAAATTCTTGCTATCTGATTTCCTTTTTTGTAATAGCTAATATCATTGCAGCTGAAGGTTGATTTATTCTTGATGCAGCTGCGGTTCCTGTGGGTACGCTTTGAACCTGACGTCCTCTAATCGTGTCACATCCGCTATAGGTTCCAAGTACCAGAAGTCCATCAAGAAGGGCTTGATTTCTTTCCGTGCCGTCGATCTCAGCAGATTCACGCAGGTCGACGAGGTGAACTGCTTTCCCATTCCATTCGGTCGTTACGGTCCAAAAACTAAGCTTCTTTGTCGACAATGTGGAGTTCTAATTGGCTACAAGAACAGTGAAAACGGTACCTTTTGCGGCTCCGGCTCGTCTTCCTCCGTCCGCCTAGAGTACATCATAAAGATCGGCACACTGCAGCCTTTGGATGACTTGTAGACTTACTCATGGGTGAATCTGATCCGGACACCTGCCTCAATCCTGCGGCCTCTTTGGCTAATCTCCCGGATGACTGCCTGTTTAACATTTTCCGAAATCTTACGAATTATGCAGACCGCAATGCTTTTGGGTTGACCTGTCGCCGCTGGCTTCACATTCAGAATCATGCCTGCAGCTCGTTGAACTTCCATCTTACTCGCAAATCCAATGTCAAAGAACTGTATACTGACAATCTACCACGGCTCCTGGCCAGATTTCCGAACCTCATTTCGATCTCTCTAGCTAATTGCACCGAGCTTTGTGATTCAGCATTGAGCCAGTTTCGAGATTCAGGTTCATTGCTCAGATCCTTATCTCTTTATTGCTGCTTAGGCATTTCAGACGATGCACTCTCGACAGTGGCTGCTGGGTGCCCGAATTTGGTATCCATCACACTCTATCGGTGCAACATCACAGATGTCGGGTTGGGGTACTTGGCCGAATCATGCCCCGCACTGGAAAGCGTAAATATCTCATACTGCATGTCATTAACAGACGACGGTGTTGCTGCTCTCTCAAGGTACTGCCACAGTATTTATGTGCTGATCATATCAAACTGCAAAGGCATAAAAGGCATGGGTTTCAATGGATCCTCACCGACCTTAACTTATTTGGAAGCAGATTCATGCTCCCTCACTGTAGAGGGACTGCATGGAGTTGTCAGTGGGGGCAGCCTCGAGTATCTGAATCTCTCCAACCTAAAGAGTTGGTTAAGCAGCGATGGTTTGGATGGCATTGGTTCTGGTTTTGCTGCGAAGCTCCGGTTTCTCAACCTACGGATGTGTCGGTTCGTTGGTGACGAGTCGGTTGAGGCCATAGCAACAGGATGCCCGGTTCTTGAGGAGTGGAGCCTTGCAGTCTGCCATGGGGTTCATGCTGCTGGATGGGAGGCTATTGGGTTAAATTGCAAAGCTTTAAAGATCTTACATGTAAATCGATGTCGGAATCTGTGTGATCGAGGCTTGCAATCATTGCGAGATGGGTGTAACCAACTTAAGGTGATCTATATGCATAGCTGCGGGAAGGTGACAACTCATGGCATGGAGACCTTCAAGTTGCTTAGACAAGATGTGGAGGTGAGACGGGAGGAACAAGTCTGCATCGGGCCATGCCTCGATAAGTTCTTCCATATCAAATGCTGAGAATTGGGTTTAGATTCTCACATTCATTTCATTTTTATTTTCCTTTTTTTGAATTATATTATCAACCCATTGCCTGGACACTCTTCTTTTTCATTTATTTGATACCATAACTAGTTTCGATACATGCAGAATCCAAAAAAGGAGTTATATACCCCCAAGAAATAGACCCAGTGTTTTCTGGTTGTGTGTTTTATCGTCTAATGTGGCCGAAAGCATATCTTCTGCAAGTGGTCAGTTTCGGGGTATTAGAAATTGATTGTGCCTGGAACTCATTGGTGATGTTTCTCAAAGAAATATCACAGATGTTTTGATCAAGTCTGTTTCTGATCAAGGGCTCATTTTATTAGTGTCTCTAGCCTTTATTACCTAAAATGCCTTTCTTAGGTTAGGAAAGAGTCTTTATTGCCACATCTGCTCTTTTTACCCGAAGGCTTACATAGTAGATGTTAATTTGCACATGGGTACTGGGTACTGCCGCACCGTTTCTTTTAATTATTCATGAATGATAACAAACTTTTTTTGGTTTATGTGCTTGTCATGTTTCATCGCTATTTTGTGGCATGCATAATCTGTAATTTAAATGATCTAAATCTGAATTGGATTGAGAAACGTTTCTCTTGTTATTAGGTTTTGGATTTCAATAGATTTTTTGCATAATCTGTAATTTAAATGGTCTAAATCTGAATTTGATTGAGAAATGTTTCTCTTGTTAGGGTTTGAATTTCATTGAATTTTTGTACGAATGTGGAAAGTGTTTGGCTCGGTGTTTGGTTCTTCAAAATGTTTGCTTTCCCTAATTAACTTTCTATTTTCCCATCACGTCTATCTCTTTATTTATTTTTGAGTAGCCATATTACTTTCAGCTGTTGACATGCAATTTTCAAGATTTAAATTTGGTATTTCTATAAATTTGTTATCCACACTTTCTGACAAACACTGTTATCTTCCAACCATAGATATCTCTAAGGGCATGCCTTTCCAGGTAATTAAGGTTAGGTAAAAGATATGAAAATTCGATTCCGGATTCCCATTTCTTTGGTGAAATTTGTTATGATGGGACATAGGTGGGATATGGGTGAATTATTCCTATTCATCCTTTAATTGTTATTTGGAATGTGCAGTAAATGGTGGTTATTGAGGAACAAGGGGTAGTTATTGTGGGATAGATATGTAAAGTTTGAAGGAACGGATGATTCCACAGATTTGTAAACATTTCACAGACATATTTGAAGATTAAAGCAGAGGACGGTTCTTGATACAAAGGGACAGAGGAGATCAAGGTTGCAAAAGTCAGTAGTCGGTACTCGGTCGGTCGGGTCGTTGACTAAGGATTAATCAACAGTCGGGCGACTAATCGTATTTATTCGGACTTTAATTGGCTTTGAATTTTATGATTTTTTTAAATATATAACTCATTTTTATACATATATTTACATAGATTTTGTATATTTTCATACTATTATAGTAAAATATACAAAGTAATCAAATTTAAATATAACACAAAGCATCTTATTAGGAGTTTGCTTATAAAAAAAGCAAAACATATAAAAATATGGTATCTCGAAGCAAAAATTGAGCGACTAATGTACCTAGTCGGAATTAGTCAGTACTCGGTCGGTTACCCCACTGGCTAGACTAGTCGAACCTACTAGTCGGGCCAGTCGGGTGACTTTTACAACACTGGAGGAGATAGATGAGTAAAGGAGGATTCTTTAAAAAGGAAGAGGTTTTCTTTTGACACATTTGTTGAGTAGGAGGATCTACTTCTAGAGTAGTTTTGATCATCTGCAACACCTTGGGGAGGGGAAAAGAAGCCACATGACTGACGATTGATGTTGATCGAAATTATTGTAGTTGTTTTAAAGAATTAAGATTCAGTTAATGAAAAGATCTGGTAGACCGATCACCTCCATCAACTACCCAGAGAGTCACAGTCGGTGAATCAAAGGCCTTGAAGAAATTGGTTTTCAAGATTGCAACCATCTTTCCTTTTCACATCCCAGTTGGGGACTATTACAGAATCAACACCAATATCAATTTATCATGAAAGAGTCCAATGTACATTGCATTTTCGGAAAAATATGAGTTAGGTATTTCTTCAATGCCTTTATGTACTGGATGCAAGTAGGAGTGTGTATCGACTCTAAGGAACCGAGTTGGAATGAACTTGACCTGGAGTTCCAAATCAGCCGAGTCCACTAAACTAATGGGAGCTTGTCTCATTAGGACTAGACCTAATTCGAGCCCCATCCCCCAGGCAAACATTTCGTTCATTAATCAAGTTGGTGATGCACAACCACCTTGGGAAAAGATATATTTGGGGAACAAGGATAAGCTCCTTCAAAAGGTAGTAAGATGGTTAAGGAGGGGCTGGAATGTTAAGATATGATGTGATGTGATATCTGTTTATATGTTATATTTGATTGTATTTACTATTAATATATGTTTTTAATGTTGGTTTTTTATTTGAAATTAAAAACTAGTAGAGAATAGAAAACTTGGGGCCGGCAATTACTTGTAACCCAAGAATGTAGGGGTAGAGAAGGATGGGTAGGTAACCTGGATTCAAAACTTAAGTTTGCATCATGAGTAACATGTTTACCATCAGGTAAACCGGTACCCAGAGAGGTCCTAAGGGCATGTTTTGTTGTAGCACATCAATCCTTAAAAGCAATGCAACGGTCACGATCCATCGTCCAAAACCGTTTAGTTTTCAGGGGATGGAAGGGTCTATAAAATCGTGTTGTTTCCCTAATAAATCATGATCATTGGATTAAATTTTAGGGATTTTTACATTCATAACCCTAATCACAACCCTATATAATCATGAATTACATGAGAAACTCCGAGTAATGCTTAACTCTTACATGGCTCAACCTCGTGTTATATTCCGTTTGAGGTAACCGTTATATTTGACGGTTTCTGTTTAAAAAGACAAAACTGCCCTTGAAACTCATTACCATCTGCAAAATATGCCATCATTCTCCCTAAGAGGGGTCGGGAGTGGTCGATGTATGAGTTGAGGATCATAGGAAGGCGGAGGATGAGTAGCTACTGGAGGATGTATTCGTTCGGTGCTGCAAGGAGGCTGTGGCTTTCTCCGGTCGAACACCCACCTCCTCCTCTCTTGCTCCGAAGACCGTGAGCAGAGCAGGGCTACCTCGAAGCCCCGTGCCACAAGCTCCTCCCACCTCCTGCTTCGAAGGCCCGTCCCCCCACTCACCGTGCGCCGAGCTTCTCTCACCTCCTGCTCGAAGCCCCTCCCCCCTCCCCGCACCTCCCGAAGCCCCCCATCCCTGCCCCCCCCACCCCGCCTCGCCTGCCAGCGTCGTCCCCGCGCGCTGAGCTTCTCCCGCCTGCTCGAAGCCCCACCCCCGCCAGCACCCAGCGCTATCCCCGCCTGCGAAGCCCCCTACCGCTTAGCTTTTCCCGAGACCCCCTCCACTGTCCATCTCCTCTCGAAGCCCTCCGGCCCTCCCTTGCCTTGCATGCGTCCGCACCCTGCTGCCCATCGCCTCTGAAGGCCTCGACGCCCCGCTGCCCACGACCCCCGCATGCCTTCTGCCCCCGCTGCTCCGCACATTTTTTTTCCTTTTTGATTAATCCCAACCGTTAGATGATGGATGGGTTAGATTAACTCAATCATTTGTTGAGTTAATGAACTCAACTAACAGAAGGTTATGAGTGTAAAACGGAGCATTTATTCAGGATTTTTAAGCGCAATTCACGATTATACGGGTTATGATTGTAATTGCAAAGTTACTCAGGGTTGTGTATGTAAAACTCCCTAAATTTTAAGGGCCGAGATGCTTCATCTGTCTCTGTTGTAAAAACCTCTACCCCAAGGGGATCTGCATGCCAATGACACTGTAGGAGCATGCGTGATTTTTCGTATGTGATCTTTATTGGTCGGTGGTGATTTTCGGCTGCTACTAAAGCAGAGAAGAGAAAGTTCTTACACGGTGGATATGCGATGAGAGGGCTGCTGATGATATGATGGTTTATTGAGCCTTTACATGAAGGTGATATTCTCTCATGATGTAGAACCATGTTGGTATTTGAGACTTAGCCATTGTTTGATCAATTCATCTGGGAAGAATAGTCCTCTTTGGCATATTAATGTTAGCCCAACATATTATTATTTATCAGATCATTCTGCTATGCTCCTTCACAAATACATACATAATGGCTTTTGAATTTGAGTCCATTGTCTGGTCAAATTTACTTTGGTTAATGAAAATTGCACATCTGTTGAACAAAAGTAGAGTATTCTTCCTATCTTTCGAAGAAGATTTATCTGGTAAAGCTGAGCGGCCTTGATGCGTGGGACTTGAACTCGTGTCTGTTTTGAGAAGCTCTCATGGGATGATGGAGTCATGAAGCTGGGCATAAAGCCTCGGTGTTGTTATTAGCAAGCGTGCGAATCTTTTGATACATGTATGCGGTATAAGTATATGAATGATCGTGAAAGAACGATTTTAATCAGATTTACATCAAGCTTGTTGCAGTATCTGGCCTGTTAAAAGCTTCTGTTCTGGGATCGTTTTGATATCATAGGATTCTAAAGATGAAGGCTGCTTCAAGGAGGCAAAGGCTGGATGCTGCTTTTGCTGGGTTGATTGCAGTACTAATTAGGTTATTCATCTGATGGCAACTCCTGGTTTTGTTTCTTCTTCTTCCTTTTTTGTTTCCTTTTTCTACACCTTTTTTTGCATTGATTGATGAGAGAAATTTATATTTTAGCAGTGTTTTGAAAAAATGGGACCGTGGTTCGACCAGTTTATCGGGCATGGACCGGTCCGGTTTGAAAGTCTGGATTTTGGGTAAAGCACCGGTCCAATTGACTATTTCAAGCCCGGTTTAACCAGGTTCAACCAGAATTGCAGTTGCAATTCAGTTTTGAGCTTATTCAAAAATAATGATATTGGTGCGAATTGAGCTGAATATTACAAACTCCTAATTAACTACTCCACAATTTATTATATAAAATAGAGTTCAATAATTAAATTATTGTTATTCTATAGTGTTTTTTTAGTTTACATATTGTATATCTATTTTTAAATACTTTCAAGTGTATTTTATACATGTTTTGATTTATTCCGATCAGTGTTGCAAGTCGGCCAATTAGGCTAACAATTTGGTCCGACTATGAGGTGCGTGAATGGGGGGGGGACCTTTAGTCGGCCTAACTGAATAGTTGGTCCGATTATTTAGTTGGTAGTTAACTGCAACTTTTTATTTTTTTAAATTCTCAAGAGTTACCATTTGTCATGATATTATCAAAAAATGTCAAGGCTATGTATATGTATATTGCTAATGAATACTTTTATCTTTAGTTCTTGTTGATTGATGATAATATATGTATAATATATAAGAATATATGTATTAAAAATCATTTTAAATTAAAAAAATAAAAAATACAAAATCGAATAATTCCGAATAGTTATCCAAATACCGATTATTTTCTATTCATTGACACTCTGATTGAATATCGAATACCGGCTTCTGCGACACTGATTTAGCTTTAATTAGCTGGTTCAATTACTTTTTCATTACTGGTTCGGATGCGATCTCGCCATCGATTGTATATTTCACTCCCTTGAATATTTTTTATGAGGTTAATGGGGCTGCCCCAGGCCCCGCACCAATTTCGGCATTTTTTTTTCAAAAAATATCGCCATGTAATTCATCCCTATATCCCTCTTATATGTCATTCAAATTCCATCAGAAACAGAGACTCCTACGGCCTCCATCTAGACAGTCATTTTTTAATGTTACCTTTAAAAATGACTCCAGTCTCGATGGAGGCCGTAGGAGTCTCTGTTTCTGGATGAAATTCTGAATGGCATATAGAGGGATATATGGATGAAATATAAATGGTGATATTTTTTCAAAAAAAAATAAAAAATGCTAAAATAAGGGGGCGGGGAAGCCAACCAAGGGCAGGCCCATTAAATCCATTTTTATAGCCATAAAATTGTGTTTGATATTTAGCACACGGCGAAATAATATCCATGAATTATTAATGGGCACCGAGATATTTAACCAGAATCTTTACTATTTCTACGAGTGCTTTTTCTAGTTTTAATCTATATTAACTGCATTATATATTTTTTCATGATCACATCTATTTCATGGTTTTGGTTTCAACTTTGGTTTAGCTATTATACTCACACTGCAACAAAATGGATCTATAGTTATGTTTTTCTAAAATCCATTACTATATCATTTGTTGTTAAATATATAATGACAATATTATTTGTTGTATTTTTTTTTCAGTTAAAATTTGTGACGAAAGTCATGTTCGTTGTTATCATTAATGATTGTACTTATAACAATACTTATCCATCATTACTCATCAAAATTTTAGCCAATCGTCCTAATTTTTTGGGTAAAAATTTAGTGACAATTAGTTAAAAATTTGAAATATAGCAATGAGTAAGTGTTGGTATATGGATTGTTGCTGACAATATAGCAACATATATGACATTGATTGTTAATTTCAAATATTAAAAATAATCTTCCAAGGATTATTGTGTCATCATTATGTATTTGACAACATATTTTCACTAAATTGCATATTGGGGTTGGAGAGCTTGCACTATCATGAATGTCTATTCTTTTGGAATAAAAGTTTGCGGGATTTAGATCAGCATATGTTACCATGATGTCATTCAAAATTCACTTAATTTGAAATTTTGAACCCATCCATCAAGAGTTCCAAGTTTTAACGGTTTCAGAATTGTTGAAATTGAATCCATCTAGATGGATATGTTAGGAATGCCTGTTTTACATGAAATTTAAAATACATATTCTACTTTTCATTCTAAGTAAATTTTCTAAAGTTTCATTTCTAAAAAATAATAAAGAGGACATTTGTGGCACCGATGCATGTAAAGTTACATGCATCTTGGTAAAAGCTCCTTGACCTTTTCTTCATATATATACATGCATTTGTTTTATATGCTCTAATAAATATATCTTTGATCCCTATTGATATGGAATTTTATTTTTTAATCTTTGATTGGTTTTTTAATATAAATTGTAGGGTTTTTATCAATTGTGCCCTCTAAGATATTGCAATTTTAGTTATGCCCTCCCTTTTCTGGGAATATCAATTGTGCCCCTGACTTCTTGTTGTTTTATCACTTGTGCTCCTCGGATTAGTTGCCATCCATTTCCAACGCAAACATACGTTAACTATGAGGACACAACGAGAATTAGTTTTAAAAAAATGGACTGAAATATCTGGCCCCATCTTTTTCCTCCCAGATCCTCTTCCTCTTCATTCCCCTTCTCTTCCTCCTCCCTGCCTCTTGCTCCTCCATCGGCTCCTCCCGACCACCCTCAGCATCTCCCTTCGCCCCTCCGCCTCCTCCCTCTGCTCCTACACCTCCCTCTCCACCCCAACCCCCCCCCCCCCCCCCCCCCCCCCAACTCCTCTACCCACATCGCCTCCTCTCGTGTGTCTTCCACCTTGGGGAGATGGAAGCTTTCTTTGACGGTTCATATGTGTGCTCCATACCGATTAGCAGAGAATTGTAACGCGTTCAATGTTCTCTGTAGACATTGATTTGCTCCTCTTTAGAACATGGGATACCATGATAGTGATAATGAACAACTGCAACTTTATTCAGTTGGGACTGAATTGGAGCTCGATCGAACATAATATGGTGTCACGATGAATAACAAAGAATAGGGAATATGATGGTACAAATTACATGAAAAATGGGAATGGACATCAATTGAGATCGTCAACCAACGATGGAATGGAACTGATGTAACTAAACCCTAAATGAGATCGAGAACTCGTGACCTCGTCCTCGACATGCCGCTATTGATGGTGAATGACGGAGGAGAAGAGGATGTATGAGGAGGTGGTCGGAGGAGGAAGGGTTGGAGGGTGAGGAGGGAGGAAGAGTGAAAGGGTATGTGGACATTTTTTCTGGATATGCTCTTCTTAACTGTACCATGATTTGAGAAAATTACGGTTAGATTCAAATTATTGACGGCTAAAGTAACGGAGGAGCACAAGTGACAAAACGACAAGAAGTCAGGGGTACAAGTGATATTACCAAAAAGGGAGGAGTATAACTGAAATTGCAATCTCTCAGAGGTGCACGATTTATAAAAACCTTAATTTATATTGATCTATCAATTGGATTTCAAGTAATGATACTTTGGAGGAAGAAGATATAAATCCTAAACCTCAAACCTAAGAAACAAAGAAACTCCGAATGTTTGGTTTAATATTTGTAGAGTTCTACGAAATAGGTGGAAAATATGAGCATGACATGTTATGTGCAAGAGATGTCTCAAAGAATTTCTTCATGGATTCCTAATGTGAATGACTCAACTAAAGTAATTATACAAAATTTTGTTCAAAATCGGTGTTAGGTGGAGTGGGATCAATGTCATTTCTTTAATTTTCGAGTATTGACAGAAGTAATATAATTTTCAATTATGTATTTGATGATAAGAAGATTCAGATGCTATTTGCTAAAACGATCATTGTGTATGAACACGACTTTGACATGATTTCTTGTTTTGTTTTTAAAGCATATGTTCTTTCACTTTGCCTCCAACACAAAAACCCATCTTTGCATAATTATTACGATGATATACAAGATTGCATTTAATGACGAATAGAAAAGGTTCTATTATTTTAGTAATCTGTCTTTACAATTTAATTTATAATGGATAAATGAACTGCATCTACACAAAACAAATCGTGTGTGTCTATATATGTATGTATGTACGTATTTATGTATGTATGTATGTATGTATGTATATATGGGTTAAAGGAGGCTACTCCATGGGAGTAGCCAATTGGCTACTCCCACTCCTATTTTTTCTCTATTTTTCTATTTTTTTGGAAATAAAAAATATGTATATCCATTACTATATTCCCCTAACATGCCATTCCAATTTCGTCAGAAACATAGACTCATATGCCCTCCATCTGAAGGGGGTCAATTTCAGCAATTCTGAGACCGTTAAAATTTGACAGTCTTGATGGAGGGGATATGAAGTCTCGAATTAAATTGAATTTTGAATGACACCATAATGACATATTGTGATCTAAATTCCAATAGGTTTCATTTAGAAAAATATAGGAAAAAATGGGTGGGAGCATGTAAGTTGGCTACAACCAGGAGCATACTCCCTTTTTCCCTATATATATATATATAATATATTATATATATGTATGTATATGCAGTACTATCCACTTAATTGATGACTCATGTGACATGCAAAAAAAACATTAATATTTTAATGCGAACACTCTATGAGTTCGGTTATATTAGCCAAAAAAATTCACAAAGTTTTAAGAAGTGTTTTTGATACTGGACCGGACCGATGGTTCGACCTGTCTGACTGGTGAATCAGACCTGGACCGGTCCTGTTAACCGGTTTATGCCGGTTCGGTTCAATTATTTAAATTTTAATTAACCTGTCTGGTTCAACATATTTTTGATCCGGTTTAACCAGGTTCAACCGAAGTTGAACCGCATTGAAATTTTAAATTATTTAAAAATTTTATTGATAACAGGAGTTGAACCCATGACCTTTGGTTACCTTTTTCACACTGCTAACCTACTACGATAACACAACTTTTTTAATGTATTGGGTTTTAAATATAATCAAACTATTATCATGTTATAGAGCATCTAATCCAAACAATATGTATATATATATATATATGATATGTATGATATTTGATGGTGTACAAGAAAATACTTTATGTATAGTGTAAAATATATACATTATCTATGTATTTTATATATATTTCAAGTATATTAAGTGTATATTATATCATTTCGGTTTGATTAGTCAGTTCAACCACCTTTTATTCACCGGTCCGGTTTAATCCGGTATTAAATAATGATCACGTCATCAACCGGTTGAACCGGTTTAATTACATGGTTTGATCCGATCCGATCATTTCAGCAAGATTTCCGGTTCGATTTCAAAAACCTTGCTTTTAAGTGGAATAAATATCATAAATTATTTACTTTGATAGTTTTGGATCACATAAAAAATTCATGTGATCCTGAAAAATATTCGTAGTAAATTGTTACAAGATGGAACTCCATTAATACCTTGTGCTCCTCAATTGCCTTCGAGTACAATGGCATGTTTAAAATATATGGATTTAGATATGTTAATTGTATTTACGAACTAGCTGATGTTAAATGAGATCACATCAAAACTTTGAAGGTGTTTAAAATATTATATAATGATACATAGTTGTTTTTTTGGTTCAAATTATGTCTTGCTATTTTTTTTTGTAAAATTTAAGATATTAAGTTGCTCTTTGTTGAATGTTTGGCAACATTATATTTGCGTGGCTATGAGAATAAAAAACGAACAAGTAAAGGGATATGCTACGAGATTCGGGATATTCAATTAATCTTGAATGAATTGAACTTGATCCGATTAAGAGTTTATATGATAAATTAATATTCAATTAATCTTGAATAAACTCAGATCGATCTATAGATCGCAATCAAAGCTCGTTTGGTCGTAATCGATCAAAAGGCAATTTAACGCATGCTATCAGAAAAAGTCGTGACGCGAAATCCGAACTGCAAAATAAATCAAGATCATCATAAAATCCAATTCAACAAAATAAGACCAACGAAATCGACATTCGTCGATCGAATGTCGTTTGGTAATTTAAAATCACAAAATTTAATCGCAAACCAAGATCCTATCTCGGAAACTTCAGGATTTTATCTTCGATCCGAAGTATATGAATATTATATTCATTTGATCGTCATTCTGCTACTCTTGGTGTAACACCCCACCCCCAAACATAGTGACATACCTAAAACTCACGAAGTGTGGGTGTGGTTTATAAGTGATAGGGATTACTACTTGACAACTTGGGCTTAAGCATTTTGGGTGGTTGTCAACGGATGCAATTGGGCCTGAACCCAACAAGTTGTCAGGGTTAATTTTCCTTGATAACGGACCGGGGACCTAAGCCCGAGACGTTACAAATGATATCAGATCCATGTTTCCTCTGATAGTGGAAAGGGCTACCCAAGAGGTGGAGCCGCCCCTACAAAGAGGTTGGAGGAAAAGGCTACCCGGAGTGTGCAACCGCCACTGTTACTGGGAATAAGTGATAGACCATGTCGTAACGAGGACGTTGCGAATATAAGTGAGGGATGTTGTAACAGTCCAGCCCCAAACATAGTACCATACCTAAAACTCATGAAGTGTGGGTGTGGTTTATAAGTGGTGGGGACTACTACTTGATAACTTAGGCTTAAGGATTTTTGGTGGTTGTCAACAGATCTAATTGGACCCGAACTCAACAAGTTGTCAGGACTAGTTTTCATCGATAACGGACTGGGGACCTAAGCTCGGACGTTACAAATGGTATCAGAGCTAAATTTTCCTCTGATAGTAGAAAGGGCTACCCGAGAGATGGAGCTGCCTCTACAAAGAGTTTGGAGGAAAAGACTACCCAGAGCGTGCAGCCGTCATTGTCACTGGGAATAAGTGATGTGCCATGTCGCAACGAGGACGTTGCGAATATAAGTGGGTAAGGTTGTAACACCCCAACCTCAAACATAGTACCATACCTAAAACTCACGAAGTGTGGGTGTGGTTTATAAGTGATAGGGATTACTACTTGTTAACTTGGACTTAAGTATTTTGAGTGGTTACCAACAGGTCCATTTGGGTCCGTACCCAACAAGTTGTCATGGTCAGTTTTTCTCGATAACGAACCGAAGATCTAAGCCCGAGACGTTACACTTGGGACCCTTGCTGCTGCCCGATCTGTATGCTGGAGTCTCAACTTCAGCCCCTGCCCCCACATGCAGCAGCAACAGCATTGCTGTAGCTTTTTGCTACCATTTTTTGTAGCAGAGAGCTGCTGTCCAGTAGCTATTCTTGCTGCTACTGCTCATTAATTGAAGCTCCTGCATGCTGATCTTGATCTCCAAACCTTGGAGCTCCAAAGGTAGATCTTAAGACCTATCTCGCTGCCTTCCATGCACATTAAAAATAAATTTCAAAATCTATTTATATTGAAATTAAATATATTCAAGGTTTTGAAATTAAATATATAGACTTGATCAAAGTTTTGAATCAAAGTTGATTAAGATTGCAAGCTTTGATCTATTCAAGGTTAATGCTTAATCACAGCTGACATCATTAAGATCTTAATGTTTAGTTACAACAAATGATTTGATCTTAATATCATTGAAGATAAATTCAATCATAACATTGACTAAAGTCGAAGTAAGTTTTTGAGAGAGAAACACTGGAAGTGAAATTCCTGGTTTCCAGAATTTTATTACAGAGACATATGCGATATATTGCTGCTTATTAAGTGTTCTTGGAAAATCGTTCAAATTCGGAGATGCAAATACAGTAGAATCTTCCCTCTCCGTTTCTTCCGAGATTATTATGCCTCATTTAAAGGATTCTTTTGAACAATTGTTAACATTGTTGTGTTGACAGCTCTTCCTTTTTCAAGAAAGTAAAGCTTTTTCTGTCTAGTATGCGACAAATGCTCTGCTTATATAAAATGAACTTCCGGTTTTTTCTAAACCAAAATGAGCTCAAATTTTAACCCAAATTTCAGGTTTTTTCTTTGGTCTTGGCGTATGATTATTTTTTTTAATAGTAGGTCCGGTAATTTCGGGGGTCCGGAACGTCCCCACTGGGATTCGAAATCGGATCGTTTAAAGTGGAGGCATACTGCTCTACCACCCGACCACTCCTTGGGTTCTCGTATGATTATTTACCAGTAGCAATTATTAGATACTGCAACTAAAAAGGGATATATAGCAGTTTCCGTAAATAAATCATTGATATGTTGCGGGAAGGTGCAAGAGATTTTCACGCTAGCTAACGAGAGGATGAAAGCTTGCAAGAGATATTTTCACGCAAGCTAATGAGAGGATGAAAGCTTGCAAGAAAGTGGAATTTTCTTCATCGAATTAAATTTAGGTCCATATCCAATGAATATCTTATGAAGTCAAAATTTTACAAATGATAAAATATGACCACAAAGACCGATCATCTTTATAGATTAATCCTTTAGGCATATTCTACTGACTAAAGATCACTATTGACTGAGTTATTGACAAAAGACCTAGATCTATACAGTCAACCACAACAAAGATTAAGAACGGATGATGAATCAAGTATGTAATGGTGATTTGGCAATGACTTATAATTAAGAGTGCCACTCATGGTGACCCTTGCATCTGACTGTGCGAGGGTGGGGTAACCTTCTGCTGGGCAAGAGATAGGAAGCTCAGTTAGGACAGCGGCCGCTTAGTGCACGAGTCTCGGATCCCAATCTTTTCTCGAGTTTTTTCACGAGCCCTCATATTTTTATGCCTCTTTAGGAGCCACATGTTTTCTTTTAGGCCAATTCTGCTGATCCTGCGTTCTTTAGGGTGCCTAGACTGGAGGGCACTTGGTTTTGGTTTTTCGAGCTCGTTTGCCCGTACCAGTCAGGCGAGTTTTTTTGGAGTGGCTTATTCCAAAAAGCCTCTCCCCCATCTAAGGGACGTAGTTTCGGAGTCGGCCTAGCCCTCCTCTGGACTGCATTTCCACTGAGTGGAGAGACGAAAAGGTCTCTTCGGAGGCTTCCTTACCGCTTAAGTTTTGATTACATTTGAGTTGGTTACAATGGATCTTGATTACAATTGGGTTGGTTATAGTTGAGCTTGATTACAATGGAGTTTGATTACAATTGAGTTGGTTACAGTCGAACTTGGTTATAGTGGAGCTTGATTACAATTGAGTTGGATATAATTGAGCTTGATTTCAATTGAGATAGTTACTATTCTACCAGTAAATCATGGCGAAGAAAAAAGATCACATTGAAAATCATCCTTATCAGACTAAGAGGTTATTAACACGATTGTCAGAGAAGCTAGAGGACGGTGTTTGGAACACACTTAGTATGCATTATACTTTACGCTGCCTACAGAGGTACCCAACCTTACTACCTTAGAGTCATAATGTGAGGTCTCACCCAGATCAAGAACACATGCTATCCACTGAGCTTGAGAAATTTAACAAGAAAAGAATCCGAAAGTGAGACACGCGATCTACATTTACTAAGATCCACCTGCATAACTTATAAACATCGGAAAGAGTTCTGATCACTTTGATCATAATAATCATTTAATAAATGGATTATTTTAAAATAGGATGGGGAATAATAGAAGTCAAACTATCCACTAAGTTTGAGAGATTAGATAAAGACAAAGATCAGATATAGGACTCTTCATTCGTATTACCAAGATCCATCAAACATGAATTATAAATAAGAAAAGGGCAATAGCTTAAATATGTATTAGATTTGCTCAACTTTTGTTGAAGTTCTTTTCTCCCTAATGCATGGATTGTAGGCAAAATACCAGCATCGTGGTATTATGTCAGTTGAACCGAGCTTCCGCAGTAAATCTCGACAGGTACACATGTTATAGCTTGTGTTCAGGATAATATTAATGCTTTTATATCTTTTATGTTACAGTGGACATGTTGGGAACTTAATTAGGATGCATTATACCGCACTACATGCCTACAGAGGTACTTCAATCCTAAGGTTTTTCTTCACACCTTAGAGCCATAGTGTTAGGTCACACTCAGATCCAAACCACAAACTATTATCCGGACTTAAGAAATTAGACAAAAATCAAGATCAGATCAGAGACCCATCCTCCTCAACACCAAGATCTATCAACATAATCTCTAAATGATAAAAAGATAATAACCCACATATGGGTCATTATTAAAATATGAAATTGTTATATACGAAAAGTTATGGGGTGATGGGTGATCTGGAGATTTGCATACATAATAGCTTGAAAACTAAACTTTTATGCAAGTAGCTTGCTAAAATTAAATTTCAATATCTATCTACTTGCTTTCTTTTGAAGCCACTAAAATTACATGTTATAATTTTTTTTATATATGCTGGATTGTATTTAACAATCATTGACATTCTTTTGTCCCTTGCACATGTGGCAGGCAAAGCGTCTGCATCGCAATAGACCGATAGATGATCACTAAGTTTCCGCTCTTACATTCGTCGGTACATATGTTATTATTTTTGTTCAAATAATGTAAATGCCTTCTTTCTCTTGTATATTTTGGAATACATGTATGCAGTTTCTTTTGGTTACATGTAACTGTTTAGAAAATTAATGAAATGTGAATTGGTGACACTTGTTATTGATTCTGTGGTTGTTTGCATCATTGTGAATGTCATTTCGAAACAAGAAAAACTTTCCTTAAATTTTGATTATATAATGCGATCTATTGTGAATATAATACTGAGTAATGTGTAAATGAGTAACTTGGATCCGCGAGCAGAGCTTCACAGTTTGATATCAGAGCAATCACTGCTTCTATTTTAAATTCTCGCTACAAGATGAATATAGTTAAAAAGTAGATGTAAATGCATGATTGATGAATATCTTATTCATTACATTCACATACAACGTAGAATGAAAAGAATGAAATTCAGTATTTAAAACTTAGTACTTAGCTGCACTCATGCCTTAATCCGCAATCTATGTTCAAGACATAAAACACATCTAAAACAATGCTGAAGTAAGACAAATAAATAGCTCTACTTTAAACCTGATCACTTAGCCTCATTTTTTATTTTAAGAATCCAAAATCATCCGAAAATCCTAAACTCCATCGAGAAGAAGATCACAAGTTGTCTTACAAAGAATTTAGTATTTTATTCATGGACTGAACATATTGATGCAAAATATCATTTCATTTGAATATAGATTGATGATGGTCAATCATCGAATAATTATAAATCTTGCCTTTTGTTTTTTTTCTCTTATTGATCAGTTTCCTCACTTGTGTGATGTTATCGGTTTCCGACACAAATCTTTGGAGAATAAGTATTTGGACAAGGAGTCAATTCTTCGTTGGCGTGGTTTTCAAGAGTACGACTATTTTCATCTATATCTCATTATTTTGTATTATTCCACCCTTATTTATATCTTTGTTCCACCTTATGTACCGTTATTCCACCTTTTTGAGTTGACCAGAGAATAGACCCTTATTCTTTTTATTCCATGGGCGGAGACATGTATTGGTTAAGGGGGGCACATACTCCCCACTTCTTATTTTTCCCTACTTTATCCCATTAAACATTAATATAAAAAGTATCAATGTACGATTGTGCCCTCCATCACATGAGAATTATGAATTGAAAGTCCACTCGCATCGTCTATGGCCCCCCATCATCCGTGAATTTAGAATTGGATTTGTATCCTCAATATAGGGATGCCAACGAATAAAGACATATTCGTATCTGATCCACCACTGTATCTGTTGTATAAAGTTGTTATTTAGAATTAGATGTGATTCAGTAAACATTAATGAATTGAATGTTTTGAATGCTGAATGTTCTAGTTCTGTGTCTCATGTTGTGAATAATCTAGAATCTTGTGATCTGTGGCATGGTAGATTGGGACATGTAAACCTAAATTCAATTAAAAGAATGATGAATTTAGAATTGATCCCTAAAAACACTATTGATAAAACTCAAAAATGTGAAATATGTGTGCAAGCTAAGACACCTAGGAAGTCTTTTCAGTCTGTCTCTAGAGATAGTGAAATCTTGGATCTAGTGCACACGGATATCTGTGAGTTTAATGGTGTGTTGACCCGAGACAATAAGAAATACTTTATCACCTTTATAGATGATGGCAGTAGATACTGCTATGTATATCTAATGAAAACCAAGGATGAAGCCTTAGAGAAATTTCTTATCTTTAAGAATGAGGCTGAGACACAAACAGGAAAAGTGCTTAAACGCCTTAGGTCAGATAGAGGAGGTGAATATACCTCTAACTTATTTGATGAACAATGGAAATCTTTTGGCATAGTTCATGAAGTTACGGCCCCATATTCACCGCAATCAAATGGGATAGCAGAACGGAAAAATAGAACCTTAACTGACATGATCAATGCTCTCCTACAGAGTTCTGGACTTCCAACCTATATGTAGGGAGAAGCCTTGAATACGGCTTGCCATATTCTGAATAGGGTGCCTCCAAGACATATGGAAAAGTGTCCCTTTGAACTTTGAAGAAATAGGAAACCGAGTTTAAGATATCTCAAAGTGTGGGGCTGTCTCGCTAAGGTTTTAGTCCCGGAACACAAGAGAAAGAAACTTGGTCCTAAAACTGTTGATGTGGTCTTCTTAGGTTACCTAGAAAATAGCTATGCATATAGGTTCTTGGTAATTCGGTCCGAGATACCGGGCATAGATGTCAACACTATTGTTGAACTCCGTGATGCTACCTTCTTTGAGGATGTCTTCCCATTGAAGACTGTGATTCCTCAGAATCTGACCATTGAGGACGCCTCCACATCAGGATCTATTCCAGATCAAGTGGAAAGGATATCGAATGTGGGGGTTGAGACTCAACCTGAACCCAATGATCTTTCTGAAGAGAATGAGCCAAGGAGGAGTAAAAGACCTCGGATAGCCAAGGATCTGGGTAGCGACTTCGTTGTCTACCAGATCGAGGGTGATCCACCAAGTTACAAGGAAGCCATGGCTTCATCTGAAGCAAAACAATGGAAGGAAGCCATCAAATCTGAGATGGATTCGATTATGGCTAATGGGACTTGGGAGTTGGTTGATTTACCCAAAGGGTACTCTACCATTGGGTGCAAGTGGGTGTTTAAGAGAAAGCTTAGACCTGATGGATCAATTGAAAAATACAAAGCCAGATTAGTTGCCAAGGGCTTTAGGCAAAAGGAATGTATCGATTATTTTGATACCTATTCCCCTGTGACTAGGATGACCACAATCCAGATGCTCATAGCATTGACATCTGTATATGATCTCTCTATCCACCAGATGGATGTGAAGACCGCTTTCTTGCATGGCGATCTTGAGAAAGAGATCTATATGGATAAACCTGATGGGCTTGTGACTCCTAGGAATGAGGGAAAGGTTTGCAAGCTTGTCAAATCCCTTTACGGATTGAAACAAGCACCAAAGCAGTGGCATGAAAAATTTGACAAGACTATTTTGTCATGTGGCTTTAAGGTTCATGAATCCGACAAGTGTGTTTATTCCAAGGTGAAAGGTGATGAGTGTATTTGTCTTGTGCCTATATGTTGATGACATATTGTTGTTTGGATCACATATGAGGATTATTAATGATACTAAGGCTTTCTTGAGTAGCAAGTTTGAGATGAAGGACATGGGTGTTGCTGATGTGATCTTGGGTCTCAAATTGACAAGGTCAGTTGATGGGATTGTAATTTCTCAATCTCACTATGTTGAGAAGGTACTTGAGAAATTTGGATATCAATATTGCAAAGCTGTAAGCACTCCTTTTGATTCATCCAAAACGCTATTTAAGAATAAAAGTGGAGTACCTGTAGCCCAGCTAAGGTATTCACAAGTGATAGGAAGTTTAATGTATCTTTCAAATTGCGCGAGACCTGATATTTCATTCTCGGTTGCAAAGCTGAGTAGATACACTAGCTGTCCTGACCGTACTCACTGGAAGGCTCTGGATCGAGTACTGAAGTACTTGAAGGGAACTATTTCCCTTAGTTTGCATTATGATAGACATCCATCTGTACTAGAAGGATACAGTGATGCAAGCTGGATAGGGAAAATAGAGGAGTCTGGGAGTAATGGTGTTATAGGGTATGTATTTACCCGTGGAGGCGGTGCAGTCTCCTGGAGGTCTGTGAAGCAGACCATTCTAGCTCGATCCACCTTTGAGGCCGAGCTGTGTGCTTTGGACACCTCTGGAATTGAGGCTGAATGGCTAAGGAAACTCCTGACTGAGATTCCCATGGTAGGTCAGCTTGTTCCTGCGATCTCGGTACATTGTGATAATATGACCACAATTGCCAAGATCAAGAGTTCAAAGTTCAATCAGAAAACAAGGAGACACATACAAATCAGACTTAAGACGTTAAGGGATTTGGTGTCTCGAGGAGTGTTGGCTGTGGATTTTGTTGGATCCAAAGACAACACGGCAGATCCGTTGACTAAGGGAGTTGATAGATCTTTAGTCCTAAAGTCTAGGCTTGGGATGGGATTGAGACCCATTGGGAGTTCCTCTACAGTAGCAACCCAACCTATCTGAGTGGAGATCCCACAAAGTAGGTTCAATGTGGTAATAACAAGCTGTTTGGAGAACTGGTTGGCACTCTAACTTTAATGCGTAAGCATGAGTGTCTTATCCCTGAAAGCCTGAGTGCCATTTAAGCTGCAAGTTTAGGAAGAGCGTAGGCTCTGAATGGGTTCAAGCATTTGGGCAGGATGTTAGCAGTGCATCCTTAGAGAACGCCACCTATGTGAGTGTTACTGTGGGCCGCAGTTAAAGGAAGATGGTCTTTCCTGAACACACTCATGAAACAGGATAAGGGTGCATGGCCTTTAAGAGCACCAACCCTGAAGATTGTACCAAGAACAACGCTTTGTTATTTCTACCGTATACTTTAACACTAAGGTCTGAAGTTCAAGACGTAGTTCACTTCGTTCCTGTTAAAGTGAAAGTAGTAAACTCAGGTAGAGGTTCAAATCGGAAGGTACCTTTACTGAAAGCAAAGTGTCGGCAGCCGAAAGAAGTCTTTTAAATCCTTTTGAATCGCTTTTCAAATTGGTGAATTCGCGGGGGATTGTTGTATTAAAATTGTAGATAGGTTTTAATTGGAAAACCTATTAATTACAATTGGCATTCAATTTGGTTTCAATTGGGAAACCAAATGGTTTGGAGGGAAAGTTGGGAATTCTCAAATTTGAAATATGGAAGTTTGGGTGGAAGTTTAGTACCACACCGAGGAGAACTAAACTTTTGGTGGACTTATATATGAGTCCACACACCAAGCTCTTGTAGCAATAGTAGAGAGGAGGAATGGAGGACCACACGCGCGCGCGCGCTCCGCTCCGTCTCCGTCTCCGGCTCGAGCTCGGGAGAGTCAATTCGGATCTCGATACTTTTGCTGCGGTTTTCATTTGGTAAGTCGATTAAATTAATCACACGATTAATTTGGTAAGTCGACTTAAATGGGAATTCAACTCGCCATTATGGGCGCGATTTTTGGGATCCGAAAGGCTGCGTTTTGGGACGCGTTTTCGGAAACCAAAGGTAACCGCGCGCTAGGGCACGCGAGCCCCTCTATATATATCCCTCACTCGACACGGTTTTTCTACACTCGCAAGAAAAACCTCTCTCACGCCTCTCTCTCTGGTTCTTCCTCTCGCGGACGAGCATTTTTCTTCTTCCTCTCTCGGTTGCAGTTCTCTGAGGTACAATCGAGGACGATCCCGTTGGTGTGCGCCGACGACGATCGTGAACCGTCGTATCCTGGGAGCGGATCGCCAGTACCCTACGCACCGGTATTGTGGGGGCGATATCTTCTCTAATGACAGTCCATTTCATGGACGCTTCGGTGACTTCTAAACTGATCTTTATTTTATTTTGGTTGCCGCAATATGTTTATTGCTTTACCCTTTCTGGATCATGCCGTGTTTATGCTTCTATTCTATTAATCGGTTCATGTATGCATTGTATAATCGGATAATGATTGGGAAACATACGTTTAATGTAATCTTATTCGGTATTGTTTCTCTGTTAATTCATTTGGATCCGATGTTTTACTGTTTAATATATGCAATGGCAATCCTATTTACAACAAATATCACCTATCTTTGCAACCCCCGCCGACTGCTCATAGCTCACAGCCTTGCTCGACCCCTCCGACAATCCTCCCCTGCTCGAAGCCCGTAGGCTGCCTCCTCCAGTCCCTTCTCCAGTTCGTTGCTCCTCTGGCTGGCGTATTCGCGCCGTCCCTGCAGGTTGAGGTGCAGCAGAGATGTTGGGGGTAGGGGATGGCCGGTCGGCGGCGGGAGAAGGGGAAGAGGTTGGAGGGGAGTTGAGGTGGATAAAGTGTGAGGGGTGTGAGCATGTGGACAGAGGTTGAAGGTAGATGTATATTTTTTTGTTTATTTTCTAACCATTGGATTGAGATGGGTTAGATTAACTCAATCATATGGTTAAGTTAACTAGATAAACTAATGAAGGGTTATGAGTGTGAGACGGAGTGACTATTCAGGGTTTCTCATGTAATTCATGATTATACAGGGTTATAATTGTAATTGCGGAATTACTCAAGGTTATGAATTTAGAAATTGCTTTTTATTATAGACATGTATTTTCAAAATACAAAAACTAGATGCAAAATTCTTTATATATCTCCACGCACATGGATGTTTATACTGATTTATTTTTTATTATTGCATCTTTTTTATTTATTTATTGTTTCTCGGTGTGCACCGCCTAGTATGCAGTCTGCCACTGCCTTATTCCTAGGGATGCAAACGGACGGATACTGATACGGATATAGGTATTACCATATCCTTAACCATTTCAAAATATGGATACAGATATGGATATGATACAAATATCATACGGATATAAAAAATTGAATACCGTAGCCTTAAATACGGATACGGATTCGGAATCAGATAATCATGATTCGGATACGGATATTTAAGAAACGGATACGGATTATCCTATAAATATTAAGTGTCTCCTCATACTTTTGGTTAAAAATGATGCCTTTGCGAACTTGTAATTAATGGACGACTAACCCTAAATTCAATAAACTCACAATGCTACATAATAAATAAGAAAATAATTAAAATGTTGAATGAAATAAATTGAAGAGCATATTCATTTGAAATGTTTTCAAAATATAGGTAATACTGTAACATTGTAACCAACTAATAAGATAAAGGTGATATGGTATATTTCATGAAATGACATTATGATAAATTATAAAAGTTTATTACTTTTTTTGACATTTCATGATGAGATACAACTTCATGTCAGAGCTACATTGAGGCATGCAAAACATTTGTGAAGCTGAAATATTACTGAAAATATGGATAATATGGATATCCGTATCCGTATCCGCGAAAAATATATATATCCGTATCCGTATCCGGAAAAAAAATCTATAATGGTGTCCGTATCCGAATCCGTATTCGCAAAAATTTAAAACTAGTATCCGTATCCGTAACCGTATCCGCTAAAATCCGAAAATGGATATCCGTATCCACTTAAAAGCGGATACGGTAGCGGACGGATACTGATATATCCGTATCCGGTAGCATCCCTACTTATTTCCCATTCTTACTCCTTATTCCCCATTCTTCGTGTGAAATGCTAGTCAAATCCGATTCAATCCAATTTGACCATACTAATCATACGATTATATAATGGCTTGATTTTCCTAAAGTATAAAATTAGGATCATCACCAATCTGACCAATCGATCATATTGGTCTGATCATGGATATCAAGACCAATACCTTCTTAAGTTCATGTCCTACATGACTTTTAAAAGGGAAAATTGAATATGCTCGTGGGAGCGTACAACTTATACAACTTACACTCCCATCGTTTTCCCTTATTTTTTATTTTTTCAAAATAAAATTTACGAAGATTTAGATAATCATATATAATCATATTGTCAATCCAAAAACAACTTAAATAGAAACTTCTATCTCATCAATCAATCAAGAATACCAAATCTTGACGATTTTATAACTGCTAAAATTAATCCTTTCTAAATTTACATGCTAAGAATGTATGTTTTACATATATTCCAGTTATTATAAGTAAATCTTCTTCACAAAAATTGAAATTTATGGTGAGGTTCAGGGGTGTTCAAAATGCTCGGATCGGACGGATACCCATACCGACTCGGACATGTTGACCCTAAAGTAATGGGTACCCGTTTGAGGATATCCGGGTTGGGTGCCCGTTAAATTTGACCCATCGACCCTATTTCCCCTCGTTGCTTGACCTGGTGAGTACCCGATTGACCCAATGGATATTGAGTTACCATATCCTTGTTACCCTCTTGTTTGTCTCCAGCCTCTCTTTTTTGGATCATAATTTAATAATGATGATCTAATTCTAACATTTTCAATTCTCGATTTCGAACCCCTCATTCTTTGTTGGATCATGATTTAACAAATATAATGATGATCCAGTTCCAATATTATGAAATCCTAGTGTTTCAACGTCTGCATAAATACTTGTACTTTGAATTCATAATTATAAAGCGAATTATAAAGCGCTATACATTAACTCACTGACAATTAAAGGGAGCAAGATGTGAATGCAATATATATATATATATATATAATTTAGAAAAACTAGTTACAATCACATGTGCAATTCTTATCCGATCTACTATCGTATCCATTTTACAGATTTTGGCATCGGTATCCATATCAATGTTAAAATATCGGTATCCATATCTATGTTAAAATGAACATGAAATCGATCTTACTTTGACATTCACAAATATCCGTATCTAAATTTCTATTTTCAAATATAATTTACTTTTGAGGAAAGGGAGCCTACTTTGTGAAGTAGATAACCTTACCTACTCCGCATCTATTTTTGGAAAATTTTCTTATTTTTTTACAAAAATATGGTCGTAGATTTTCATAACTATACCCCTCTAATGTGTCATTCAAATTCGTAAGAAACAAAGACTCCTATGCCCTCTATCTGGAACATGTAAAATACAACAAATCTGTGACCGTTAAAAAATGTCTATCTGGATGGAGGCCTTAGGAGTCTCTGTTTCTGACGAAATTTGAATGAATAAAGGGATATAGTTATGAAAATCCACGGTGGCATTTTTCAAAAAAAAATAAAAAATTACCAAAAATAGATGTGAAGTAGGTAAGGTTACCTCCTTTACAAAGTAGGTATCCGTTTTACACATATATCCACTTTATGGATATTAATATATCTTAGAGATGTCACGTCCTTTTAAAATATGTATCCACATTTGATTCTTATTTGAAAACACATAAGGATATGATAATACATGATGCATATATGTATCCGAACATTTGCGTCCTTAATTAAAATGATATTTCTAATGGTTCCAATTGCTATGCAGATGAGTCTTTTAAACCAGTGTCCAAAGATGTGATATAAATTAAATTTAGAAAAGTTCTATCCATTTATATATAATTTCATCAAAATAAATTTCACGTCAATTATAAAGCAAATGTCAATGAACACTTTAGCCATTTACAAATGAACGCTCCATCCATTTACAGAACTTGTTTAATTACACCTTCCCATTGCCATTATACACTATGATTACAAGCTTGGTAGGAGCAACCTCCAATTGGGTGTTTTTAATAGCTCTACTTTTAACCACATTTTAGATGTTTGTTGTATTGATCCACGGGTACCCGCGGGTACCCATTACCCATTCAATTCATCTAGGTATCCATTAGAATCGGGTACCCGTAGGAACGGGTCGGGTTGACCCGTTGACCCGGCTATGATGTGTCGGATCAAGTCATGATCGAACGGAACGGGTACCCGTCCCATGAACACCCCTGGTTTGGGTGAAGAAAAGCAACAGAAAGTCCATTCAAAAATTTCTGCTGAGCTCAGATAGCATCTTCTTCACAAAAATCTACAGCCACTGGTGCACAATAAAAAACACAAATCCAATTCCAATCTTACAACAAACATCTGCCCAAACATAACATCAGAACAATTTGTAATCACAAACCCAATGATGAAGAGAAAGGAAAAAAGATCATACATCACAGAAACATCAACAAATTCACCACACAGCACATCAATGCATCCTCAACATACTGGACATAACTCCACAAAAAAATGCAAACTTTTCACTGCAAAAAAGAAGAAAATCCGACAGTTACAATGATCCCAGCTTTCGAACTCAAACGAAGCCGGAAAACAGCACGGCTCGCGACTGTCAACCGCACGCCCAGTTGCACTGGCAGCACTTGGGATTTTTGGCGAGGCACTCGCCCCACCCTCTCGGGTACACACTGGAGCACAGTCCACTGCAGTGCTTGGGGTCACATGGAATCTCCAAGCACATCTTGTTTATGCAGATCATATCAGAGCCATCTGCATACAAAAACACAGTATTAATTGCCATACACCTTGGGATACTGTATTAGTCGTTATATAAACGCTAGTAGAATTTAAAGATAACAAAGGAGAGATTACAAAGAAACTGTTGGGAGACGGGCAACAAGCTGCGCCGTCAATCCCTTTTGGATGGCAATATTAATTTACAGTAGAAATCAAAGATCAATAGGTTTTTTTACATTTGCGAATGAAGGGATGTTAAAGAGGCTTATTACTTCCCAAACAAATCCTCCGACATCTGCTATAAATGCCGATTTTCTGAGAGTTAGTTAGAAAAGAGTTGTTATTTCCCGGACCAGAATCCTGAACCACCAACAATGCGAGAAGTCGATTCCTATCCCTATCCTCCCTCTCGCCTTACTCAAAGCGTATCTTCAATGATATGAATCACAATGTCACAGTATTATCAGCACTTTTTCCTGCTTGGTTAAGAAGAACAGTCGAAAATGCTAAATTATGAAATTAGTGTTTGATAAAATGGATAAATAAAGGACCAGAAGCATAGTAATTCTACTTCCAACATGAATTGGAATTTTTATTTTGGGCCTTCCTTAAGTTTGAAAAAGGAAACCATAACTTCGGATATCCCTATAAGAAAATCAATCCAGAATCTGATTCGCGTTTGTAATGAATGGAAAAAAAGATAGTTCTTGGAAGCTATAGAGACAATCACAGTTCGAAGATAAGTTCGGATTTCTTCTCTCTGTAAATTCATCTAAATTACAAAGACCATGACTAACAAGGTCAGATTTTCTTGAAAATCAGATCTTCATAGCGATCTCTATCGGAGTTACTATTGCATCTCAATCGACCCGAGCCGAGACAAAAGATCTTCTCAGAAATTTTCAACATCCATGGTCTAATATTGAAATCTTTCAGAGGCTTTCTCATGCTATTGAAATCAATCCTAATTAGAGCTGCCTCGATCAACAAGGACGGACACAAACGACTTGCTTTGACACAGGTGCGACTAGAAAGCTCTTTCGACACGAAAACAACCTATCTAAATACCAGTTCGTGTGCATGAAGATACGAGGACAAACCTGTTGCTGTGAGATTGAAGATGAGAAGAGATGCTATGAGAAGAAGGGCAAAGATCTTCTTCATCTTCAGATTCACACGAATTGCGAGGAACAACAGCTCATGGATCTCATAAACGGCTGTTGATGCAACGGAAAGAAGAAGAAGAAGCACTTTGATATTAAAAGCAAAGGAATTTCTGGTGATTAATTGATTCAAGACGTGCTGAGATCAACTTCTCTTTACTAGGGGAAAAAAACTAAATATCCCGACAGCTATGGGATAGGACAGTTTTACCCGTTGAATAGGAGGTGACATTTCTGCTTCAAACTGTGTTTAAAAGGACGGATTAGGAGAGGACGATGGTACGGATGAAAATGATCAGAAATTGACAAAGAATTATCATATCCTTTTCCGATTTAAAATAGGAATTTGTACACCACGATCACAGTAAACATTTGCCATAACACTGACCACTGTCAACAATTTAACTTTTGTTGAATTAATTTTCTTAAGTTAATTTAACCACGTAAACAAATATATACATATATCCAAAAATCTTATTCTCCTATCCCTTCACACACACACAACAGTGAATCTTTATCCCTCGTTCATCTTCTGTTAATTTGAGGGATAAGGAAACTATCACAATATTATAGATACATATGTAATGAACTTCGATATTTTTAAACAAAAAAACATAATGAATGATGTAATCATGATGTGATCACTTTATTTCCAAACCTGAACGCGAAATTTATACTACTATACTTATTACCACAAGGATCGGTGGAGATTCCATCGAACGCCTACTACCTAATGATCCAATCATTCCATATCAAAAATATTATCAAAGCTTATCTCCTAACTCATTTCAGCAACACATAAAGGATCTAAAACAACAAAATTTCTGTACTATAACGTAGATATTCACGTCACATTAATGTTATATAACACATCTTTGTATGGATGGATCATATCTACGAAAAGTTTCCTGTATATTTTCAACAATAACAGTAGCATAGTGACACAGTCGCAATAACTTTTGAGATTTTTACACTATGACCCTAAAATCGAAAGCCCAATTACACCACAACCCCAATAATCTTTATAGGGATTTTATCACTTATGCCCTCCGAGATATCGCAATATCAGTTATGTCCCTATCTTTTTGGTAATATCAGTTGTGCCCCTCAAAACTTGCTCCGTCATCACTTGTGCCCTTCCGTCAGATTGACCGTCAATGAGTTGACTTAACCATGGTTTTTTCAAACCTTGGTGCAGTTAAGAGGGGTATTATTGTCCACACATCTTCTTCATCTTCTTCCTCCTCCATTTGTTCTTCTTCCTCTCTTCATAATTTCTCTCTCTTATTTGCACCTTCATGCATCCATCGAATCTTTAAAATTTTTGCATTTTCACGGATATATCACTCATTACGGATCAAATGGTGAATTTTATTGAATTTTTTGGTGACTTTTCATGAATCAATTAATCGAAAATTTATCTAAATGCTGAAAGCCCTGGGGGCTGACCTGGGGGGCGGACTATGGGCGACGGGTCTAGGGGCGACCTGGGGGTGGGGGGAGGCCGACACGGGGGCGACCTGGGGCAGCGGGGCTAGGGGGCGCAGGGAGGAGGCCGGCAGAGGGCGATGGGGCTAGGGGGGCGCAGGGGTCGCGGGAAGGAGGCCGGCAGGTGGGCGACTTGGGGCGGCAGAGCTGGAGGAGGTGTTTCCTGATGGGTTCGTTGAGAGAACCAAGGAGAGGGGCTTGGTGTGGCTGCCTGTGTTGCAACCGCCATCGCTGATGGTGACGCCCTCGAGGGGGCCGCCGTCGCGGAGCCGGTGCCGAGGAGGGTGAGCGCCGCGGAGGGGAGTCATCCGAGGGGAGGGCGTCAGAGATGAAGATGGGGGAGGGCGAGGGTGCGAGTGGTGGGTCTGGTGGAGCGACAGAGGGTGTGGAGGGGAGAGGTGGAGGGGAGGAGGGCTTTGAAGGACGCCATTGGTGTCGGGGGTCGAGGTGTGGTGGAGCTCAAGTTCCTGGGTGTAGTGTGGCCCAGGAGGAGGGGGAGCAGGGGGCGGCACCGGGGAGGGGGTGGCGGGCTGGGAGGAGGTTCGGGGGAAGGAGGTGCGGCATCGGGGAGGGGAGAGGGTGCGGGGCTGGGCGGCGCGGGGCAGGGGCGGAGGCGGCGGGTTGGGAGGAGGTGTGTGAAGCTCAGGGCGGAGCTGGGCGGTGTGGGGCAGGGGCGGGGCCGGAGGGGGAGGAGTAGGAGGTTGGAGGAGGAGGAAGAGGATGGGGGAAGAGAGGAAGAAGAAGATAATGAGGAAAATAGTGTCAAATGACCACTGAACCATTTTTTAAAGATAATTCCGCTTATGTCCTCGAAGTTAACGTCCGTTTGCACTGTAGATGGACGGTCACTAACTCGAGGGGCACAAGTGATAAAATAGTAAGTTTTGAGGGGCACAACTGATATTACCAAAAAGATAGGGGCATAACTGATATTGCGATATCTCGGAGGGGCACAAGTGATAAAATCCCATCTTTATAATCACATTACAAACCATATGCTCCTGTCCAAGGGCTGTGGTGTAAGAGTAAGTAAGAGTACACGCATTGTTTTTAAAAGGGTCGTGGTGTAATAACAGTGATTATATTTTCAACAATAACAGTAGCATAGTGACACAGTCGCAATAACTTCCGAGATTTTTACACACCGACCCTAAAATCTAAGCCCAATTACACCACAACCCCAGTAATCTTTATAATCACATTACAAACCATATGCTCCTATCCAAGGGCTGTGATGTAAGAGTAAGTAAGATTACAAGCATTGTTTTTAAAAGGGTCGTGGTGTAATTACAATGATTATAATTTATACGGGTTATAATGTATCCTGACCCAACCCAAGAGCTATAACACCCAGATGGCCCCAAAAGTCCGGGACCTGAATTTAGGGTGTGTTGATATGTTTGGGTTAAACTGGTAGCAGGTAACCCATTTTTGGATTTTGGTGTTTGGATAGAGGGTTAAACTGGAGGTCAGTTAGAAGTGGGTTTATTGTGATATGATTGTATTGAAGTCTGAAAAAGTGAGTAGTTATTGTGATGTGATTGTATTGAAGTTTGAAAAAGTGAGTAGAAGTGGAGTAGTTTATAATTTTTATATGATATGGTGGTAAGTATATTGTTTTTTTGATGGAATTGATGATGGGAAATTGATTTATTTATTTTTTTAAAAAGATAAAAAGTGGGGCCCACGTAGGAGTGAGAAAATATGGGATAAGAGGGGAGGGGTTTACCCCTCTAGCCGACAAGCAGCTTATAGTTTTATTTATATTGTTGTCATGTTTATATTATTAACTAAAAAAATCATTGGTGGAATCTTCTCTCCTTTTAGGTCAATAGTTTTCAATGTGCTCAACTTTTAAAAATGGACATTTTTCCCACAGATGCATTTACAAGCTAACAACTAATATTCCAGGGAACTGCAGTGGATAATGATTTTCTGGTACATGAACCCAAAGATAATGATAGCTTGGATATCCTTAGATATCTAGCTTATTACAAGTGAATGGCATTTTAATAAATAACCTTCCTCTGCATTGGAGTAATGTAAACCTTTTCAATAATAAATTAATAACTACCAGATATCGACAGTAATAATTAACTAATTTTGTTCTATAGCTCTCCCCACTATTTTTTTTATAAAAAGGGAAAGGTAATAGGAGGAACCTAATTGCTGTAACGAGAGTTAGGTCCTGTAATGGCTAACCTATAGTCTAAAGAACTCAAACAGCATTTACCAATTAATCGATATTCCACAAAATCAAATTAACAGTCTAATTAATCAAATTAAGAATATGAAATAACACAATTAAGCTTAAAAAAGCCAAAACCACACCAATTTCTAAAAAAGGTAAATTCAAACCTCGTGGTCATCTCCCGCCATGGACATCCTACTAAGCCGGCTGGGGCCGATCCGCCGCCTCCTCGCGGCGGCACGCCTCCTTATGGCCTCCATCTCGTTCCGCCTCCTCACCTGCATCATGGCCTCCTCCTCCACGACGAACCTCCTCATGAGCACGTCGTCGGTCAGCGACTTCCCTCGAAAGACCATCCTTCTACCCTCGACCGATGCCCGCGGTACAGGGGTCCCGAAGGACTTCGTGCGTGGGTAGCTATAGCTCCTCCTCGGGGCGGCAGCATCGGCAGCCGCCCCAAGGAGCGGCTCGTTGTATGAGGCGATCGGTGCGCATAGGCACACATGCGTGAACGAGGACGCTATGCGCAACGAGGAGCACTTCTTCATCTTGCGCTTCCCGGAATTGGGCGGGATCGGGGTGGGGCGCTTCGCGGGTCGCCATAGGTTTACGGCTTCCATGGCTCGTTTGTACCAGGGCTTCCTGGGTCAGGCATTTCATCGAACAGGTTATGATTGCTGAGCAAAGAAGGGAAGGGGGAGAGGGGGAATTGGCTTTACCTTGGAGTTGGGGGCTTGTGATCTTGCATGAAGAGGGAGTGGAGGAGCATTGGAGGAGTTGGAGGAGGAGGAGGAGGAGGAGGAGGAGGAGGTGGTGGTGGTGGTCATTGGGGTGATGGTGGGGGGTGGTGGTGGGGGTGCATGGAATTTCGAGAGCGCGATGCACAATCTAATGCTTCTTTTTCTTGCTTTCTTCAGAGTGCTCTCGTTGGTTTGTGGGGGAAGGAAGGCTTTTGCTTTGGGAGGGCGGAGTTGCTTTTTGAATGTGTGGGATTTTGCATGCACGCCCTCGATATTTTATTTATTTATTTATTTGGATAAATTACGAAATAAAGTTTCTATTTTTACATCGATTTTCAGGTAGGATATCCAATTTTGAAATGAAACAAAGACGGATCCAATATTACGTTTTTTGGTCTCAAATATGGCTGTCAGAAATTTCTCAGGTTCGACATTCGCTAAGATTCGGCTCGTTAAAAGTCCGATTCAGATTCGATTCGAAAACAAACGAACCGAACCTGAACACGAGTTTGGGCTCGATTAAAAAAATGAACTGAACCTCAAAAATATAAGTTCGCTCAGGTTCAGTTCGTTAAAAGTTCGATTATATATACACACACATACATAAAAGTATATATACATGCATATTGTATATATACAAGGAGAAAAATACATTTTATACTAACGTAAGAGCATTCACTTATTTTTCCAAACCCATTTAATCTTCCACTCCCTATTCCTGAAACCCCACAATACCCTCGCCTGCAAATGCGGTTTTTCCCTTTGAACAGAAATGCATGCACAATATTTATTCTTATATACATCTATATATCGCGGGAACAGAAATGCATGCACAACAGTTCGATTATATATACACACACATACATAAACGTGGTCGGGAACCTTGATTGGTGTGTTAATATATAAACATAATTACGGAAAAAGGCTGATTTGTTGAAACTTTGTCAATTTAACCTTAGGAAATAGCATATCGTGAAATTGGGGATGTGTATGCAAATATATGATTGTCGAGGGAACACATGCAAAATTTTCAAAATAATTAAGATGGATTTTAAATTGGATTCGAATTTGCGTGAAAAATTGCATAGCAGTGATGGTCCCCATTTCCCTACTCGAAGTGATAGAGATGGACGATAAATTACTTTTGAGAATATATACGGAGGATGGAAAGCTTGCATCAAGGTGCATGTAATTTTTTATGCACCGAAGCTTATATCTTCCGTTATTTTTTTATTTTTTTTGAAAAATATCATCATGTATATTCATCTATATATCCCTTCAATATGCCATTCGAATTTCGTCAGAAACAGAGACTCATATAACCTCCATCTAGAATATGTAATTTTAACGGTCTTAAAATTACTGCAATCAACTTGTTCTAGATGGAGGGCATAGGAGTCTCTGTTTCTAACGAAATTTGAATGGCAC
Source organism: Ottelia alismoides (assembly GCA_037367405.1). Lineage (NCBI taxonomy): Eukaryota > Viridiplantae > Streptophyta > Magnoliopsida > Alismatales > Hydrocharitaceae > Ottelia > Ottelia alismoides. The sequence continues at coordinate 165,091 of JAZKJV010008556.1, forward strand.
ATTGGAGGGATAATAGATGAATATACATGGTGGTATTTTTCAAAAAAGTAAAAAGTGTAAGATATAAGCCTCGGTGCATGTAAAATTACATGCACCTTGGTGCAAGTTCCCCATCCTTAACAGCCAACTTGGCTGTTACACGGAGCAGTTTCCCACATTTTTTTATTTTTTTTTCAAATTTTTTTTCATGTATATTCATCTATATACCCTCCTACATGTCATTCAAATTTCGTGAGAAACAAAGACTCCTAAGCCCTCCATCTAGACCGGGTAATTTTTAACGGTCTGAAATTTGTTGTAATCTACCCCTTCTAGAGGGAGGGCTTAGGAGTCTTTGTTTCTCACGAAATTTGAATGACATGTAGGAGGGATATATAGATGAATATATATGAAAAAATTTTTGAAAAAAAATAAAAAGGGGGGGGGGGGAATTGCCTTGTGTAACAGCCATGTTGGCTGTTACTCAAAACAGTCCTTCCTGAGTTCAGGAAGGCCGCCCCTTTTTTGTATAAAAACGAGCACTTTAGTAGAATACATATACAGTTTGTATTATAGGTGCACGTTATAGATACATAGCCGCATACAAAACTGTGTATTATAATACAAACATTAAAACTGCACATTATAATACAAAACCGTATATGTATTCTACCAAAGTCATCCTGTTTTATACAAAAAAGGGGGTGACCTTCCTTAGCTATGGAAGGACTGCGTCCTATTTGAAAGAAATCCTATATATATATATATATATATAGAAAAAAACTTGAATTGAGGTGTCACCTTTTTTCAATCACTGTGCGACATGCTTCGTCTTCCGTTCGATTGTAATCTACGGTTCCCACTAAAACCACCAATCCGACAGACAAAACCACTAAAAGAATAATAGTTTAAATTCTATTTTTAGAAATTTTTCTATCATATCGTTGATTCTATTTCGTTTAATGAGTCGGATCCCACGTTTTTAGCGCATTAGTTGTTTTTATATCAATTTTCCATATTTTCTAAACTATAACTTTTCCCTTTTTGCCATTTCGATTTTCGAAAATCTTTCTAGCTATCTCTAGTTCTGATTCCACGATTTTTAGCAACCAGTGTTATCTTCAAGAAATGTCAAATGAAAGTGCAATATGTTCTTATAATAGAGAAATGTGTGAGGTAATTGATTCTATTTTTCGCATGTAATTTGTAGTACTAATATTTAAATTTATTCAAGTATCTGTCGAAGATGACGGAGTTAATGTACTAAGCAACTGATATAATATTATAAGATTATTACAACGGACCAGAGCTAAAAAAAATAGAGACCGAGTGCTTTTTATTATATTAGGAAGCAATTTATTTATTTCCAACATCCGATTACTTTGGAGATTCCAAGTATTTCAATGAATGTATTTGTACGCAATAAGTCGAGATACCAAAAAAGGAGAAATTGGTACATTATAAGATTCTGAATTATCTTCATTTTGGACCTGTAGATTCTTTGTGGCAACTCATTTTGTTCAGTTGATTCGAAATATAAGGAATGAGTAAATATCATAGAGGAAAAAAAATATAGTGGTTAATATTATCTTGATGTAATCAGTTATTTCATGATAATTTATCTTACTATAAAGTCCACTTATCATGAGATAATGATATCTTGCATCCAAACGACCACCGTGGTATACTATACCAGATGTGGTATTCATTTTTGCCCATTATAATTTTTTATTAGTACATTAAACAAGAGTCCCTAAACTCTACACACGACTTGCATTTGGTACGCGGATTACGGTAGGTTAAACTGTTATATGATAACTCATTTTTGTATTTTGATGTTTGGATAGAGGGTTAAACTGGAGGTGTGTTTGTTATGATATAATTGTATTGAAGTTTGGAAAAAAAGAGCAGTTATTGTGATGTGACTGTATTAGAGTTTGGAAAAGTGAATATAAGTGGAGTAGTTTATAATTTTTATATGATATGATGGTATAATATATTATTTTTTGATTGAATTGATGAAAGAGAATTAATTTATTTAATATATTTAAAAAGAGAAAAAGTGAAGCCCACATGGGATAGAGAAAGAATGGGTTGAGGGGGAGGGGGGTTTAGCCCCCTACTCGAACGGAGCCTAAGGGCCTGTTCGTTTGGAGAATAGGCCCTGAAATGAGGGACCTATTCTCCTTCCGACACGGTTTTCCGTAGTACGATTATTCCCCCCTATTTCATCTTATTTCACTCGTATTCCTATCTTTATCCTACCTTACCTACCTTTATTTCACATTATTCTCCTTATTCCTATCCTCCAGCCGAACAAAGAATAGACCCTTATTCTCCTTATTCCCCATCCTTATTTCTACTTATTTCCGAACCGAACGGGTCCTAAGAGACTACAAGTGATATCCGATCTTTAATATTTGTCTCAATGTGATTTTCAGATGTGATTTAAAATTACAAAGATAAAACAATCAACTAAATTTCAATATTAAGGATATCAAATTATTACTTTTCAAAATTCATGAACGACGTTAAACTCGAGTGTATAGTTCTAACGCTTTTTTTTAGTTTACTCTATTTTTGTTACTCTTGACCATCATGAACATAAGCAATGTTGATTGTATGCTCCATATTTATAATAAAACTGTATCAAAATTCATAGAAAAGAAGTGGAATTTTCCATAGATGCCCCTACAATCTTGCACAAACATTCCTCTAACAAATAACTTCGAGAACTATTGACATTCTCTGCTGAGCAACAATGTTAGTTTTGACGATGTAACGTCCCGGGCTAAGGTTCTCGGTCAGTTATCGAGGAAAATTGTCCCAGAAAATTTGTTGGGTTCGAGCTCAATCGGATCCGTTGACAATCATCCAAAATACTTAAGCTCAAGTTGTCAAGTAGTAATCCCCACAACTTATAACCTGCTCTCACACTTTGTGAGTTTTGTATATGGGACTATTTTTGGGGTTGGGGTGTTACAACCTCCCCCACTTATATACGCAACGTCCTCGTTGCGACACGACCCATCACTTATTCCCAGTGACAGTGACGGTTGCACACTCCGGGTAGCCTTTTCCTCCAACCTCTTTATAGGGATTGCTCCACGTCTCGGGTAGCCCTTTCCACTATCAGAGGGAACATGACTATGATACCATTTGTAACGTCTCGAGCTTAGGTCTACGGTCCGTTATCGAGGAACTTGTTGGGATCGAATCTAAATGGATCCTTAATAACCACCCAAAATGCTTAAGCTCAAGTTGTCAAGTAGTAATCCACACTACTTATAACCCGCTCTCACCCTTTGTGAGTTTTAGATGTGAGACTATGTTTGAGGTTGGGGTGTTACAACACACTTCTAACCAACCACACTAACACAACTTTTTTTGCTAAATAGGTCACACATACGATGAGCATTGTCGAATGAAATAATAATCTAATCCTCATTTTTTTATCTCCACAATAATCAATTTAGTGTATCTAGTCTACTAAAATCACTTTCTTCTCTTTGAGACAATCGGTAATCTCCATGGTTGATTATATCTCCCTATTGGTCAGCCTTCTAATTATCTTCCAAAGACATGAAGGTCATGCTAAATTCTCGGTCTTCTATTTTTTTCTCCTACGTCTTTTCTTTCAATACTAGAGATCTTACGCCATCTATTATGATAGGACGATTTTTGAAAGCCAATAGATTATTTAGAGGGAAGTGAGTGATGAAGAACTGAGAGGAGGAGAAGAAGAGCGAGGACAAGAATGTAAAATCCGACAGCATTGCGTCTAATTAAGGACTGTTATTTGTTATCGATATTAGTTTAAGAAGTTTACAGGGACATGTACGTAAATATGCCAAATTCATAACGACGGAAGCAGAGTATCCTGGAGCATGTGCACAATTATTCCAACGGCCTTATTTTTTTCCTTACCTCACAGGACACTTCACAAAGGTGCCTTTGCCTTTTGTGTAACATATAGCGAAGACAACGGTGCTTCTGCCACAAAGGGGGGCAAAGCATACTTAAAAATAACGGCTATATAAATTCTATTTAAATTAAAGAATCGATGGCATCATGATTCCTTCTCATGGTTGAGCTAAAGAAGAAGGTGCGATCCCCCCAGGGCTCGTTTGATAATCGGGTTATCTCGGGGTAACTCGGTTTATCCTTCTCTTTTCTTGTATTGGAAATCTATCATAAATCATAGTGACATCACATCACATTCTTTATTCCATCCCTCACCAATCCTCATAACCATCCCAAACAACTACTATTCAAATCAGGTTACCCCAACCCACTCCAACCGAGCAACCAAACATACCCCCAGGGATCCGTCGTAGCATCTCGGTCCTTCAATGTTCATCTGATGGTCGAGATTCACTACCCAAAACCGATAGTTTTTTTGGATGGAGGTGGTCCTGCGTAATCGAGTTGTTTTTCGGGTGAATCTCGATCCTTGATGAACATTAACGACGGAACATCACTCGTCCGCTTAGAATCGCACGTCAAAATATAAAGGGTTTTTTACCCTACCAACTTTATAAAATTTGTAAATTATCTCATCGGCGTGTAAATATCGATATTCCTTCCCCAGCCTCGTAAACTTCTCTGTTTACCATACAGGCCATGCCGTTAATTTGACACATGCAAGGTTAACTTGATTGAGTTAAAAAGGAGTTAATCAACTAAGGCCATGTTCGTTTAGTGAATAAGGGGAGTGGAATAAGGGGAATAAGAGGCCATTTTCCTCCCAACACGGTTCCCCGTGGTACGACTATTCCCCATTATTTCATCTTAATTCACTCTTATTCTTATCTTTATCCCACCTTACCTACCTTTATTTCACCTTATTCTCCTTATTCCTATCCTCCAACCGAACAAAGAATAGACCCTTATTCTCCTTATTCTCAATCCTTATTCCTGCTTATTCTCGAACCGAATTGGCCCTAAGAGAAATCTGACGGTTGGATTTCTTTTTCTCTCCCTTGTTCTTCTTCTCCACACTTACTCCTCTTCTTTTCCCAAGGCTGACGCACGCAACACACTAAGGACGGAGATTGCATAGTATTGAAATATGATGGATTTGATTTGATGTTAGTTGCACATCGATGGAGAAAAAAATCGAGGAAGTTGGCGGTTCTTGCAGTGAGTGAGAAGCAAAGAAGGCTAAAATGTTGCTTGATGAAGGTTGGGGAGGGGGCCAAGCTTGGGTGAGCTGTGGGCGGCGTTGGAGGGAGGGGTCCAAGATTTGGGCACCATGCAGGAAGGGGGGCGGAGCCATCTGCATGTGGAGGGGTTGGAAGAAGATGTAGTCGGGGCATGAGGCGTGCTGGGGATGGAGTTGATGGCGGCGATGGAGTCGCGAAGGTAGGGGGAGTAAGGGTAGGTGCGACATGGACGAGTTGGGGGTGGCAGGGGAAGGAGGCAGATGGAGGGGGAGAGGAAGAGGGTCAGTGACGACAGAGGGCGGGGGGTGATGACGACGACAGATGAGGAGGGGGAGGGGTTCCACCACCACCACCTCCTCCTTCACCACACAAGGAGAAGCACAGAACAGAGACAGGAGAGGTGGTTACCACCACCTACGTCCAGGATGAGGAGGATGGTGTTGGGGGGGGGGGGGGGGGGGGTAGAGGTGATGACGACATCAAAAGAGGGGAGAGGGGTTCCAACACAATCACCACCACCTACGTCGGACAAGGAGGAGCATCATGCGACAAAGGAGGGAGAGGAAGGAGAAGGTGGAATGTCCCGGACTTAGGTCCTCGATCCGTTATCGAGGAAAACCGACCATGACAATTTGTTGGGTTCAGACCCAATTGGTCCCGTTGACAACCATCCAAAATGCTTAAGCTCAAGTTGTCAAGTAATAATCCCCATCACTTATAAACCACACCCACACTTCGTGAGTTTTAAATATGGCACTATGTTTGGGGGTATGTGTGTTACAACCTCCTCACTTATATTTACAATGTCCTCGTTACGACATGACTCATCACTTATTCCCTGTGACATGGTGGCTGCACGCTCCCAACTTAGGTCCCTTCAGTTATCCCTTTCCACTATCAGAGGGAACTCGCTCTGATACCATTTGTAACGTCTCGGGCTTAGATCTCCGGTCCGTTATCGAGGAAAACTGACCCTGACAACTTGTTGAGTTTGGGCCCAAATAAATCCGTTGACAACCACCCAAAATGCTTAAGTCCAAGTTGTCAAGTAGTAGTCCCCATCACTTATAAACCACACCCACACTTCGTGAGTTTTGGATGAGGACTATATTGGGGGTTGGGGTGTTACTACCTCTCCCACTTATATTTACAACATCCTTATTGCGACATGGTCCATTCACTTATTCCCAGTGACAGTGGCGGCTGCACGCTCCCAGCTTAGGTCCCTTCGGGTAGCCTCTGATAGTGGAAAGCGGGTTCCCTCTGATAGTGGAAAGCGGTTTCCCTCTGATAACGGAACGGGGACCTAAGATGAGGGCGTGAGGTGGCTGCCTTCGCCTCCAGGACTGCGAATGGGAAGGGGATGTGAAGATGAGGGTAAGAGAGAACATGGAAGAATGACATTTTTTTTAAATTTGCTAAATAAAGAGGATAATGTGCATCAATTTTTTATGGAATGTGATTAAGTTTAAAATGATAAATGGATAAGAGTCAACCACATGGTTTGTGTGGTAATGATTAGCAAGTTTACTGAGAGGAGAATATCGATGTTTCAAAGGTCGATGACATAATTTACCAAGTATATAGGTTGATGGTCTAAAATCCCAAATATAAAAAGTTTTAAAAATAAGCTTAAGTATAATTAATTAAAATTCTTGAAAATTAAAAGGGTAAATTCAAGAAAAATCCCTATGCTCGCATCTAATTCCCCTTGGGTCCTTATTCTTGAAATGTAACAAAAGGGAATCCATTATTTTGTCTTATTTCAAATGCAGCCTTCTGGAAGCTTTCTTAAGATGAACATTATGACTTTTGAAGAAGAAATCAATGCATAGATGAATACATTTTTTTTTATAATTTACTCCAAAATTTTAATACAATAGTATATAAGAGGGGATGTATGCGATGTTTCATTCTCCAATGAAAAGTTTCCCCGAACACCTTATAAACAATTGTAAAACAAATGATAAACTCAATCGCTAAGGGGCTGTTCATTCGAGAAATAAGGGGAGTAAAGTTTTGCTGACTATTCCATCGTCGACTTCTCCTGCAAAATGAAAAAATATTTAAATAACTATCACTTATCAAATAATCTTATTTAGTATAATCCTCGTATTCTTTTTATCCTCTCAAGATAATAACAAATAAACTACCACTGATCCGTTCTTATTCCTTCTTATCCTCTCCAATAAATTATGCAGAAACAATATCTTATTCCTCTCTATCTTTTTTTCCTTATTCCTCTACCGAACGTTATATGCAAAAATCTCATTTGTAATAAAATCTTTTACATGAATACCCTGAAAATATTTTTTTTAGCACAAACATCCAAATTATTTTAAGAACTCTTATACTTATACCCTTCCTTGTTTTTCCAATAATACCCATGTCCTTGACTCTTTTTGTAATTTCACGTGTGCGTCCATATTCCTGTAAAATTCATAACAGTGTCTTGTTAGTACACATGAGCCCTTGTATTAAACTGACTGAAGGGCAACACTGCAAATTTTGTATGAATATAAGAGCGTAAGTGTAATTGCAAACTCGGAAGGTACAAGTGTAAAACTCCATTTATTCCAAACACATGCATACGTCATAAATATATTTTGATTTTTTTGACATTACACTCCGAGATGACATTTTTTTAGTTGAAAATTGATGACATCTATAGGAAAATTTTTACATTAGAAATCCATTTGCATTACTATATAAATCTATCCATTTACATTAAAAATCTATTTGCTATTTATAGACGAGAATCCCGAAGAAGACTTTGCCGATGACCCTTTCTGCAGCTTTTTCACCTGAGGACTGTTAAGTATTGGAACAACCTAAATACAACCTTTGAAAAGTAACTGTTCTTCTGATTATTCGCATTCATATTAGTATATTCATTTTCATATATAAGTATAATGATAAATTTATTTATTTATTTATTTTTGATGATAAAGAGGGTGAACTCCCAGTGTGGGAGTCACCGCAAAATTATATTAAAATAATAAAGATCAAGAGTACATCGTAAGTTATCAAGACTCCCAGAAGTTCAAAAGGGCCCTACAATGTGATACAACATTTTCTGAGTAAAAATTCTGACTCTTGAAAATGAGCTCGTTTCTTGCCAGCCAGATCGTCCAAAGTGCCGCAAAAGGTTTTGAAACATCATCTGTGGAGCTTCCTCCCACCTTCCTTATTGCCTCCCAAAAACTCATCGATCCGCTCGTGTCTAACCAAGGGATAGCCAATTCCCTCCAGACCTTCGTTGAAGACTCGCACTTGAAAAAGAGATGTTCTGCATTCTCCATTTGCTCCCCGCATCTATCACAGCTCGCCTCCTGAGTCCCCAAGAATTTTGCCCTCCTCACCTTGTCACATAACTTATTTTTCCTCAGACACCATAAGAAAACTTTGATCCTGCTTGGTATCCTGCATTTCCAAATGATCTTCATATCCTTGCCTATGTTGAGATCTGTTATTTCCGCTCCTCCACTTCTCAACTCTTCATATAGCTGCTTGACCGTGTAATAACATTTTATGGTTGCATTGACCATTGTTGATATAATTTTTATGAAATTACTATATATGCTATATCTATTTTATTTGTAAACTATCCTAAACATGTATATTTTAGTCAATCTATTAAATATTTCTATTATTATTCATATCCGATTCGTATTCGTTTTACATTCGCATTCATTTTTAATATGGTAACACATTTTTCACATCCGCCAGTATTCGTATCCGCATTCTATTTGTATTTTAAAATGAATAAGGATATGATTATACATATATTCGTATGCGTACCCGACCATTTTCATCCCTACTTGAAATACTTACCCTTCAAATCTTACCGCGTTTGAGGGTCCGACCATTGAAAGAGAAGAAAGAAAATCAAATAATTGGATTTTGAACCGTGTCAGCTGTCGATTTGGTCTAACCGGGTCTCACCGTTAGTTCGAATTGGTAGGACTGGTGATGATATCTACATTCGTCTCAAGTCCAAAAAAATCGGATCCGACTTAACTCAAACATGTAACATAAGTTTTGAGAATGGAGAAAATTAACCTTTATATTAAAAAAGTTACAGTAAAATAGTATTGCAGTGGATTCTAATAACTTCCAGGCAATATCATATTTACTGTTTTGCAAATACACAATCTACCGTAATATTGCACGTCGCACCTATATAATAAATGGAATTCTTTAGAAAAGGATATATAAAAGTTCTATGATATGAAAATGCAATGGGTCGTGATATAGAGTGAGGATAAGAGTAGGGAAATGAAAACGAACGTGAATATATTAGTATTTGATTTGCTATTGTATTTGTTATATACACACACAATCGTTTCGTAATTTGTTTTAAAATGGATGCGGATATGGATATCACTTTGACATTCACTAATATTCGCATTCGTATTCGTATATTCGTTTTCGTACAGAAGTATAGTAATAGATTTATTTATAACTATGTGTAATGACATTTTATGATTGCATTCACCATTGTTTAAATAATAATTATGAAATTACTATATTTAGTATATCTATTTTATGTATAAACCATCCTAATATATATATACATATATTATTTAATTTATTTGAAAATTCTGTTATTATTCGTCCTTTTACATTTGTATCCATTTTTTAAAGATATGGTAACACATTTTTAACATCCGTCAATATTCGTGTCCGCATTCGTATTCGTATTTTAAAATGGATAAGGATAGGATTATACCTATATTCATATCCGTATCCGACCATTTTCATCCCTAATAAGAGGCAATTTCTTTTTTCTACGACAGGTTCGTTTTGGGTTCAACCGATCCACTAAATGCAAACTAGGCATTTTCTATTTGCATTATTCCATATAGTCGGCCGAACCGATCGAGCTGAGACCGATTGTCGGTCTGACCGGTTAGTCCAGGCCGAGTTGTAAAACCATGATAAATATTGTACACATGATATAATGGATTCGAGAATATCTAAGGGTTCATGTTAGGTTTGTGGTTCAATTTGATAAGATGAAAATGGTGTTGAGATTTGATTTGGCTCAATCTTAATTACAAATGTTACAATTTAGAAACATCATTGCATAACACCGCGTTTTATACCCAACTAGGGTGCATACCCGCGCTACGCAGCGGGTGGACGTAATCTTTGAAATATTTGTAAAATCATTAAAACATGATGCATTATTTCGTAAATATAATATTAAATTAATATATCCTAGTATAGCCACAAATGCGCTCCTTATGTTTTGATGCAGTTGTACCTTTTTAATGTAATGGAAAATGCAAATACATTTATTTGCAAGAAAGCAGTTTAAATTATATTTGAATTTAAACAATGGTAGTTGATCCGGATAAATTGTGTAACAATATTTATTTAAAGGAAAATATGGGACGTACCATATAATACGTGAGAAAAATAATCAAATTCAATTAGATATTATTGATTATACCAAAAAAATAATAATAAACATGCAATAAAATGTTTTGCATAATCTCACTGCTCATAAAACATAAATATCAACATAACAAAAAATGTTAATAGAACAATCTAACATTGCATATTACCGTACAATATAAACAATGTTTGATATGTGGAAATTGCATTTCAGCAAAACATATGTCTGATATGTATTCAAATAGTTGATTAAATTGTTGATAAAGATGTATCATCATGGAAATTAAGGAAATGTTCCTGTAATTGTGTGGAGACCACAATAGTTGCAAGATTTTGAGAATAAAATTAATTATAAAAGTATAAAATAGGCAATGATACATTTGGTATGAAATTAAAAAAAATCAAAATTACAATAAAAGAATACCACAAGTATGGATATTTTTAAGAATAATTTCTAAATTAAACATGCAATTTCTAAGCAATATATAGCACCATGAAATTGATTAACAATAAAAATGTTATCGTATTGTTGAAACCACAAGTAGTAAATGTTACAACTTACACTATTATTAATTTTCCAGAGGCTAAAGAAATTTGCTTAAAAGATTAATAATCTAATAATGTATTATACCAACTAATATTAAGTATTTATTCCTGTGGACATATGTTAAAATTAAGCTATAAGAAGTGAGATGCTTTTAAGTTAGATAAAAAACCAAGCTGTCTGTATGTATATGCGTCCAACAAAACATAGAGAAGTAATCTTTTAAAAAAAAGAGAAAACGTCTAAACTTTTTTTTTTACAAAAAACATAGAGAAGAAAGGTTTTTTTTAAAGAGACAACACAGATTTTTTTACAAAAAGGGATAAAAGTCCTTCACAAAAAAATATTACAAACCATTGGACACAAAAAAGGGCAAGTATGCTACACAACAAAAAATATGCACAAACTGATAAGGCATAAGGGCTGAGTTTTTTTTACATATCATTACTTGACACAAGAAGACCACTACCTGCAACAATGAAACAATAAGAAAAGTTAAAAGATACACTAAAATTATATAATTTAAAATGTTATAAGTGTTGAATTTAAATTACGTTAACTTCCTAAGTTTTGATGGCAATTCCCTTGCTTCTGTTATATCTATTTCCTCTTTTTTAGATCTCTTGGATTTTTTCTGAGATTCCATTGTGAGGCTAAGCAACATGGAAATTTGTTAGGGAAAAAAATATAATAATGGCATTTTTAAAAAAATATAAGAAACAAAGGACGTAATAACTTTGGATGTCACTGACCTATTGTCAGGGTTATCAGAGATCTGCCCTTGTTTCGCAGATGTAATTGATGCTGGAGAAGATGATCCTTCACAAATATTACCTGTTTATCATTGAAACAGAAAAACATAAGTTAAATATAATCATAATAATTTTATAATCACCATAAACATTTTTTTTATCATTACCATGTAGACAACGATTACTCATTGCGGCATCTGAGATGATTTTAACAATTTTTGCTTGGACCTTTTTTTTTGTATCACGTGAACTGAGAATAACTCTGAAGTTAAATGCTTGTCCAATTAATGATTGAAATATATGTGGAAGAGTGTGCCTGTCGACTTTTGAATTTGAAATGAGATTTGAGCATGAAATTCCTATAAGATTTGTAACTATTGTCCCAAATACAATGAAATTTGCATGCCCACTTTCATCCTGAACAAAGAAGTTCAATTTGTACCTGTTCAATTAACCATTATCATTTGATGATAAAAATATAAAATTTGGTATATATTTTCGAAGGAAGAAAAGTGTAATTACCATGGCACAGGTACATATTCAACCGTACAACATCTATCACACCAGAATTTATCTTCAAATTGCTTCAATGCAGCTTTACATTTATCACATGATTGGTACCACCAACCATCAGAGGCATCAATATCTGCCAAGGTTGCTCTGCAGCTGAAACGTGTATTCTATACAACATAGAATATATGTTCTACTTTAAAATTCTTATAAATATTGGAGACAGGTCATTGGAGCTTTAAAAAAGCATTGCTTTCGAAGTCATGGTTAAAATCATTTGAAATCAATACCTGATACAATTTTGGTTCAAGGTTTTCCAATTCTGCAATTGTTCTTTTGTTATCCATAATTTCTGCTTCGGGGCTTAATGTTGCAAAATGTTGGCTAGACATCAAGGTTGTAACATCAAGAGGATCCACACTATAAATTTTATTCGATTAATAGAATATGATAGGGGGGAAAATTAAAAATTCATACTTCAAAACACACAAGATTAATATAATTGAAAATGATATTTAACCTCTTGTGAAAGTTTCTAACTTCTGGTATATCAAGATTCAGATAAAACTTCGTTGCTGATGAAGAACAAAGACAAGATTGGCCTAAAATTTTTTTTACAACATTATAACTTAGGATCACTGGTGAAATGCATTATTTTAAAAAGTAAAATAATAGAAGATTATACCCATAAAAGTTCTGACTGTCATGCCTGCAAATACAACTATAACAGGTTTTGAGTGACCCAAAACAATATTTTCAGGAAATGAATCAGCTATTTTCCCCCAAAGAGTGACCAACAATTTCTTCTCACTAATTAATTACAAAGGGTAAGCAATAAAGGATGAAAATTCACAAATTCAAACAGAAGCATTACAAAGCATAAATATTTTTCTAGGAAAATGCAGGTAGAAAGAAATAGTTAAAAGAACCTCAGATCTTGTATTTCCAAATTTTTCTTCTTTGTCAACACGTCTTTCACATAAGTATCACCAAGACGACTAACCGACAATATGTGTCCCACGACATCTATAAGAAATTAAAACAATGCATTAATTTTAAAAATAAAGTACATAAACAGTGACATAAAAGAAACATGTAAACTCTTATCATACCAGTTAGATGCAAGTCTTTGTATATCCTGTTTGGGATTTCATCAAAAGTAACAAAATTAAACTTGTAACGTGGGAGGTCGTCACTTTCTTCATTAAGATGCGTAACAGAAGTTGTTTTTGTAAACCTCACCACAAGGTCACTTGGAACTACCCTGAAATTATTTTTGTTTGGACACACTATGAAGTCAGAAAAAACATACGCCTCACCTTCGGAAAGATGATGCTTGAAGTAAGTTGCATCATTATTTTTTATGGTTGCTTGCATTGCATTACCCTGCCGTTAATGATTTTATAAGTAAGACACTAATCATAACAATTAACCTCTTCCAAGTAAACCTAATACAATAAACCATTGAAAGTCTGAAGTTTATAACTATTTAACTTCCAAATTATTAGGATCCAAAGTTTGAATAAATATTTAAATAAGCATACCATTTCGTCAACAATAACAAAATCGATGCTCGTCAGTTCATCACCAAAATTAGGATTTAGGGAATCCCAAAGACGGACTATCCTGGCTCGAATTTTAAATGCTCCCTTTGAAAGTTTCAGCTCTGAAATCTTCTTATAATCCATTTGCAACGTTTTCCTGCAAAAAAGGACACACGATATTGTAACGATTTCTCACATATTTATAAATTTGCAAAAAATAAACCAATACATTATTTATGCAAATAAACTAAATTATACTTATTTAAGTAATATTTAAGTTGAAGTAACATCATATTCATTTAAATTATAATAACATATTTCATATCATAATTGTTTAGATTACATTAACATGATTGAAAGATTCAGAAATCAAAATTCTTTATACTTATACCAATACATATCAAAACAATACATAAAAGCAACCGAAAACATGCAAATATTACAAAAGAGAACCTGATTTAGTCTCCTAAATTCTGGAAAACTTCCTTGTAAACAATATTCTAAGTATATCCTCGGAATTCTTCATCATCACTTTTTATGTAAACTTTTAGACCTTCTCTCGATGTAACACGAGATATAGCGACATAGAGTTGCCCATGACAGAACACAGGAACAGGGAGATATAAACCAATTTTTCTTAAAGTTTGTCCCTGACTTTTATTTATTGTCATGGCATAACATATTCTAACAGGAAATTGTTTGCGATGTAATATGAAAGGCCATTTTGTCTCTCTAACTTCAAAAGTAATTCGAGGAATGTAAACTTTCAAACCTTGATTATCACCACTGATAATGGTAGCTTCTATAATCCTGGATGTCAATTGGTTTATTATGAGTCTAGTTCCATTACAAAGACCGTTACTTTGATCGATATTCCTCAAGAGCATTATAGGTGCACCAATTTTCAACTTTAGTATATGATTAGGAACACCATTGAAAATTAAAGAATTAAGGAATTCAACTGGATATAACAAATCAACATCAACTTGATTCTTACAATCTTTCCCTAATGAGTCACAACTCATATAAATTCTTTCCTCAGTTGGTGCTAAAGATAGCATATATTCATTAACATCATCAACAAATACATTTGTCGGTGTTACAATAGAACGCTCACTTAAATAAAGACTGTCATCAAAATTATTAATAAAGTCATCATAAATATTCAATACGAAATCTTCTATGCTTGTACACAAAGAATCTACCAAAAGATCATCTGGAATTTTCACCCATGTTGCTTCTTCTTCTTCTTTATTTTTTTTAATCATGGGAGCTGAACCACTTCCTATATCCAGAAGCCATTGCTCAAAACTAAGTGCAACTTATTTTGTTAAATCACTAAAACAATCTTCATTCGATAAACGCATATTTTTGGTCAATCTGAATACCTTGCAGTAATCCCATAGTCTAGACCTGTTAATTGTGGCATTTACTATATCTTCTCTTCTTCCATTGTTAATAACATGCAATATTTGTTTAAAATCTCCGCCTAATACAACAGTCATAACACCAAAAGGTTGATTACCTACATGATGACTATAATTTCCAATGATATCAACTATAGTCCTATCCAAAGCCTCAAAGCAAAATTTATGATTCATAGGAGCTTCATCCCAAATAATAAGTTCTGTTTTTGTATCAATTTAGCTAAATCAGTTCCTTTTTTGATTTGACATGTAGAGTTTTCATCCAAATTCAAAGGTATTTTAAAACGTGAATGGGCTGTTCTACCACCAGGTAAAAGGAGTGAAGCTATACCCGAAGATGCAACAGCGAGTACTATTCTACATTCAGAACGCAACTTCGATATAATAGTTTTCCATAAAAATGTCTTACCTGTACCCCCATGTCCATAAACAAAAAACAAACCACCAATTTTATTTTTAACAGAAGTAAGCACTGCATCATAAATCCTTAATTGTTCAGGATTAAGGAAATCTATATTTCTAGAAAATTCCTTGAACAATTCATTGGTGTCATAACTCATTTCCTCAAGCATTAACCTATTAGTATAGCAATTAATATTATTTCTTTCTGGGAGTTTTATATTAAAATCTGCTAAAGTATATGCATCACGATTCAAAATTTTCTCAATTGCATTCAAAGCAAATATCTTTAGATTATTCTCCATTATTCCTTTTTCAGAACTATGAAATTTATCTTTGAATTCATATTCAAAATCTTCTGATAGCAAACTCCAACAATTATTCCATAACTTAAGTGGGTCACCTACTTTCGAATAAATTAATAGTGTTGTAAACAAATGTCTCATAGCATTGGGAGATGCCCACTGAGAAGCATCATTCATAGCTTCATACCACTCCTTATCATCACCCAAAAGTCCAAGAGCATTACATACATCTTGATAAGTATCAAAAACAAAACCGTTAATTGTTTTTATCTCATCAAATTTTTTGGGACCTTTGATAATATTTAATAGTATTCTCATATAATACGATTCTCCTGAATTAGGATGAACATACACAATTCTTCCAATACACCTACCTTGTTTTCTTCTTGTCCATAATTTTTTTGAATTATTCCACACCCAATATCGTGGAAATTCTGTATATGTTAGTTGTCTTGCGTCAGGGTAATTTTCATTAGCAGACAACCAAGAAGTAAACATAGTAACGTTAGCATTATCTCTATTTAACACAACATCTAAGCATTCACTACTTTTGAAGTTAACATAATTTTTGAAAGGTAAATGTATCACAAGTCTTTCAACAGCAGGGTCTCGAAGTTGTATTGGAAACTGGTAGATCCTCCATATTGCTTCATAAGATGATATATATCGACAATCCAAATATTGTTTTATTTCATCCACTTGTTCTTCACTATGTAAGGAGTCATCTCTATCTTTCTTAGAACTTTCAAGTACAACATGGATTCTATCTGGTCCTTTATTTATGTATTTAAACAAATACTTGATAGCTCTAGATTGATTACACCATTCAACATTCACATGAGCTTGATATCTCATAAGTAATTTTCTATTATAAGGAACAACAAATCGATTGTCAAGTGCAATTCCATTCTTAACCACACACCGACCATTATTTCTTCTCCTATAAGTAGCAAATCCTTTATCATCTATAATTGTTTTATTTGTATATGACTTAGGATAATGCTTAGAACATTTTCCCTTTTTCATACATGGTGAATTTTGATTTTGCATTCCACATGGACCGTGGATCATGAATTGAGAAACTACATTATACACATCTAGATCTATTTCTTTACATGGTATCTCATCAGTTATGAGTGAATCAATTAAATTTTGACTATCCAATTCATCTCTTTGTTGCCAAAGTAATATATGTGCATGTGGTAAACCTCTCTTCTGAAACTCTATTGTATATATTAAAGCCACTACATTTCTAAAATCTTTTTCTGTTTTTATGTAACCTATTAGATCATTTAATTTCATCTTAAATACTCTACTGACAATGTCTGGTCGATCTTCTGCTTTTTGTCCTGGTAAAATTTCCAAAGCAGACATAATTTCTTTCCATTTTGCATTACACGTAAATGTTATAAATAATTTGGGATGACCAAAAACTCTACAAATTCCCATAGCATCTTGGTAGTTCTGCATCATATATCTTGGTCCTCCAGTAAAACTTGCTGGTAAAATAATACGTTTCCCAATTGAGCCCCCATCATTGTCCCCTCTCTCTACAACATCTCGTATACCCTGATAAATTTCAGATCGTAACTCTCTTTGATTCTGTCGAATATAATACAATCGATCTTCTTCAATGCAACAATATGCATCAACAATATACTGTTGTAACAAACGCCCACCTCTAAGCAAAGTCTTCCCATCACTATGTCGTTGTTGTAACCGATAAGAGTAAAATTCTCTCATAGTTACATGTTCTCTTTTTATCTTTTTACAATTAGTGTTAATCAAATAGTTGATATCAATAGTAAATCCATCTTCGCCATATGGGAAAAGTAAAGGATATTGCATGGCCATAAATGATGGATGCAAATCACTAATTCTTTTCAATTTCATACTCTTACTTTCTATAATAATATCACGACTTCTACCTGAACTCCCGAAATCACCTACAATCAATCCTGCAACTTTAGATACAGTTGGTATACTATAAGGTGACTTATCCATATCCCTAGTAACACCAAGTCTTAAATTTATTGTTTCATTTGGTGTTTCATTTATTCTATCTTTTATCATTCTAAAAGCATTTACTATAGGATTTATTTCATTTAACGTCTTCATTAATCCTTTGATTATGTTATGATCTAAATTAGTCAAGTCATCATTTTTACTTAATGCTTTCACTCTATTCGTAACTTCATTATCTGTATCAAAAATATACAACTGTGAGAACTTAGGATTTTCACCAGTTGCAGGTAGTAAAGACCCAATACGATGATAATTTTGTCCACAAATACGAAATATGTATGGTCCAGGACGATTGTTTACTTGATGGTCAATTTTAGCACCCATAGAAGTAAATGCAAAAAGAGAATTATAGACTCTAATATTATCTTTGAATTGTTTGTATAGATCTCCTTTTCTTTTATCAAGCAATACATCTAGATAAGTTGGAGTTGGAGGTAAGGGATTCAAACAGATCTTTCCTTCTTTGCAACAAATAGGGAAAATGTGTGGATGTCTCGATCTACTTTTCTTCAGGCATTCATCCAACCAAAAGATTGCACCACAATGTTCACAAATGCAACTCGGATGCCCAAGATCCAAGACTGCATTTAAAAAGTGAAAAACGAAAACGAAATATAAGATATTTCGTAACCAAAGCATAAGCAAATCACTAATAACATTTGTTCTGATTATGACCTTCAACGTAATCTTTTGGCATATGATCACGATTTTCAGTAAGAGCAGGCATGTCAATATTCACATTGCGACATTTAGCACAACTCTCTACAAGACTGCAATGGGGGAAAACTAAATTTTCCTTAGACATATGTAAATGAGAAACCTGATAACTTCTCTTTCTTTTCTTTTCTTTCATTATATGAATACGATTATATTTATTACTCTTACATTTTTCTCTCATTCTTATAGAGCTTATTATATTTTCTTCATTGTCATTCCCACATGCTTTAAGAATATTTTGATCATTTTTGTCATTCCCACATGCTATAAGAATATTTTGGTCATTTATTAATGCACTCAACCTGAACTTATCTTTGTTTCTTTTTTTAATTATTTCTCTACAACACATTCGATTATATCTAAATACACTTTTTCTGCAAACGTCGTTACTTGTCATTAAGAACTATGGGTTGTTGTATTTATAATAGTATTATGCCAAACAATTCCTGAAGGAAAAAAATACATTAATAGTATCCAGTGGGTTTGTAAACATTAGAGTAATATGCAAATGAGTGAAAAGCAGTGAAGCCAAAGCAAGACAAAATCATGTAAGAAATATCTTTCAATCCAACAAAATAACATTAATGAAAATAACATCTGTCTCACACATGAAAACATAATTTCAATCTAAAAACGTGAAATTAAATATATTACCTGGAGCAACTTTGAAGCACTGCAGGATTCTTCTGTTTAGCAAAAAACACCAATAGAAATAGTAAGAACAAACAGTGAAAATATACTTGGAATGTGTACAACAACAGTGAATGATTATATGCAAATGAGTGAAAAGCAGTGAAGCCAAAGCAAAACAAAATCATGTAAGAAATATCTTTCAATCCAACAAAATAACAGTAATGAAAACAACATCTGTCTCACACATGAAAACATAATTTCAATCTAAAAACGTGAAATTAAATATATTACCTGGAGTAACTTTGAAGCACTGCAGGATTCTTTTGTTAAGCAAAAAACACCACTAGAAATAGTAAGAACAAACAGTTGTAACCATAAATATTTAATTGAATGTTAAAAAAAGTTATCCCTAAAATATTCAGCAACAATTCTAATAAATTCAAATATAATTATATTCAGTAATTGTTGTGATATATATCATGAATCAGATTTTGCTCAATTAAAAGTTAAATATATTACCTGGAGCAACTTTGAAGCACTACAGGATACTTCTGTTAAGCAAAAACCACCATTAGAAAGACTAAGAACAAACAGTTTGTAACCCATAAACACTTAATTGAACATTTAAAAAAACTCGTCCAAAAAACAAAAGCAACAATTCCAATATAAAACGTAAAAATATACTTTGGAATTTGTACAACAACAACCAACGAATATATCCAAATGAGTGAAAACCAATGAACCCAAACCAAAATAAAATCATATATGAAATACCTTTCAGTCCAATAAAATAACAGTAATGAAAACAACATCTGTCTCACACATGCAAACATAATTTCAATCTTAAAACATGGAATGATGATCCAAAAGGGCAGTTTAACAATTCAGGAACAAAACAAAAGGAAAAACTAACTCATCATTTTATTCAACATAAACCTTTCCAATCATAAAAAGACATCGACGAAAAATCCAACCCAAAATGACTAAAGGACAGTTTAACAATTCAGGAACAAAACAAAGGAACAATCAAATGACATGCAGACAAAGGCAATGGGAAACAATTTAAAAAAATAACTCGTCAGAAAGAACACCAAATCTACATCTACAACACAAAGAAAAAAACTAAACCCATCATTGTATTCAACATAAACAACCTTTCCAACCACAATGGACGAAAAATCCAAGCCAAAACGACTAATAAACACAACGTCATTCAAATAGACAGAGGAAAAAATAGTTTCATAAACATACCTGTAAAAGAAACGGAAGAAATCGCAAGAAGAAGATGCCAGAAGTAGCCGATGGAAGAGCTGATGGAGGAGGAAACAGAGAAGCGAACAGAATGAGGGTTAGCGAGAAGAACGAAGAAATGTTAGGGATTAGGTTTGCAAGAACTTTATGTCTTATCGTACAGAATACATGCAAAGGCATTCCATTTATGCTGCCAAATGGAATGGGGGAAAATGGAAGATGGCACCACATGCAAATCTCAACCGTACAGGAACACGTGCAAAGCCAAAACGGTGACAAATGAAATTGGTAAAAAGGGAACATGGCACCACATGTAAAAGGAATGGTAGAAAATTGCAAAATCCTGGAAATTCTCCTAAGGTGTCCACGTGGCACATTGCTGGGAGAAACCCAGCTTTAGAGTATTTATAAGATTTCGCATTAATTAAGGTTTCTTTGTGCTATAAACTATTGTTTCACTTCAATCAAGCATACTAAGATAAGATTTGTATATATAATTTGGTTCATTGAACCTTGATTAAACAGCATTAAAGTTCTATCCATAAATGCATGCCCACGTTCATACATACATACGTATACGTAGATTCATACATCCATATGTGCATGCCTATATATGTTAGATTTGATCAAATTTTTAATAAATCCAATGTTAGCGAGTCTACATTTTTAGTGTTTGGTTAATTCAGATAAACGATATTAAACTTGTCAGATTATGTAATTCATATATGAGTTTAATGGGGCTGCCTCTTGGAGCAGCCAACATGGCTGCTTTCGCATCGTTTTCGACGTTTTTTTTTTTTTATTTTTTTTGAAAAATATCGCTATGTATATTCATCCCTATATCCCTCCTATATGTCATTCGAATTTCGTCAAAAACAGAGACTCCTACGGCCTCCATCACGACAATCATTTTTTTAACGATAACATGATTTTTTAAATCGATACTATCTCGATGGAGGCCGTAAGAGTCTATGTTTCTGACGAAATTCGAATGGTATATAGGAGGGATATATGGATGAATATACATGGTGATATTTAAAAAAAATAAAAAAGCACCGAAAACGACGCAGGGCAGCCATTGTTGGCTGCCCCAAGGGGCATATACGAATCTTAATCGAATTTCTAAAGAATCGAATCTAAGTAATAAGCCAATATCGAATCTGAGTATATTTTATATTTAGCACTTTCTGTTTGGTGATAGGGTTGGGTCGGGGAAATGGATCCTCTACTGCAACAAGGGATGCAACAGAGTCTGTTGTAGCCCTTGGAGCTGCTCGATCGCGATCGAGCGACACCCACAAATTCCCACTTTGTGTGGGCCCGGATCAAGAGAATTTGTGGGAACCGCTTGATCGTGATCGAACGACTCCAAAGGCTACAACAAACTCTATTGCATCCCTTGCTGCAACAGATGATCCAAACTCTAGATCGGGCTGAAGTAACTCCTATCAAAGGGTTGGTCAGGTAGGTAACCTTCATGTGAATAGTAGCTGTTTGGATGAGTAGGTGGGTTGAAATGATAAATGTGATGCGATATCACGTTTACTATATGTTATATTGATCATTTTTGTTATTACAATGCCTTTTTTACTATTAACTTTTTACGTGAACATGGTTAAAAAATATTATAACAAAAAGAATGTGAGATCCATACAACTAACTCCATTCCTGGAGTGCAGAAGTAAAGCTGGAGGTATCCCATAACCAAACTAAGGATATATCTTACAATTTGGATCGTCTGTTGTAGCCACCGCTGCAACAGATTCTGCTGTAGGGGCTACATCCGTCCGATTGTCACTTCCAACTTTGAGATGCATGTCACCAACCTCGACATGCACACCCACTATCCTCAGCCCCCTCTGAGCGTCGTCGGATCCGCATCTGACAGTTCTCATTCATTGCACCAGGGGCTGAAAAAGCCCTTACAGCAGACGATCGGGTCCCTATATCTTACCCCCAGGAGGCATGGGTCAAGATTACACGTAGGCCTATGGAAAATTATCAACGTATCCCATGTACTTTCAAAAAAATCGCATACATATGGATTGAGTTTAGTCAGCAGAGATGATTCATTCATTTACATCAACAATCAATCTTCACGAGAGAAAACCTAACAAAACCGCGCAATTGCGGCGCAAACTCTACCGTTAGAGGAAATTCAAAGATGGGTCCGTTAGTCATCAGTCCAAGTTACTTTAGTTAAGGTCCTAACTTCGATTCTTTTAAGAAATTAAAGTTTGATGATCATATGAAGTTACTTAAGTTCGATTCTTATAAGAACAGAAAAGTTTGATGAAAACATGTTAGTTCAGATGGTCCTAAAGCTGCAGCTAAAATTGCAGCACTGTGAAAGCATAGTAAAGGCAAGAAGTATGTGCTTTTAGCAAACACAGGTCCCGTCCTAATTTTGGCGATGCAATTACAATCCGGAGATGAAAGATATGGGTGTTATCGTATCTTTATCCGTTTTAAAATATAGATATGGAAACTGATATATTACGAATATAGGAAATTACAAATCATAGCCATTTGTTACAGTCTTTATCCAAATTTTGATTATGGATTGTCATAGGGATAATAAATGTCTCTAAACACTTAAATAGAAGGGTTTTTATCAGTTGTGTCCCTCTGAGATAATGTAATTTCAGTTATGGCCCTTCCTTTTTGGAAATATCTGTTGTGCCCTCGACTTCTTGTTGTTTTATCACTTGTGCCCCTTCGTTACTTTAGCCGTCAATAATTTGAACCTAACATGATTTTCTCAAACCATGGTACAATTAAGAGGGGGCATATTTGGAAAAAACTCTACATACTCCTTTCACTCTTTCTCCCTCCTCCTCACCCTCCAACCCTTCTTCCTCCGACCACCTCCTCATACATCCCCTTCTCCTCCGTCGTTCACCATCAATAGAAGCATGTCGACAACGAGGTCATGAGTTCTGGACGACGAGGCTGACCACCTCCTCCTTCATCCCTTTTCCTCCTGAGTCTTGACAACTGCAACATAAGGGAGGAGCTCGCTCTCGGCCGAGGAGGGCGCCGGGGGAGGACCTCGAAATGGAGGGAGGAGCTAGCTCTGGGTGGAGGAAGGTGCAGGGGGAGGACCTCAGGGCGGAGGTGGCCTGCTAGGTGAGGGAGGAACTGGAGGTGGAGGAGGGAGGTGTGATGGCAGAGGGAGGTGCATGGGCGGGGAAAGGACCTGGGGGGTACAGGGGGAGGCCTGTGGGTGGGGAGATGAGCTTGGGGCGGAGGGAGAGGAGGGCAGGGGAGAGGAGCGTGGGCGGAGGAGAGGAGGGCAGGGGAGAGGAGCGTGGGCAGAGGGGGAAGCGTGAGGGTGGAGGCACGAGCATAGGAGGTAGGAGCTGGGGGCGAACATGGGCCGAAGAGGAGCAGGGCAGGTGGGAGGAGATGGGGGAGGGGGCGAGGAGGAGCGGGGGGAGGAGGTGCAGGGGCGGGGGAAGGACCTGGGGGGTGGGGTAGAGAGGGAGGTCTGTGGGTGGGGAGATGACTTGGGGCGAAGGGAGAGGAGGACAGGGGAGAGGAGCGTGGGCGGAGGCGTGGGGGCGGAGGCGTGAGGGTAGGGGGAAGGAGTTGGGGGAAAACATGGGCTGAAGAGAAGCGGGGCAGGTGGGAGGAGATGGGGGAGGGGGCGAGGAGGAGCGAGGGAGCGAGGGCTGGGGGGAGGGGGCGAGGAGGGGCAGGGGTGGGGGTGTGGGGGCCATGGGGAGGAGCTCGGAGCGGAGGGATGAGCTCGAACGCAGAGTGGGAAACACATGTGCATGGGGAGGAGCTTGGGGCGGAGGGAGGCGCTAGGGAAAGAGAGGGAGGAGCGGGGACGGGGGGAGGAGTTCGAGGGCGGAGGGGGAGGCGTAGGGGTTGGAGGGAGGGGCTGGGGGCAGTCGGGAGGAGCTGGGTGGAGGAGCAAGAGGCGTGGAGGAGGAAGAGAAGGGGGATGATGAGGATCAGGGAGGAGGAGGAGGAAGAAGAAGGGGATGGACATTCAGTCCATTTTTTAAAACAAATTCCCATTGTGTCCTCAAAGTTAATGTCTGATTGCGTTGAAAATGAATGACAACTAATCCGAGGGGCACAAGTGATAAACGACAAGAAGTCAGGGTTACAACTGATATTCCCAAAAAGGGAGGATATAACTGAAGTTGCAATATCTCAGAGGGGCACAACTGATAAAAACCTTAAATAGAATAAAATATTTTTTTGAAATGGAATGAATAACTGATTAAATCAAAATTATATAAACTACTAATAAAAAATAAAGTAAAATGCAAAATTAAATAGCATGAACAACAAATAATTACAAGGTATAAATATCTATATTTTTTCTTCTCGGACATGAATCTGGCCTCAAAATGCAATATATTATTTGCAACCGCATAAAGTACATCTTGATATATGTTTATACACATACATCTATATTGTATATATAATATACACATGTGTTCAATAATACAAATCATATATCTGTTGAGACGATATGTAACTATATTCATATCCACATATATTTTGATCATAAGCATCACCATTTATTTTGACACAAATCTAACTCCAAATATATGAGATATAGAATGCCATATTATATATGATTTGATGAAATATTTACTTTGTATATGTTTTTGATTTGTCTGAGCTATCCAACCTTAAATGCCGGTTTCGTTCACTATCTCGGTGATCGATCGAAACGGAATTTTAACAGGAATTTCGATCATTTTTTGTACTAGACCTTTCATATTTCGGTCATTTCGACCATTTTGGTTGAATTTCGATTTTTGATTGGATATCGATATTCGATAGAAATTCCATCGAATTTCGCTGAAATTTGAGGTCATTTATAGTATTGATATGTCATCATTGCTAATTTATTAGGATCCACCCACATTTTAATTAGTGGAGTTCATTTAGATTATGATAATATCTTAATCTGTTTGTTCAACCCGATATGTTGCAAAGTCCCAACGTTAGTAGGAAAAGTTATTACTTTGTAATTTTTTTAAAAGATTGTGATTCATTCAATCAACATATATGTCAAAAGAGTTCCAAAATAATAAACCAGTTGCTCAGTATTTTATAACCAAAAAGTTCATCTGAAAACATTAATGTCACAAAAATAGAAAAGTTCTTAAGCATACAAAGATCTAGGTGGGAGAATATTGCCACCCAAAAGATAATGACGGTCGATATATTATTTATTTAGAAACTTCGAATAACTCGATGCTTTCTAAATCATGGATCAAACTTCAGGAAAACCCTGACTCTACATGGTCCAAAATGATTAAGGCTCGTAATTACAAATCGTACCCTATACTGGTAGAAGCCTCTCCTAAAGTGGGTTATTCAAATTATCGATGTTCGATCAAACTTGACTCCGCCAACATTAGGCAGCATCATATAAAGCCAGTGGCCCTATTATGAACATCCTCCTTTAGACTGATTGTATAAATGAGGAAATGCCTATGAAAGATAGATTTCCATCGAGTTGGCCACTGCCTAACAAGAAGCATGCTAGCTTGCCTCAAGCCTCTCACACTATCTTTTTTCGCTAAAATCGACTAAAGATGCTTGGCAGGCATTTGCCAACAAGCGAAGGACGTCCGCTTTAAGGTATAAACATATTGCTTTCTTTCTTGAAGACGTGTTTGCTTTGGGATTTGTAGTCTTATTTGATTTGGTATTCGAATCATGTTTGATGTGAGATTTGAATCCTATTTGTATTGGGATTTGGATCATCGGTCGCCGGGTTACCTGAGGTAGGATTGCTACCTAGGATACACCTCATATTTGTTTTTGAGTTACCCTTAGATCTACATGTATATGTGTCGCCTATTTTCTTTGTTATATATTTTAGAGATTTTATCAGTTGTCCTCCTCTGAGATATTGTAATATCAGTTACGCGCATCTTTTTTTTTTTGGAATATGAGATGTGCCCCTGACTTCTTGATGTTTTATCACTCATGTCGTTCGGGTTAGTTGCCGCCAATCCTTAATACAAATGGATGTTAACTTTTGAGACACAAGGAGGATTACATTTTTAGACAGGGGTAAAAGAGGAATCTTTCCTCCCCTTTCACCCTCTCCCTCTCCCACCACCCCAACCTACCCCTCTTCCTTTGCTTCCCCCTCTTCCACCCTAACCTCCTACTCCCCCCTCCTCCTCCTCCTTCTCCTCCCCCATCCTCCACCCCCATCCTCCTCCTCTCCTCCACCCCCATCTTAGAGCACCCACTCCTCTGCTCCTTGCTCCTCCATCATCAACTGCTCCTCCTATGCTCTCTTTTCCTCCCCTCGACCCCTCCTCCTCCTCATGGGTAGATCCAACTCAGTTTCTTCCTCCTCTTCGTCAAATTACAGTGGGTTCGTTGGGAGGGGGGGTACTATGGCTGAAGGCGATTGAGAGGAGGGTGGTGTTGACGGGCGGTGTGGGCTCTATTAGGAGCCACCTCAAAGATCATCTCATGGAAAGGGTGACAACGTCATCATCATCGACAACTTTTTCACTAGGAAAAAGGAGAATGATGTGAAACCTGTATTTTATTTTTTCTAAAATCTGGAGTATTTTTAACATCCAAAAAATTCAAATAAGCATGTCATTTCGTATATCTCATCGAGATCTTTCCAAACAATCCAAGAACGTCAAATTCCGACATTCCTAGACCAAGATAACGATGTTTTAAGATGGATGGTCAAGATCCATATATGGATCCGAACCGGGTCCGAAATTGGATCCAAATTCTCATCTCTTCCTATAAATAAAAGATGATAGGCTACTCTCTCAAAGCTCTAACCACCACCATCCTCACCTCTCATTGGAGCACCACCAACTTGGCCGGTGTAGTCATCGGAGGGCCGCTGTCGACATCGGAGAAGGAGCTCCGATCGAAGATCTACTGTCACAATCATGTAGGAAAGCTCGAGGCCACCTTCGTACACGCATTCACTCTACAATCGAGTGACGAAAATATCGTTCCACGTGAGAGGAGATCCTGAGGGAACATCCTCAGAGGTAACAATGTTATACCTTCCTCTTGCTGTTGGTTTCCACATATCTTTGTCCCCACATGCGTGAACATGCTTAGAGCTTTGGTTTCTCTTATGATGTGATTTATACACTGGTAACGCTTTTCTTTTTCCTCCTTGTCGTTGAGTTCATACGATTTCATCGACACTTTCATTTCAATATCCTCGAACCTCCTCTTGATCTCATATTGGTTCTTATCGAATCAATACTGTGACGATTATCCATGAAAGAATAGGTTTTTTTTAAAATCAGTAAGTTTTATCTTGGGATACCACAAATCTATAGTTCTAGTTACATGGAAATATGAGACGTGTGATCATTATGTAGTATATTGTAACCCATGGTTTTCATTTCAGAGATTTGATATCGATTTGTATTGATGGAAAATAGTTGCACGTCGACCATTTGATTTCATACGAATATCTCATGGGTATATATCCTTCTGGTATTAAATTGAAGTTATGATTACAGAGGAACAATTACATAGCCTTCTTTGTAAATCATATAAAAAAATGTGGGATCGAAATGTGGAGACAAAAGAAAATATCATACAGTAGAATTTTGTGTTATCTACTTATAATTTCCGATGATGATCCAAGTCGAAATTAGGATTGTTTCTCTTCTCAATAACTGATATGCATGTACGTTACACTCGTTACATGAAGAGTAAGGCAGACGGATCAGCTATATTCGCAAATCTTTGTCGTTCAATTTCCGTTTCTTAAAATATTGGATGGTCTTTATATGCCATTAATACCTGTTTACTTCATAAAATTGTTTTTTTATAATTGACATTGAATCCAAACGTCACCTGATATTAGAAATAGATAAGCTATTAGTGCTTATATGGTTACTTGTGTCTTAATTAGTCACAATTATATGTCAGATATTCTATACACGTGCATACATTCGGGTTGAATCTCCTTATGTATATTTATACATATCTTCGTTTCAGAATGTTAGGTTTATTCACATATCAAATATAATAGAGTTCATGCAAATTATATGATGCAAATACCCTGTCATAATTTACCCTACATATTGATGGATCAATTTTACCCTACATATTGATGGATCAATTTTACCCTACATTCTAAATTCGTTATGATATAGTGTTTAGTGATATATATTTGTGTGATCATACCACCTTATATGAATATTTTCCTCCTATATGTAATTAAAGGCTTCCCTCATTCTAGAACAATCTGCATATATTTGTCGATAGTATCATTATGTGAACAAGATATGGAAGTTCCATCCCCGCAATTCCTAAAAATATATAGTTATTATTCTGATGAAAATGATCATTCTTTGAATAAGACTCAAGGTATCTAGGTAGATGGAGCTAGGAGCCTTAAGGGACTGGGCATGCACCCTTGGCCCCTCCGAGTAGATGCCATGAAGGTCGCGACTCCAACGGACGAGTTGGGTGACGTTGCACTTAGCAGCCCAATTGTATCCGGATTCGCTCGACGGAGTAGGCAGGTGGCAACGGTTGGCGTTCTTGGTTTCACACTTATACACAATATTAAGACTCGGAGTAGAATTTGATGTGACCGCATCTGATTTTATATCGAGTATTATTATTTTGAGAGGTATTCCGGGATATGGTTTGAAGTTGGATATTTGGGATTGTGATCTTTTCATGTATGATCAGAAATGAGATCTTTGAGAGGTACTCAAGAAGAATATCAAGTTACCGCGTAGCGGAGGCCTGCGAGTCGTGTACTTGCGTGCGCTAAAATAATTGAGAAGTAATAAATGTTCAGATGCTAGGAATTTTAATTTTATACCGTCGTGGATCCTAACCAATTTGTAGAAAGATCAAGATCTCAGCGGTAGTACTTAGATGTTTATTATATAAATTAATAAAATCAATTATTATGTGATAAAATTGTGGATTAGAATAACTTGGTCTTCTTTCTAATTTTCTATAATACATACATATGCCATTTGATAAGGTTGAGTATACATTCTTGCCTACCCCTACATTAGTTATTGTAGTGTTTGTCTCATTGTTGGGCAATTGCTCATAACGTTACCCTTGTGTGAACCCAACGGGTGTAGAGCAGCAGCTGCAACAGTAGCGGCTTTTGAGGAGATCAGACTTTTCTTCGTCATACTCGCATCAGGCAGGGTGCGTCCTATTTAGAGTAACTTATTTATTTCTGCATTATTATACGTTATGTTTGAGAGACATTGTAGTGGGAAAGTTGGAGAGCTTCTTCTACAAAATTATAGTTATATGATGTACCTCATCTTATGGACATGAACTTGATGATTATGGTTATCAATGAGAATGGACGGTGCATTTTACTTTTCATTTCACATTATTCTCCTGTTGTTATTTATATTTCAAATGTTAATTTAACGTGCATAAGTTGGTTTGCTAAGTATCACAGATCATGTGCGTATTTGGATCGTAGGTCCGACACCCCCATCCCGTCGGTATCGGTAGCCGATGGGGCGGGGCATCACAAATGCCATGCACCACTTCGGCAACCCCAGGTTCGAGCTCATTCGACATGATGTTGTAGAGCCCATACTTCTTGAGGTCAATTACATCTACCACGTCGCCTGCCTGCCATCCCCCGTCTACTACAAGTTCAACCATATCAAGACCCCTCCTCCCTAGCCCCGCCCCCGTCAGCCCCTCCTCTTCCTCCCCAACCCTTCCCTAACCCCTCCTTTCTATTTTTCTCTTCTTGCTTTTATGCCATTCATTTGCCTTCTCGACCCATTTTTCTTTTTTTCCCTTTTGATGTTCTCTCAATTCGTCGGCTTGTGAGGAGAAATGATTGGTGTGTAATCACCATGGGCATGTATCTGCCCATCGTCAGACGGATACATAACAATCATGGTCGAGGAGGAAGGCGGTCCAGAACATGGTACCCTGCACGACCTAGAAAAAGGGTCATAGTACCCAGTTGAGGAAGAAGATGAGGGTTTCGATTTTAAGCCTCCTACCCAAACCATGATTTGAAAAAACAATGGTTAAGTTAAACTCATTAACGCTAAAAGTAACGAAGGGGCACAAATGATAGAATGATAAGAAGCCAACACACAATAGATATTCCCAAAAAAGGAGGGGTATAGCTGATATTGTAATATCTCGGAGGGACACACTTGATAAAAACCCTAGTTTGCAATCACAATCAAATAAAAAAGTTAGCATCAACCAAGGCTTAACCACATAAACATGGAATGAGGACATCCGTGACCAGGTTGAATGGTCTACATACTTCCATTGTTATTATACAGAGAATGTTGGTAATGCAGGTAAAAAGGCAGGTTAGAGACTTTGACAACCATTCACCTTATACATTAGGTTGTTATTGTATGCAGAATCTAGAAATCTAGGAGTCTGTTCAGATCTACTTTTCAGTTTTGATCACTAGTCTGTGAGTTCAAACTACAAATATTTACTGCTCATAATATATTATAATCATAATAAAAATGATTTATATAGCACATAAGCTACATGATCACATCACATTTGCCATGCCAACACTCCTAATCATCTAAACTGTTATTATTTATAAAAGGTCACTCATCTTACTAACACTCTGATAGGTGGTTACTCTAGCCCAACCCAACCATGCGGTTCAAGGCTAACCGAATTTGATTAGCATTATATCCTCCTAGATTTATTTCATGTTTTCTTCGGATCATTTTTTTCATAGATTGCATACCGTATTGGAATCGTCTATAGTTGAGAAATTATCTTACAATATTTTACTTTAAAAATGGTGAGAATAAGGCAACACTAAATTTTCATCTGACAGTTGCATCCCAAGTGTTTTATTTAATTTTGATAAGCTTTTACAGAGAGACTGATGGGAGACAAGAAACAAGCTACACTGTCAATCCCTTTTGGATGGTAAATCTAATTCTTCAAAATACAATATCTACAGACTTAGGAACCGTAACATTGCTACACATAATTTTTTGGATCCTCTTAAGGAGCTCTACCACTTTTAGTTGCCAAGAACCCAAAGGTGTCAAAATCGAAAGGGATGAAAACATGTTGATTGTCAATACAGGTCTTCTCATCCCACCAACTTGTAATATCCCTTTAGGAAAAGATTTAATGGATTGTAATATAGCATCTGCATCAGTTATAAGAGGAATCTCTGAAATCAAGATATCTGGCAAGGAAGGAGGAAACTTATATCGATGTTTAGACTCTAAGGCTTTCATAGTATCTTCATTATAAGGAGCAACTCCTGAAGAGCACATAACACTTAAGGATGTTGAAAAGTGTCCATCTAAGCCCAATGTTGGAGTTTTGATTCTCCTCCAAGGAGTTTGTGCTGTCTAAGCCACAAAATCCCTGGTAAATCACCCACCAACTTTATGAAACCACCTATACTACCCCAAGTAGTGAGTGAGCTCAGAATAAGTCTTTGTTGCAAAGGCTTTTTATTACTAGATCTTCTATCTCGCCTATTCATAGGACTGAATACCTGTAGTGTGCAACGGAGAAGAAGTAGAAATCTCATCCAAGTAGATATGGATTCCAGCCCCACGATAACTTGGTGCAAAGCTATCTTAAGAGCTTGAGAGAAAGAAAGACGACAACTAGGAGTAATACTCTCAACTGTGGTGATAGGAGTTTTGAAAATACGATCAAGCAATGTAGCGTCAACAACTAACCCATCTGTGGTGTCATATACGACAAGAAGGAGGGGTTTCAAGATGCCGAGAATGTGCCCCTAAACCACCCCAGTGTCATCTGTAACCCGAACAAGGCCGTTGTCACGATGGCAAGCACGAGTCACAGCTTGAATCTTCATGCACCTCCAACACAAACCACTGACCAATGGCCTTCAAGGTTCATTCTGAAGCACTTACGCTATATCTTATACGTTTCTGAATAAATGAGATTTTTACAGTTGTAACTTTACAAGTTATTTTTCGAGTAGCGGTGATGCTCCTAACTTTTGTAGTTACACTTGTACCCTATATATTTACAAAATTCGTAGTAATACTATTCTATTAATAAGTTGTATCCTTATATTACCTTAACGAAAATATAATACTATCAATTTTTTAGAACATAAGGGTACAATTGTAATTGCAAAAAAAGTTATTGTATAAATCTTGTTGGAAAATCTCGGAAAAACATTGAAATTTGATGTAAAAAGCTAGGGTCATGTCGGACTGTACTAATCTCATGTTAAATGGTAGATGTTTGGATGATTCGGGGGTTGGAATGATGTGATTTCACATTGCTTATATGTTATATTGATTATTTTTACGATCATATTATGTTTATGGTATTAACTTTTTTATTTGAATTTATTAAAAATATATTATAACAAAGAAAACGTGGAATCCATACAATTAACTGCAGCACGGAGTTGATGATAATCCATAATCAGAACGAAGTGTATATTCAGGATAACTAGCTTACCTAGGGGTAACCGGGCGATTTAATGGAGCGTGAGGGGGGGGGGGGGGGGGGTTAGCTTTTATAGTATAAGTGATGAATTGAAGGTTTATCATGTCTTAATAGCTTGCTCGAAAGAAAGGAGTAATAGATGGTATTAGAAGTGAATTATTGTTTAATGTGAAATTATGTGGCAGAATGAACATCCCTATCCTCATTTAATTAAATGCTATACCCACGTATATATAATTTGAACAGAATATCAATAGACTAATAATATTTAAAATACATTCTGTACAAGAAATTGTGGTGAAATAGTTGGTTAAGAATTTGAGATGGGTAGATATAGGTCATTTAACTTTTTCTAATATCACTTTTTTGAGTAAATATAAAATTATATTCAATTTTGATTCAACATGGTTAAATTGTGATTGAAATAATCAATTAAAAGGAATAATCACTCGTGGGTTATGTTAGAAACTAAGAAGCAAAAACCACCAAATTAATGTTAGCTTAAATTTCCATTTCTTTTAAAAGATAGTTCCTCTTATTATTTTCGATGCTATATGAATATAGGATAAGATGCTTTCTTTTACTCATGAAATAACCAGAAGTTCAAACATTATTAATCAATTTTTGAGAAATTCCGTTTCTGATAGTTGAACACCATTAAAAGTATATTTAATATGCATTTTCTATTCTAATATCTCAAATCCTCATGTAAGATCAATAAGTTGGTTCGAGATCTCGTTATCAACCTCTTGTTCTAAGAAAAAAAAATCTTTCTCGATAAAGTTGGTTGATTAGGGAAAATTGTATCTTTTAAGAACCGTAAGAACCGTACATTCGTCTTTAGTGCATACAGTCTAAAAAATTGAGAAAAAATAAACAAAATATTGATTTCAGCATATTTCTTTTCCTGTAATTTAAAGTGGGATTCTTCCATATATCATCTAATGTTTTTAGGACTCTTTCACATAAACATCATCTATTTACATGGTAAATAACAAATGCTAATAGTTGATCATGTGTTGTTAGTTTATTATGATGCTATTGTGTGCAAGGAAGATATAGTAATGGGTGTAATGTAGACACTCATAGAGCTGAAATACGGGTGTCGGAAAGGTCATGCTCGATGAAATTGATAAGATCTCATGAATCAAACTCGTAAAGCTATTAAGTCAGTGTCCAAGTCGGTTAAATGAGTTGTTACGGTTAACTAGTCAAGTCCAAGTTAATGAGGGTCCTACTTGCTAATTCGACTCGATTTAATTTAATTAATTTTTTCTACAGCTTCCATTTCATATGGACATACATGATGAATGAATATGAAAGAAAATGATGCATCACCAACAACTTATTTGGAGTTAATCCATTCTCTCCCTTAATCCCTAACCTCTCTCTAAATTCTAATTCCACATGTATGTATAATGATTAAAAATTAACAAACCCATACGCCAAAAGCACATGAATAAATACATTTATATATGTTGTCAAAAATTCAAACATTATTATTATTTATGAAATTGCTAATGACTTCTACTGCTTCTTTAAAAAAGATCATAGGCAAGGATATAAACTTAACCTACTACAACAAGTTCTTTAAGAGGCTCGTGAGCTAATTCAAACTCAACGACTTCAAGTGTGAGCCAACATTCCTAGATCGAAACTTATCTAGTCCAGTTTCGTTATCGAGTTTGAGTCCAAGTGATGGCTGAATCGATTCATTAAACTCGATAGACACCCCTAGGCTGAAAACTCTCCATGTGGACCTGACCACGTTCATTGAGAGCCTTAAGTCACTTCATCAAATTCTCACGGAATCGAAAAGAAAGTTTTCATTCTATACATGCTAGATTAGGAATTAGTATATGCATCCTATTTTCGAAAAAGTTCCAATTATTATGAACTTCCTATTTTTGTTGGAATGGAGTCGTTTGATCTTAATCCGATGATCAGTAACTTTAGTAACTTTCGTATTGCCATTAGTAATTGAAAACAGTAGTATTAAATGCACCAGTAATATTCTTATTGTCATCAGTAACTTTGAATCAAATGTAAGTAAAGGAAGTAATTTAATCAGTAGCTTTGGTTCACACTTACTTGTAACTTTATATAAGTTACTAGAGCTATGATACTTATTGAAGCTTCAATATATATTATTGAAGCATGGATATATTAGTTACTGGAGCTTGTATTTTATTAATAGAGATGAAGTGGCCTTTTACTGTAATTCTATTACTGGAGTTGTTGGAGAAGAAGCAACCTCATTTCATCTCTAACGGCATAGAGCTCATTGGATAAAATCCTACACGCACAGACACACACATGCACGTGCACACGCATACACGCGCATGCACACGCATACACACACACACACGCACACGCACACACACACGTGCACACTCACGCACACACGCACACACACAAGCACACGCCCGCACACCCGTCCGCACGTGTAAATTCTGAATCTACTTGTGAAAAGGAAAAAGTCCCTTTAATTTTGGAACCCCCAATTCTATTTTCATGAAGTACTTTTTCATTCTTTCATACACTATGGAACTTCATTTGGAAAAAAAGTTTCATTTAAACTGATGTTAAGAGTGCCTTTCTGGTTTAAAGTGAGCCACTAAAGCTTGGGCGTTTATCAATGTTGTTGAGCAACTAATACTGTTTTGATTTCTCGAATTTAATTTAATCAAGACTTCAAACAAAAAATAGTTTTTTTTACACTTGTGCTCCTCGCTCCTCTGAAATTATGCAATTACAATTATACTCCTATCTTTTTTGCAATAATATTTGTGCCTCTATATTCTTACAAGATCGACAGTACTGTCCTTCTGCTATTACACTTGTGCTTACCGTAAGGGAGGATCAACACTGTGAATTTGGTAAAGAATACCAACGCACAAGTGATATTGCAAAAGAGACCGGGCAAAACTATAATTGCAAAATCGCAAAAAAAGATAGGGGCAAAACTATAATTGCAAAATCTCAGATGGACACAAGTGTAAAATCTAGTTTCATACAAAAGGTATTGGAATTTTCGTACTATCATAAAATCGTGCAAGCTTAATTAGTTAAGAATACAGATATGCCCAACCTATCTTGTTTTCTATACACTATGTAGATATTTCTTTTCTTCGTATTTTAATGTAATATAATTGAATTAACCTTTTCTTATCTCGGGAAGAACGCGAAACCGTAAACGTAAATGCTTGTTTGATTTTAGAATTTTCGCATGATATTAAAATTTTAATACTAATAATTCTAGAATTTTCCAACACTTCCGATTTCCCATCTTCCATATTGATGTAAAAACAATGAACTAACTGAAATCCTTCTTGAAACGTGGAATGCATGATCATCGCATGTTCACACACGAACCCGAAAACTTTGTAAATTACCTTCTCGATCCTCTATTCATCGCGATTATCACCTAAATCCAGCAAACTTGCTAACTCTTACTTACACTAGGAGCCCTGACGAACTATGTTGTTAACTCCTACAGGGTAGTGGTGTAACAGTTAATAAGTTTTTGTTTAGGTGATAATAACAAAGAATACAGGGTTGAGAAGGTAATTTACAAGATTTTTAAGATTTGTGATGTAAAAATCTTATTTATAAGCCGATGGACAGCTAGAAATGCTTATTAAATGCAATATCGAGAAATATCAAGATGAGCATGTAAACACATCCGATAATGATAATTTTCAGATCAATTATTAATCTCCATTTTTGCTAATAAATACAAGAAAAAAATTTAACATCTTGTCTGGAGATCCATTTGCCAAAATGTCCTTCCACATTCCAAAAACGGCAACACATTTACAATAAGGGATTGGGGAGCCTACACCCATGTGTAGGTAACTTTCCTACACCCACCTCTTGTTCTCTTATTTTTTGATTTTTTTTGAAATGGATCTTTAGGGGATTTACTTAGAATATTAAATGAAATATGTGCTTCAAATTTCATGTAAAACAGACATTCTTAACAGCTCCATCGGAAGGGATCGATTTCAGCAAATTTCAGACCGTTAAAATTTGACTGTCATGATGGATAAGTTAGAAGTCTCGAAATAAGTTGAAATTTGAATGACGATATGATGATATAATGTGATCTAAATTCCCAAAAGAATTATCTCAAAAAAATAAAAAAATTTGAGGGAACAAGAGGTGAGTGTAGGAAAGTTACCTACACCTGGGTTTAGGCTCCCTTTTCCCTTACAATAATGTCCATATTGTACACTGAACAACTCTCCTTGAGAGATTGTACAAAACCAAGTTTAAAAAGAATGTCACAGATGTGTGCCAATATCTGGTTAAGACAGGAAGTTACTGCTGACGGAGCTACTGGCGAAGCCCGGATTCTCGCGGACGAAAATCTTCACACTACGGCGTCCGGTCGACTCCATGATCTCCATGCATTCCTGCATGTCAGCATCACTTGTCAACATTACCCACTCGTCCTCGTCGTCCATGTACTTGAGCTGAAAGGTTCCTGCTGCCAGCCTGAACCTGTTCCCAACCTCCTCGAGCAGTTGAAAATAACCCAAGGAGGGCGAGAACTTGAACCTTACTGTGTCGTCCATGTACGTAGCCTTCACTGTGATGATAGGGCTGCACTTTCCAGCACGGTCCACGCTGATCGTGCTATTCTTGACCGGCGGGTAACTCAACTCGCTGCCATTGGAAGAATCTGTGGTGGCAGAAGAACTGGGATTGTTGTTTTCAGCTGCATTAATGTTTCCCATGAGGAATTCATCCAGAGTGAAAGGGCTAAGATTCGTAGATGGAATGTACTGATCTAAGTCCTCTGTTACAAGTAGACCCTTCGTCGATCCCGGTTCGATCGCGATGCCAAAGGTAACCGCATGAGGAAAAGTTTTGTTTCCTTCACAATCTTTCTTAAATGTGAGTGTTTCCCCTACTGCACAGCTATCTAACCCCCCTTTCCTCGCCTTCGGACAATGTTCGTCGGATTCGATAGATGATGGCAGCATCAAGTCCCTTGAAGCAGTATCAGGAGACAACGAAGCTGCATTCTCAGAAGGCGTAACTGCTGCAACAAGGTTTCCAGAAACCGGATCATATCTTATCGCCCCTTCGACTCCTTGAACAGACTCGATGACAGTTTTGATTTTCTTCAGGGAACGATTTACCTTGTTGATCTTGCGCGAAGGCCATCTGGAAATTCCGTATTGACGGCATATCCTCTTCAATGTGGTTGGGCATACTGAAACAACAGATGACATTTTAGAAAAAGAGAAGTCTTGTTTATTTTATATGTAAAACAGCAGATACTTTACGCTCATTTTCAGATGGGATGAAATGCATTTATATGGTAATAGGATCTCTCCAAGATCCAACTACACTACTCTCTTGTCTAGTCCTGCATTGCTTGGTGTAGGGAGTTGCGTGAATTGGCATTCCTATAAAATTATAAATATGACCCTACACTATTTGTAGCCTTTGAAAACAATATTGTGAAGATTCGATCCCGTTTTGGGCCCTAATCCCACGGAGTAAGGCGGTCATCCTGACATCTCAAACCAGGTAAACACTTTGTTCTTGTTCATCACGTTACCCTTGTTTGAATTTTTGAAAAGGTACAGAGCAAGTCAATTCTATGCTTTGATTCAAGATTCATTTTTAAAATAGGTAAATTACAAAAAAATGCCACAGCTATGCATCGATTCCTAATCAAGAGCTTCATTTTTAAATATCCAATCTTTTATGTATCAGTGCATGCTTATGTAAGCTTCTGCAACCCTTCTATGTCAACGTTAAACCATAAAGTGTGAAAGTTAGCACACATTGTTACATTCCAAAAATGAGACTCCTAATTGAGAATTGAGGCATAGATGGCCTTTTCCGTAATTTACCCTTCTTTATTTCATTATGTTTTATCTAAAGTGCTTGAAGTTTGTGCAATCGGACAGCAGCGATGCAATCTAAGATGGATGTGGTGTCGCTAAGTCTTGATGCAACATGTGCAACTCAGCAAGGCCCAGCTTGGAATCCCACACGAGGGTCAGAGGAGGTCGATTGTTGGCTTGCGATGAGCATAGAGACAATGATGATCAACAGTGTGCTTGAAGCAAAGATACAAAGTGTGTGGTAGTGGAGGTACGCAGGAGCTCCCTGTAAACAGTTAACAATGAGTTCCTTTAAAACACTGTCACTGGCAGAAGACGAGGAAATGTAATTAGCAACTCTACACTCTATCTTCTCCCCTCTCCCTGACCTCTCCACACACACCCCCGCAAAAAAAGGCACAAGTGTAAAGATAACAAGTTGGTTGGAAGCCAACAAGTTCCTCATGAAGTCATGTAATACACTAATCACCATTGCAATATTCGGCTGAATATTCTTATTCTGTGGGGTGAGTGAATAGAATATTGCTATTCGGTCAAACCCGACTATTCGAGTATAAAATGTACTAAGCCTTCTCCCACTACAAGTAGGGTCGGCTACATGGATTCTTGCTCAAATCCATGTTGAAAGATTCGACTATTTTTTACGCTGGCCGTCGACTACCTAACGCAATCACTGCAAGAGTGGGATTTGAACCCTGGTCTTTTGTGTTGTAGACACACTGTACTACCACTAGACCATTAAGTGGGTTCTTTGCAACAGACTGCTGGTTTTTTAAAGGTTTCCCATTTATCTTAGTATCACTATAAATGTTAACGCTATATATGTAACTTGTTAATTGGTACTTTATCATGCACTCTTATTGATTGATGACCATATATGTATAAATATATAAGAATATATATATTAGACATAATTTTTAGGGTTTTTATCAGTTGTGCCCCTCCGAGATAGTGCAATATCAATTATGCCCATCCCTTTTTGGGAATATCAGTTGTGCCCCCGACTTCTTGTCGTTATATCACGGGTGCCCATCTAGTTAGTTCTCATCCATCCCCAACGCAAGCAGTCGTT
Organism: Ottelia alismoides; assembly: GCA_037367405.1. Lineage (NCBI taxonomy): Eukaryota > Viridiplantae > Streptophyta > Magnoliopsida > Alismatales > Hydrocharitaceae > Ottelia > Ottelia alismoides. The sequence goes on from JAZKJV010008556.1 coordinate 205,119, forward strand.
AACTTTGAGGACACAAGCGGAAATAAATTAGAAAAAGTGGCTGAGAGGTCTTTCTTGACCCTCCTCACCCGCTCCCTCATCCCTCCCCTCCTCTTCCCCAGGTCGATCTCCTCCTCCTGGCCAACCTATTCCTCCTCCCCAAACTGAGCTCCTCCTTCGTCCCCTCATCTCCTCCCCGCCCCTAACCTCCTCCTCCCCCTCCTCTCATCTGTCCCCAACCTCCCTCCTCCTCCGCCTCCCCCTCTCCATTGTCCCCAGCTTCCCCCTCTCCTTCACCCCCAGCCTCTCTAGGCTGACCTCCTCCCCCTCCTATCCTCTACCCCCTCAGGAAGTAGAACCACTCCTCCGTCGCTGCCCATATCGCCTTCCTCAAAACTGTCACCGCGATCCCTTCCCCCAGTACTCCCTCGCTAGCACGTACTCGAGCTCTGCCATCGTTGTCGAAGGCCCACACAAAGAAGGCATCGAGGTCATAGGGGTCGAAGGGGTGGGATGAGGAGGTGGGGACTTTTCTTCCAGTCATGCCCTTCTTAACTACACTATGATTTGATTAAATCATGGTTAAGTTCAACTTGTTGACGGTCAAAGTAATGGAGGGGCACAAGTGAGAGAACAACAAGAAGTTAGGGAACAACTGATATTCCCATAAAGAGAGGGGTATAACTGATATTGCAATATCTCGAAGGAGCACAACTGATAAAAACCCTAATTTTTATATTTAAATAATAAAAATGTATAATGGAATAATTCTGAATATTCTCCCTAGCACCAAATTATTTATTCAGTGACACCTTTGATTGAATATCGAATACCGACTTCTACAATACCCACTGATAATAATGAATAAGAGGAGACACCCAGAGAGAGTGGCCAAATATGCATATAGATATACGTAAGCGTGATTTTGTTGTCTATCGAGAGTAATTTGTGAATAACCCTTACCACATCTCTTTTGGTATATCCTTACATTGAAGATTGGTTGCAATAGATTGGTCTACAACATTGTCATCTAATTCATAACTTGATAACTATCTTGCAGTCATGACTCATTCTTTATTTGTTTCCTTGAGGGCTTCCTTTCTAAGGATATAGAGCTTTTTCTAACCACCAATGTGATAGAAATTGTGGGTCGAATATACTCCAGAGTGAGGGGGTGAATGAAGTTGGCAGAATAAAACTTTTCACGAAAACAATTGACAAGCAATAAAACGCACTCGTAAATAGCAAGCCAACAATCACAATACACAGTATGTTAATGTAAAATCCCAAGCAGGTGAAAGCCACGACTCAAGTCTCCCTGACTTAGGATTTTTGGTTTGCCGAGCTTACACTATATCATGAAATATTTAGACGAATATCTCAATTGATTACAAGCATGGATGCTTACAACTTTGGATCATACACCAAACTCACAACCTTGGATCAAAACATGAAAGCCACCACTACAACTGAGTTGCATGCAACACCATTTGAGGTTTCATCTCAAGCTACCAACAAAGAGAACCTAGAGAGTATCCGCAGAACAATTATAGCTGAATAAGATAAACAATTGTCTGAGCAAATGTGATAACTGTAGAGATGTATACTACTTTCTTCTGTACCTTTTTGTGTTTTCTTTTTCCCATTGGACTCTTTATGTATTTTACCCATAGGCTACTCTCCTATATAAGAGATCCTAGGGCGTACAGAATAAACAAGTTTCTCATTTTTCCCAACATGGTATCAGAGCGACGGTCCTATACCAGAGTTCTCGAACCAGTCCCTAACCCTAGCCTCCACCCTCGAGCTCTCCGCACGTGTGCCTCTCCACCTCTCAGCGCACGTGCCTCACTGTCTCTGTCTCGCACCGCCTCAGGTATCGTTGTGCTCGGTCTCACGCCGCCTCCGCGTGCGCGCGTGCCTCGCCGCTTGTCTCGGTGTCGCTCGATCTCGCGTTGCACCAGCGCGTGCTCCTGTGCGTTTGTGCACACCCCAGTGCGCCTGCACGTTTGTGCGCCTTGTGCGTCTGTGCAACGGTGCGCATGTGTGCGTCCCTGTAAGCCACCTGTGCACGCTCCTGGGCGCGTATCTGTGCGCGTTCCTGTACGCATATCTGTGCACGTGAAGCTCTTGACTTCCGTGCGCGTGCAACCCTAGGCCAGCATGCGTGCGACTCCAGCACTTGTTTCGCACGCGCGTTTCCAAATTAATGGGTTTGATTGCTTGAGTCTACACATGCCAGTGTTCAGGAAAATGGCCGAGTATACCGCATACTCGGCGCATACTCGGAGTCGGATCCTTGGGCGCACCGTGTTTGAGGTAATCGGCTTTTAGGCGCTCAGACCGCATAAGCGGCCGAGTATACGTGATATGCGGCCGAGTAGTCGGCCGTTTTACTAATAGAAATAAATCCCTAGACTTAAACAAAAGAGGGTCCTCATCTAACTTAAACAAATCTTAACGCTTCCACAAAACAGAACCCTAACCCTTCCTGTTCTCGCCTCCACGCAGCATCGCGACTCTCGACCTCGGCGACTTCGACTTGGAGCCCTAACTCCAGCCTCGCCTCCGCGATAAGCCCCCCCCCCATTCCTGCATCGCCTCCGCCTCTGTGCTTCTTCTCATCGCCTTGAAGCTCCTCCCGCCAACATCGCCTCCGCGCTCCCTCTGCCAACATCGCCTCCGTGATCCCTCCGCCAACATCACCTTCCCATCGCACACAAGCCCCCTTCCTGCATCGCTTTCACGCCTCGGCCCTCTGTGCTTCTTCTCATCGCACAGAAGCTCCCTTGCTCCTCGTGCGGTCGCCGGAATTCCGCCACAGCAGCCTCCACGGCCTCAACCTTCACGTTTGCACCAAAGTTAAAATCTTTGGTGAGTCCCCCTTGCTCCCCTATCCAGTAGCTTGTCAACGATGGTTAGTTGTTATATAATCTGATTTTTAATGACATATTTAGCTAGGTAAGATTATGTGGTTAGTTTATAGTTTTCTCGACTAGTTAGGTAAGATTATTTGGTTATTTGCTAACTGGTGGGTAAGATTATGTTATAAAATCAGCACCAAGTTATCAACCTTTGCATTAGTTTGTCAGCCTCAATCTCACTTCATAAGTTTGTCATTTAATGTATATAAAAAAGTTTGATTTGTTTTTAATATGTGATCATTATGGCAGCAATGGCCTCTCAACCAAATCTTGAAGTTGTTGGAGATGCATCATCGACCCGTCATGTCCCGTCGGGATCTACTGATCCCGGTTGGAAATACGCATTCCTCGCTTCAAAGATTGATCCAAATACAGTCACATGTGCACTTTGTGGCAAGATTGTAAAGGGTGGTATAAATAGAATGAAGCAACATCTAGCACATGTCAAAGGAAATGTAGCGTCCTGTCCAAAGGTTGACTTTGAAATAAGAAAGGAAGTTAAGGAATACTTGGACAATACACAAAAAAAGAAGTGCGATAAATCGAAAGATTTGCAAGAAATGAGGGATGAAGTTGCCAATTTATTCATGGGTTCAAGTGCAACTCCATATGAAAGAGAAGAGAAAAGACAAAAAGTGTCAGAAGCAACTGAAGAATGCAAAATGCATCAAAGTTCAATCAAAGATGCATTTTGTAAGGAACAACGTGCACGGGTCAATAAGTATGTGGCCAAGTTCTTTTATGACTGTCAAATTTCATTCAATGTGGTCTCCTACAAGTCCTTTATTCGTATGTGTGAGGCAATTGGTCAATATGGACCGGGATACAAGCCTCCCTCCTATTACGAGATCTCAGAGACATTGTTGAATGATGAAGTTGAGGAGACTAAGGAGTTCATAAGCAGTCATAAGCAATCTTGGAAGAAGGGTGGTTGTTCCATTATGACGGATGCTTGGACAGATATGCGGGGTAGGAGCATCATGAATTTTTGTGTGAATTCCGAGTCGGGCACATGTTTTTTAAAGTATGTTGATTCATCATCTGAGTCTCACACTGCAGAGTATATATCCAACTTGGTAGATGAAATTGTTCAAGAGGTTGGAGTTGATGTTGTTCAGGTCGTCACTGATAATGCATCGGCCAATTTAGCTGCTGGAAGGATACTTAGGACTAAGTATCCAAGGATTTTTTGGTCTTCATGTGCAGCTCATTGCATAGACCTTATGTTGGAAGAATTTGGTAAAGAACCCAAGGTAAAAAATGCAATTACAAAGGCAAGATCTCTCACTACATTCATCTATAGCCATGCAAGTACCTTGAGCTTGATGAGGCAATTCGCACAAGGCTCGCCGTCACTTCATCCACCGGAAAATCTTCCATACGGGCTCGCACAAAAACGCGATTACCGAGTCTGAACTGATGGAAAATCGATCAAGGAAACCCTAAATTCCGGATAGATTTCAGCTGACCGTCGGAAACCAGACTCCCAACCACAGAATCCAATTCTCCTGAGCGGCTATATTCCGGTGAGTCTGCGCCTTTGGAACGACCTTGCCTCGGCCTAGATCCTTAAGCCGGACTCCACCGCCGCATTCCCACCATCGGGACATCGTTCCCCCCGTCGGACCGGAAAAGACCGGAGTGGACTTCACTGACTGTTCCGCATGATACTGAACTGAGAAGCGAGAACCGGAGGAGGCCGGCTCGGTTCGGTCGGCGGCGACGCGGATGTTGGGGGGCGCTTATGCTCACCGGGGAGGGGTAACTGCTGAGAAGGGGCGGAGAGGTGAAGGGGGACCGGGTGGGGGCGCGGTGTGTTGGCGATTAAATTCGCCGGTTGTCGACGGGTAGCTTTGTGGAGTGCCTACTCATACCCGTCTTTGAAAATTTATGTGGTGAAAGTGTGAATTTTATATGTTGATTTAGAAGGCGGAATTTGCATTTAAAGCAAACAATCTAATACAAATATAAAAGGAGATGTATGTATTAGAGATGTAGTATATACAATAAAAAAAGTGTGCACTATACAAAAATTCTATAAGTCATCTCACTTATCATTTATTGTGTCATCAACATCTCACTTGTCATCCAACATGACATCTGTCACATTCTTCGAATTCAAATTTTCTTAAACAAACTCTAGTTTTCATAAGGGCAACCCCGCTTCCTATTTTGTAAGTGGTATAGAAGTGTATGGTGGTGTGATAATGAGGTCGTACACGCAATGGTGGAACGAAAAAACAATGGATATGGCGTGACGATGTAGGCGAGTGATAACATCAGTGAACGATGTATAAGTGTGAAACAGTGGCTGGGAGCATTGTAATGTACATCGAGTGCAGTGGTGATGCATGATTGTATGGTTATGGTGGTAGTGGAGTTGCGACAGAGGTGGTAGTGTGGCGGCAATGGTGGTGGTAGGACGGAAGTGGTGATGTAGTGCAGGGACGAAGGCGGAAATATTGACTGAGGAGTCCAAATAGAATATGTGTGTGTATTAAAGTATATATAGAGTTTTTTCACTTGAAATGTTTAATATAAGAAATCATTTCTCTTCTTTATGATTTATTATTGTTCCTAAAAGAATAAAATGATTGTGTTGTAATATTTCATAATATAAAAATTAAAAGAGATTGAAGAACCTTTATATTAAAATTTTTTAAGCACCCTCCTTGACTTTGAGTCATAATCATTTATAGTTGATTTCATTGTGATTTTGTATAAAATATTTCTCAGTTTATGTTAATTGATTAATTAATAATTTCTAAGAAAACCATCTTCCATCTTCTCACTAAGCACACGTTTAATAATCTTTATTATCGAGAAAATTCTCTTTTGGATATTGCAGTGGATACATGAAGAGTCAAAACAAGATGAGCTAATCGATCAATCAGATAATATGTATTTAATTTACATGTTTATGTTACTTCTGACAAAAGGTAAACAATATTACAATAACATTTTTTGAACTATACAAGCATCGAAATCTCATGTATAATGTTATAGGTGTTTTCTAGCACAACCTTTCTTATTTCATGAAATCTGTTGGATAGAAATATTGAGATCGCGGGTAGGAAACAAGGATAAATAGTAAAACATCTTTTCAATGTATTCTTGTTAATTCTATTTACATCATTGTATGCCCTTATAAAGTGTAGTATCATCATAAGGAGAGGGATGAGCCTATGAATGACCCTTACAGAGTGATAGCATAAAGAAAAAAATATAGCAGTCATCTTGATATATTTCCTTAACACATCCCCTCAGACTTATTGTTCATGCATAATCATAAGTTTCTTGTGGTTCTGAAGCATCGATGAAAAAAGGTAATGCTTTGGTGATGATGGGAATAAGTTGATCTCAACTAGAAATGCTGCAACTTTGAGAAGACCTTCGTCAACTTGCTCCCAAATAAAATGATGGCCAATTTTAATTTGTTGGCTGCAGCCATGGAAAATAGATTTGTGAGAAATATACATCGCATCAACATTGTCACGCTAGATCATATGAACAATCATGGTAAGACTTGATTCGTTGAAGGGTGATTTTAGCCATATTTGCTTAGTTGTAGCATCAGCAATAGTGTGGTATTCAACTTCCACAACGTAGCAAGCAATACATGATTATTTCTTAGAAGTCCAAGTAATAGGGTTGAGTCCGTGATAAATACGGAAACCCAGTGTATAACAACGATCAAGACTGTTTGAAGCCCAATCAGAGTCAACATATGTTGTTACCACACGTGAAGGAGTACGGGAGTATCAGAGACCGTAATTGAGGGAGGAATTTAGATAGCGCAAACAATGTTTCGCAGATTCAAATGCAATAGCAGGTGACGAATGCATGTGTTGAGAGAGATGGTTGACCACAAAAGAGATATCATGTCATGTTAAAGTAGTGCATTGGAGGCTACCCACCAATTTCTTGGATGGGTTCTGAAGTTTGGAGGATGTATCAGATAGTTATTGTTGGAATGTTGGAGTCATTAGTGAATTAACGGGCTTCGAACCATCCATTTTAAACTTGATTACGAGATCAACAAATTGTCTTAGATGAGATAAATACCGAGAAAGTAGGTCGGAGATCCAAGAACTCGAACTGGAAGTTCAGCTTGCATTGCTTGGACCACATTCATGAGGGAGGTGTTGGTGGAGTTAAGTAAAAAAATATAATCAATGCATATGAACAAATACATCTTAGCTTGTGATGGGTGGTGAGTATATAGGGATGTGTTTGTGGAGGAAATGTGAAAGTAAATCCACAGGCCGAAGAAACATTGTTAATCAATGGAACCACACATGTGGTGCTTGGCGCAGGCCATATAAGGATCTGTGCAGCTTGCACGTGTGGTGAGGGATGCTGGGATGAATAAAACCTTGTGGTTGGTCAACATGGACATCTTCATTCAAAATCCCACGAAGGAAGACATTGTTAACGTCGAGTTGAATAACATTCTACTCGTGTTGAAGCATAAGACTAAAGAAGAGTCTTATAATTGTTGGTTTAACCATCGAACTAAAAGTCTCATGGAAATAAAGTCCTTCAACTTTATCGTAACCTTTTGCAACTAGGAGTACTTTGAATCGATCAATAGCCCCATCAAGCGAGCATTTGATCATATAAACCCATTTTTGCCAACAATATTCATAGAAGCAATAGGACAAATTAGAGACCAAGTTTGATAGGTTTGAAGTGCATTGAACTTCTCGGTCATCAAAGAGATCCTAGAAGCAAGAAGAGGATGAGACAAGGCTGTGAGGATACTCTTTTTTAGAAATACCATGCATGGATCTAGTGTCATGGGATGCGTTCAAAGGGAGTATGGGATGGTTCATGAAGCGCTAGAATGGGAAGTGGGCAGAGACTAGAGGGTGACTATGGGACTGAAGTGGATTGGAAGGAGGTTGGATAATCAGTGACCGGGGATCATGGTTGGATGGGACAGATGGCAGTAGAGATAGGAGAATATCAATTAGCAGTTGGTGTGGGGTATGGGTGACAAGGATGGTGAAGGAGCAGAGGTTTTAACGCAATAAAGGGGTGAAAGTACTCATCAAAGATGATGTACCTATCAAGGGAGACTTTGTGGATGGTGAAATCAAGACAATAGAAAGCATGATGGTGTGTGAGCAGTCAAGGAAAACATGCAAACTTGAATTCTTCTGAAGCTTATGCTTGTTATATGGTCATAGGTAAGGAAAGCATGCATATCCAGAAATACAAAGGAATAAGCAGGTAGTCACTGATGAAGAATCTAAGTTGGAGATTTATGTCCCAGCACTAGAGTTAGTAGATAATTAATGAGAACCACAACCATATAAAAAGCATACGACTAGCATGGAAGCAACACATTCGAGTGGTATAATAAGGCTAACATATTGACTACAATCATCTATAAAAGTCATATGATGTTTGTGTCCAGCAAAAGAAGGAATTGGATGTTGCCATACATCAGAGTGCACAAGCATAAAGGAGAAGTACTAGAAGAGGCGACGGAGGGTAGCGAATGACGATGGGATTATGACTATTAATAGGAAATGCATAAAATGTCATTCTTAATAGCGGAATCAACCATAAGGGAAAATGATCGAAGGATTTGCTTAATAGTCTTGTAGTTGGTGTGGCCAAGGCGAAAGTGCTAGATATCCTAAAATGCTCGTTCGACAGGAGAAGTAGTCTCCCTTTGGAAGCCACAATCTATAGAGGTCCTTTACCATGTCGTCGTGAAGAAGAGGATGCTAGGTTCATAAATCCTTTACCACAAAATATCGAGGAAGCATCTTTGAATAACAATAGTGTTCACTTGTGAAACGAGTTATAGAGAGCAAATTCTTATATGCATGAGGAGCATGTAAAAAACATGCATATGAAAGAGAATGAAAAGTATGAATAATCTTAGATCCGATATGAGAATAGGACGGACCTTGACCAATGCCAAATTTACAAAATCATCTCCATTATAAGGAGAAGCCATATCAACACTTGAGAGAGCATGTGGTATTATAGATTGTTTCACTTGAGTCAGGATGCCAAAGATGAGGACATCCACATAATAAAAAATACTATACAATGGTTGAGAAGACCCGTCGTATCATAAATAGCAGTTGATAGTGGTGCGTTTGGCTTTACCACAAATTTGACAAGTAAAATGTGTGAAGTGACCACACCCCTTTACCACATATCGACCTTGAAGATTTCTGTAGAAATGCACGTGAAAATCGAAGACACGAGACATAGAGATAGATCCATTAGGACAAGAATCAAAAGAAGTCGTGTTAATTGTAATCGACTGGTGATTTTTCTCGAAGTGTTGTTCATGAGCGAGAATAAAACCAACATCATACTCAAATAAAGCCAGAGGAGATCACCTTGTAATCACAACAACAATAGAAAATCCATATCCAAACTATTTCATAATAACCATATTTAGTTGATGAAATATTCCATTAAAATTTATTGAAAAGTTATAGATAAATTCATGAATATATATTATACACACTAAAACAGATATATACATTCAGATATGAATATCTACATATATCAAAGTTATACATATCCATGTCAATACCTATATTTATTCCGCTATGATATTCACTGTACATATTCGTATACTTATATGTACTATAACAAATTTGGATGTGTATATATATATATATAACTTTGATATTCGTAGAAAATCACATCTGAATTCATATATCTATTTTAGTGTGTGTATATCTTCATCAATCTATTTATAAATTTTTCACAAAATTTAGTGGACTATTTCATTAATTAAATATAAATATTATGAAATAATTAGTATATTCACTATAATATATTGCATTTTACAATAAATATTTGATTATTTATGCCATGAACCAATTGTGTTGCAATGATTTGGTATATTATTTTATTTCTAAATCATCATATATATATATATATATATCAGGGAGCTAGGAGCCTACATCCAGGAGTGTAGGTAATTACCTACACCGACCTTTTTTCTCATTATTTTTGAATTTTTTTGAAGGATGTCTTAGGGGGGATTTTCTTAATATATTGAAGGAATATGTATTTCAAGTTTCATGCGAAACAAGCATTCCTAACATGTTCATCTAGAATGGGTCAATTTCAGCAATTCTGAGACCGTTAAAATTTGGTAGTCTTGATAGAGATGATAGAAGTCTTGAATTAATTCGAATTTAGAATGACACCATGGTGATATATAGTGATCTAATTCCCCAAAAGTTTTGTTTCAAAAAAATCAAAAAATATTGAAAAAAGAGCCGGGTGTAGGTAATTACCTACACCCCTAGGTGTAGGATCCCTTTTCTCTGTATATTATACTACTTCTACATAGTATATTAGATATATATGCATATTAAAATGTTTATAATTGTGTTACTTTTTCGACACAACTAACAAATTATGTGCATGCCAAATATAACTTACAAAAGGAGGGCACAATTGTAAGAATAATACGATAGATACATAAATTTCAGAGATAAACAAGTTAACCAAGTAACAATGTGGCATATGTTCAAACAAGTAATCCATTCACAAGGCAGTAGCGATGAATTTTAGCATCTTCAATGGCACAAACACGATAAAATACGAGCAAATTATTGAGGGCACAACCAGAGCAACACGCTTGGAATAGACAGCGTAAATGTTACGCAAAATCTACATTATTAAATAAAGTTGAGTTCTTCTCATCATATTGACACGTGGATAACCCCGTTGCACTCTGTCTTGCGTTCGGAGGGCTCTCTCCCTGCATGCCCTTTCCTTTCTGAGCTTCTTTCCCCATCTGGACATGTGGATGCATCTCCTCAGCAGCACGATGCCATGTTCCTTACCTTTGACGAGTCTTTCCCTACCAATTTCCAATTTTCCTCGTTAGCACGTTGTTGTGTTCTTTCATGTATGTGTGTAGCAGGCAAAGTCCGTTCTCCTCCCAAGCAACACGTGAATTATGCTTTGCAATAGACGAAGGGTCGTGTGCCTGACCCTAATTGCTTACAATATTCTTCCTCTGCCACTTTCTTCTCTTTTGTCACCTCTCATCTTTCGATTCTCCCAGGACAATCTTTACGATCTGCATCATCGAGCTTTATGTGTTCTTCCTCCATCACTTTTTTTCTCTTTTATTGCCTCTCCTCTTTTAGCATGACAGATACATAATCAAAAACTCCAAAAAAATAGACGAGCAAAAGTCAAAGAAAAATTAATTCCCGTCGGAGCATGTATACAATCAATAAGCAAGCTTGAGCTATGAAGTCAATATGTATGTGAGCCTGCAGCTGGATGACTTGGCTACATCGGTCAAACATCCTAGGATAGGTAGCTAAACTAGCTACCGCTCATTCTCTTCTCCACCTCCTCTTCTTGAGTTGGTTGTACTTGAACTTAGAGGGGAATACCCCTTTTCTCGAGGAAATAGTTATTGGATTGGGGAATTAGGATCACCATATTGGAAAAGACTGACTTTTACTGTTTCTACCGAGAGGAGTTGTATATCACACAAACTGTACAAGATAGACTCATAGTCATAAGGGACTGTGTATGACATCGAAGTGTTGTAATATGACTTTTGAGGAAACGTGAGCAAAGTTTTTTAACTCTCATAGGTTGTTGTGTTTCACGTCTAGTTCCCAACACGGTTCCGACCAAACTAAAAATCCAAAGGTCCGACTGAGCTCCAAACTTTAATATTACGAAGACAAGTTTAAACGTTAAAATTAATCCAAGTTCTTTCATTTTCTTTTCCTTATTTTCATTTAGTGCATTTATAGGCATAAGCGTTTGCTATGGACTAGCAAAAGCAAGTATATGGGGTAATGAATCTCCATTTCGTCACTTTACTCTTTCATTTCGGCCTTAAATCCTTGGCTAAATACATGTGTGTATAATTTATTTGCCAAAGCAAACACATGATCAATTGTATAAAATAGTGTATAAATATTGTATACTTTATATATTTAATTCCAAAATTAAATAAGAAAAAAAAAGAAATGAGACACCGTAGGTGTTGAGTGACCCTAAACCCCGAGCCCCAATCATCGTGATGACTTGGTCGACAAGGAATAGAGTAGGGGATAGGGTTGATGAATTATTCAGTCTATACATAAAAAACCTAATTATTTTTGCTCAAATAATTAATTTTTGATACTTATATTATTCTTTATTCTTTATAACTCAAATCAATAAACTCTGGACATGAATATCGTAGACAAAAATGCATAGAAAATACAAAATCGAGTTCATAGAAAAATAATGCACACTTTGCACGGGACACACAAAATGAAAAGTCAAAATAAAAACTTCACAAACTTATATCTTCTCCATACTGTATCAAAATGGACTAGAATCACTTTAATTATATATAACTTTTAATAAGTTATTTAATGAAGTTGGTTTCGTTTAATTTGGAATACTACAAAAGTTTTGGTTTGGGAACATATTGTGCAATATACGTGTATATTTTATTTAATATATTTATTCTTTGTATTTTTTAGTTTATATATATTTATATATTATTTAAAACATATGTACATAATTGAAATAAAGTAAATTCATGAAAATATAATGACAATAAATAATACATATAAATACATAGGTAAAATATACCTACATATATCTATGATGTATAGATACTTAGTTAATTAAGTATACATACAAACTCAGAAAAATATAACAAAATATCTAAATGAGTATAAAAATATCAAATATATATAAAATAACTATAATAATAATAAAATAAAAAACATAAAACAAAAATAAAAATACACAAATACATGTATTTATACTATAATTTACATGTAAATATTAACTTGTTATTAACATCATCGTAAAAATAAAAAAAATAAATAAAATATTTATAAAATACCGCATTAAATTATATATAATTTTTATATTTTGATAAAAAATAATTAAATCATTTACTATATGCTTTTTATTTTACTAATAATTTCCCCTGGGATTTTTCTAGTTCGTCCATGTGGACCAACTAGAGGGCTCCCTTCGTTGACTTAGGTCAACAGCTCCCCTCACCTCCTTTGCTCTGATATTCACCTCGAGTTCCCCACTTTTTGCAATTTTCCTAAAATCACTAATGATCATTTTGCCTCGTGCCTTGAATTTCACCTAATCTCTAACTTCCTTGATCCTTGCCCGATCTTTAGCTGCGGCTGACCTCCTTCGATTAAATCAACATCTTCTATTAAAGTTCGTTCCTCGACCAGCCTATAAATAAACCTCCTTCACCATTCTTTCAATTTCGATCCCTCTCCCAATGTTCTTAGCCCCTCAGTTGTAGTACAATCGACTCTACTTGGTGACACCTTGATGCTCGGAGGGGTTCCAGTGAGGAGGAGCATCAGAGGTGGTGATCCCCCTATCGCCGGAGGAGCTCTGCCGGTGGTTCAACTTCGTTGGCCCTTGGTTGATTTGAGGCCACTTCCTTCTTCTTCTTAGGTACTATCTTAGCCCTATATTCCATTTCTTCCTTTAATTTAGCTTTTTATCGCTTGATTAGGTGTAATTTTAGAAAACCCCCAATTACCTGGAGCTTGAGCTCCATGGCTAATCATCACTTCATTTTTCTTCCCCTTCATCCGCTCCATCGACTGCCCTTCTTATCTACCTCGATCCATCATGGATAAGGGAGTCAAAGCTCCCCCCACCACCTCTCGCCAGAGCTCTCCACGCCACTTTTTACCTAAACCATTGGTCGAGGAGATATCCCGCGATCACATGAGACTTTTAGGGTGTGTTTGGTACGCGGGTTAATGTGGGTTAAAGTGGTAGGGGGTAACCCATTTTTGTATTTTTGTGTTTGGATAGAGGGTTAAACTGGGGGCGGGTTTGTTGTAGGTTTGTTGTGATATGATTGTATTGAAGTTTGGAAAAGTGATATGATTGTATTGAAGTTTGGAAAAGTGAGTAGTTGTGATTGTTTGAAGTTCGAAAAAGTATGTAGAAGTTGAGTAGTTTATATTTTTTTAGATGATATGATGGTATAACATATTATTTTTTTGGAATAGATAAAAGATAAAAGATTTATTTAATGTACTAAAAAAGAGAGGAAAAGTAGGTCCCATATGAGAGAGAAAAAATGAGGTTTGTGGGGGAACTCCCAAGCTGAACATGACCTTAGTGTAGGATACGGGGCTTGAAGACCCACCTGGAACCACCTGGAAGACCCAGAGCTGCTCCAGGTCATCTGGAGCTGTCCGAGCTCCTAGGACATCTTCGATCGTTTTGAAGACATCCCTTGCATGTGGAGGAGCATCCACGACCTGTAGCTGTTGTCAGATCGAGATGAGGATATCGAAGAAAGGAGATATGGTAGATCAAAGCTCGTCGACCACCTGTTCTTCAATAGTTCTTTCAACACCCCTCACTTTGTTAGATCAGGAACACAACTCGGATCTAATGTGGTCCATTTGTTTATTTTGAAGGGGTACTCAACCACGACCAGGCGATCTTCCACGTGGAGCAAGGACGACGGCTGGATCACGGGCGCTTTCATGGTATAATTGTAAAGACCTCCCTCCATATTTTTGTATTTTGTAAAAGGTTCTATAGATATTTAAATAATTGGAAAACTTGTTGGATATTTTGCTTGTATGTCATTATTGCTTTGTAATATTGCATATCAGTCTAGTATCAGTTCACCTCACGTGGCTCCCCACATGAGGTGATATTTTGCAGGCATACCCCCATCAATTCTTGTATTTAATATTAGGTCTATTAAAATCAAGTTGAAGTTCAAATTTTTGGGTTATTTTGCATGTGTGCCCTTGTCTTTTATTTATTTGCAAATCTACCCCTACTAAATTGATTAAATTTTATTTTTGCATTTCTTTCTATTTAAAATAAATCCTATGCTCAAAAAATTCTCAAAAATATATGTATGTGCATGATTGTATGATTATTCATGCTATTATATTTATTTGTCATATTTCACACATTTAATATTTATTAAAATCATTTAGAGCTATTTTATTCCCTGATTGACTTAAAAAATACAATAAAAATAAAAACCTTTTTTAATTTTTTTAAAAATATCTATTGTTTATTAACCTATTATATAACTCCAGACCAAAAATCACTAACAAAATCTCAAAATAATCTCTTAAAATTAGCAAACCCTTTCTAACCCTAAAAGATTACAAAATATTCCCAAAATCCCAAAAATATTAGTTTCTTTTCCACACACACACACACATATCTGTATATAAAAAATTATTTCGAGAAATTTTGAGATCACTTCCTATTTTAAATCTCAAATCATTTTGGCACTACTAAATAGACCTTATTTTTGTTTATTTCTGATTTTAAAAATGCAAAAAATGCAAAAATCTCCCACAAATTTTAAAAAATATAAAAATATTTGAAAAAGATAAAAAGATCTTATTTGATCCTTCATGCATATTTTTATCTATATTTATACACAATTTATTCTATATAGTCTACTTATCCTTAGATATTATTATATATGGTATACATATTAATAATTATTATAAATATCTTATAATTATTTTAAAATCTTAAAAAATAGAATTGATTGTTCTTAGGTATATTTTCTTATTTTTGTATATTCACTATGTATATTATTCTACATAATACCTTTATTATACACGTATCATCCTATATATCTATATACTCTTAAATACTTATATATTATATTACTAAATTAAAAAGAAATTAAAAATCAAAAAATTATAACTTAAATACATATACTTAATCAATTAAAGAAAGGGAGAAATTGTTTTATTTAATTAAAAATCCACAACACTTTGATTGAAATTGTGCATACTTATACACTTGCGATTTGATTCACACATGCTTTCATTAATTGATTCCTATATTGTTTAGGTTGATAGTTGAATTACTTTGATTTTTTGAGCGGTCACCTCGACGACTGTGTTCCCGTCTTGTGTGGAACATCAGACCCTCGAAAGATCTCAGTTTTCACCAAGTCATCATGATAATTAGGATTCGGGTATTTAGAAGCCAAGAAGGATGCCAAGACAAGGCTAATCAGATGGATCCTTCTACTCCATGAATTCGACCTCAAAATTCATGCTAAGTCTAGAGTTAAAAATGCAGTGGCAGACCATTTGTCCATATTGCCAGAGCCAGACACTCCTGAGGAGAGCTAGATACCAATCAATCAAATCTTCCTGGATGAATCAATTCTTTCAGTCACCTCACTCCCCTGGTTCGATGATATTGTGAACTATCTTATGTCCAAGAGAACTCCTCAAGATTGGTCTAATCTAAAAATGGACAAGTTCTTATCATAGATTCATTTCTATCGGTGGGAGGATCCATATCTCTTTTGTGAGGGGGCAGATTGCATCTAGAGTAGGTGCATTCCTCGGGAGGAAGTTCACATTGCCCTCAAGCATTGTCACGCCCGAGAATCAGGAGGACACCACTCTGGAAGACATACGATAACAAAAGTGTTACAATACGGCCTTTGGTGGCTGACCTTATTCAAAGATGCAAAAGATTTTGTTAAGCATTGCACTGACTGTCAAAAGATGGGTGGCACTATCGGAATGAGAGATACAATGCCCTTGAAATATATTCAGATTTCAAATGTGTTCGATGCATGGGGAATCAACTTCATGGGATCATTTCCCCAATAGTCAGGGATATGAGTATATTCTGCTTGCTATGGACTACATGAGTCGTTAGTTGGAGGCCATCCTAACCCAAAGCACCAGCAGTCACACTGTCTGCCGATTTCTAAAGGAAAATATCATTGCATGATTCGGGATACCCGAAATTCTAATATTTGATGGGGGTAGACATTTTATCAACAGAGAAGTAAAGAAGTTGACTCGAGAATATTGCATAGAACATCGAGTAGCTTCTCCATACCACCTGTAGTCTAATTGCTTTGGCAGAATGTTCGAAAGGGAAATCAAGATGATTCTTCAGAAACTTGTATGTCCAGATAGAAATAACTAGTCTCAACTGCTTGACTCAATTATCTGACCCTATTAGACTGCGTACAAGTCCCCTCTGGGAATGTCTCCCTACTGCCTCGTGTACAGCAAGCCATGTCATTTTCTTGTTGAGTTGATTCATAAATCATTATGGGCAATCAATATCTACAATTTGGATCCGAAGAAATCAGCAAAGAAAAGAAAGTTAAATCTGAACAGACTTCATGAATTTCGCGACTATGCATATGATAACAGCATGATGTACAAGGAGAAGGTCAAGAAGTGGCACGACAAGCATATTCGCTGCAAGACTTTTGAACCTGGTCAGAAGGTCTAGTTGTTTTATGCAAAGTTAAAACTATTTCCAAGGAAGTTGAAAAGCAAGTGCACAGTGCCATTTGTAGTGAAGCATGCATGTGACAATGGAAGTATAGTCATATATGGATTGTCAGCTGACGCACAACCTTTCCTCATCAACAGACAACTTCCGAAGCTGTACCTTGAGCATGACACTTGTATGTGGTTGAGTCCATTCAAGTGGCCTATGAACAGGAACTTCCAGCCGCGACATCTATATATTCAAACAAAGCAAGAGTAGTTAGGTTCCTTCAGGACAGAGCGAGACCCTTTCATATGAAAAGAACACAGTGGATGATGCAGTTTGCCATGTGTTGCCTAATCTTGTTTATGATGCATCTACCTATTCCCATGATGACATAGAGATCCATCAGGATCTGCCAGTTCCATCCCCTTCGGAACGGTCATGGGACATATATGACGAGTCAGACGTGAGTTTAGCTGAATTACCGCGTTTCTTTGGCGATTGGAGTCCAGATACTTTTGAGTTGGTGGAAAGTACTATGCAGCTTGACCCACCATCATGCACCACAGAACCATATTCAGATTCAGTTCAACCAGATTTACTTGATGATACCACATTGTCGGAACAGAAATCACTACATCCTACACTCAAGTATGCCTTTCTTGCAGGACCCGAAGAGAGATATCATGTTATAAGTTGCTCAGACTTGACTTTAGGACTGGAGTCTAGGTTGTTAGAGGTCTTAGAGAGGAACTGTAAAGCAATAGGCTAGACATTATCGGATCTCGTGGGGATCATCCCCGCTCTCTGCTCGCACCAAATTTTTGTCGAGGATAATGTGAGACCTTCCCGTGAGTTCCAGAGGAGACTTAACCCCACTCTACGAGAAGTATTGAAGAAAGAGATTGGGAAATGGTGCAAGGTAGGGTTTATATACCCTATTTCTGACTCCAAGTGGGTGCCCCCGCTTCATGTTGTCCCGAACAAGTCAGGAATTCAGATGGTTGATGAATCTGTGATTCATTACTCTAAAAGTTGAAAATAGAGCTTTGTCCCCGAGTAATTAGATGCATATTTCTACTTATATTGCATAATTGGCATTCATGCATGCATAAGTAATATCTGCATTTTAGCATTCATATTTGCGTTAAATAAGAAGTTCAACTCACTTGTAATTATTCACCTATTTATCTGTATTTCATACCCACTCCAAACCAACTCTATACTGTATATACTACTAACTAATAATATAAGGAAAATGTCAAAAATTCCTAACTTGTAAAATTACTCAATAAAACCCCAAACCCATTTGGAGACCTTAGACCTTAGAATGCACATATCTATCTCATACAATCTCCAATTTAGGTCTACTCACTTTTGGAATAATACATATTCAGAGACCTTCAAAACGAGACCAATTTCATTTAAATCAGAGCTCGTATGCAAAACTTGGGTTTTGGGACTTCATTGTACAATATATGTATGTATACTTGTACCCTTGTCTTTCTGTATCTTATTTGACCTCATCTCCATCTCTGGTCAACATGAAACTTGTAGATCTCATCAAGATCTAGAATTTTATGTTTTAAGTTTTTCCAAATTCGGTCATCTTCTCTCTCTCTCTCTCTCTCTCTCTCTTATTTCACATCTTTTCTCGGCCATTCAGATCAGGCCACGTGGCGCCTTCTGGCTGCACCACGCGGCCCGCTTCATTGCGCACCACGCGTCGCTTCCTCTCCATCGTTCAATGGCCTTCATTCTCTCCTCATCGCCACCGTTCATCCCGCACCTTATCTCGACCATCCGATCTTCCACGGATCTAATCCCTACCGCTATTTAGCGCCCTCAGCACAGCATGACACGTGGTGGCATCGGCACCCCTCGATCACCTCCAGGCGTTCCATCACAGCCGCCCCTCTCTGCGGGATTCTCAACCGCCCGATCTCTCTTCAAAATCCATCTGGACCATTGGCCAACGCCTCAACCTCAACATGTCACGTGTCGACTCCTTAGCCCTTCGATCTCATCACTCCGATCAAATTCAGACCCTCCTCTCGCGCCCTTCTCTTGGCCGTTGGATCATTCGATCCAACGGTCCAGAGATCGTCGTCTACCTCAAGCTGCATCTCTCGCACACGTCGCCCACCTCGTGCGCTCGCCACCCCCTTTCTATTATCGTCTCCCTATTAGCCACCATCTCTGCCCACGGAGCATCCCACGACGTAGCCCCGACATTCCTCGTCCTCGCCAGAGCCCACAACCACCATGAACATCGCCCACGTCGCTCCATAACCTCCAGGAACCTCGTCGCCCTGTCCCCAGCACCCTCACCTCCTTCCTATAAATACTCCACCTCTGGTCACCTTCAACTCCATCCGCCCCTGTAGAGAGATCCTCCTTTTGGTGATAACAATTAGGCGAGAAATCAAGCGACGACGGTCCTATCTTCTCTGGCGAGATCCACGGTATCCCCGTCGTGTCGCAGTTCCTCTGACAAGCTGCATGAGCTTGGGCTAGTTGTCGGCCCTTGAGCAAAGACCAGGAGCTCCTCTCTGAGCTTCTACCCCCGGGCAGCATCCTCTATTTTCCTCTCCAATCTCCATCTTCTTCCCCTTCGATTTTCTCGGAATTTATTTTTCTTTTCCTCGCATCTTCACGCTCCTCCGACCATTCACCGAGCTCCGCTTTGGAGCTCCCACCTTCGCGCGCTACTCCATTCACTCCGACAATATCTCGCACACCCTTCCGACCAACGCTCCACCGCCACGGCGGAGGAGGACCATCATCCACCCGTTGCTTCGCTCCCAAGCCTCTCATTGCACTACTCGAACTTCCATGAGCACGAGCATTTTCTCTTTGGCACGACCTAACCCTGCAGGTACACTCCTCGTTAGTGTTCGGATGCATCACCAGAGGTCCCTCGAGCTTCACCATCTTCGACCTATGGACCACCTCTGTCTCCCTCAGACGCACCCGCAACTCCCTGGCGCTCCCACGACCGCTTCCAGCTATTCAGGAGTCACAGTGACGTTCACTGCCACGGAGGAGTGCGGTGGAGCAAGGTCCTCTCCGTTGGAGCCCCGCCAAGTCCGCCGCAGGAGGCGGCGGACATGAGGAATAAGAAGCACAGGTACCGTCCGATTCCCTTGATCGGACGGTCTTGATCAAGCCACGTCGCCATCGCCTTCGAGCTCCAGCAACCATTCGATCTCGCGAGGATTTGATGCTCTATGTCACGCCACGTCGACGTCATCAGCAGCCATTGGATACACCTTAATCCACTGGTCTAGATCGCGCCATGTTGCGGGCCTCGAGCCTCTTCCCTGACCCTAGGCTTGGAGCTCCTGAAGCACACCCGAAGCCGATCCGAGCCTCCAAGGCTTTCCAAGCCTCCGCCCGAGCCTCGACGACGTTCGAGCCTGGTTCCTCACGTGCTCCCCACATGAGGGGCTGGGTATTTTGCACAGAGATGCCTAGAAGTTTTGGAAATTACAATTTGGTCCCTACCAAGCGTGTCACGCGAGGCGCACGTGACTCTGTGGGAAAATTGCATCCACCTCCCCCGCGTTATAGGTAATTGCATTTAAGTCCCTGTCAGCACGTTTTATTTCAATAACTTTATTTTTTGTATTTGAAATTTGGTCCCTGTCTTTGCACGCATATTTAGGTGTCCATTTGGCATGATTTTTCAATTATAAAAATTGCATGATGTAGCTCAACTTGTCCTTAATATTATGTGATACGTGTTTGATTTTTATGACACCTTTAGAATTTAATATTATTAAATTGGTGAAATTTTCCATATTTGCCCTCTGTGTGCCTTTTAATTCCTATTAAATCCCCTATTGCTCCAAAATCACCATAAAATCACATTAGACTTAGGATAATTTAGTTTACGTTGTGCTCAAAAATCATTGCATTTGCACGCATCACGAGGTCTGAATAAATTAATTAGTGATTTCCTTAATTTATGTTTAGGTCCAATTCACATAGAATTTTAGGTTTATTAATTTTCATGGATTCATCGTACTTAGATTTATTTAGGATAATTTTTATAGCTAAAAATAATGAGTTCAAGTATTTATTAAAATTAATTTAGTAAAAATCACCTTGCATTCATATTTTATTCAAAGTAAATTCATAAAGTGTCAGAAAATTCGAAAAAATAGTGTAGCTTAATTTCATTGCAATACATACTCTGGCCAAATTTTGTAATTTTTGGACTTCGTTTGATCATATTTCTCATATAACTTGTAAAACTGGCCTGAAATTGTATTTATCTTTTCCTTTATTGCATAAATGTTCCTGAAAATACCAAAAATATTCTTATGAAAATTAGACCTCAGAATTAACTGGAAGTTCACCTAAGGAGACAGCTGCCTCCTTGAGTTCGACCTTGGACTTGCCCAAGTAAAATAAGTCTGCCGCTCGTAATTAACCTACAATTAATTAAAAGTGGTATTTTTGACATAGCCTTGATTATCCGACTGCAACTAATCGAAAACGTAATTTGACCATTAATTTGATCGAATTAAAAAGGGTAGTCTGAGCAACGTCAATGGTCACCAATGAGGAGGAGGTAGAGATCGCGACACGAGTAACCATGTCGTGATATGTCTGTATTGACTACAAGTGCCTGAATACCGTGACCAAGAAAAACCATTTTCCCTTGCTTTTATTGATCAGATTTTGGAGAGACTTGCAGGGAAAGAGTTCTTGTATTTTCTTGACGGATACTCATGCTACAACCAAGTAGCTATAGCCCTTGAGGACAGGTAAAGGACCACATTCACATGTCCATTCAGCATTTACGCATTCAGGCGCATGCCATTCGGGGCCTACAATGCCCTGGGCAATTTTCCAACGATGCATGATCGTAGTATTTGTCGAGGTGGTGGGAGATTTCCTGAAAGTATTCATGAATGATTTCTTGGTTCATTGTGATTATTTTGATACATGTTTAGTGCACTTGGACCGAGTCCTCAGGAGGTGTAGAGAGGTGAATATGGTACTCTCCTGGGAGAAGAGTCACTTTATGGTGACGGAGGGTATCGTGTTGAGGCATGTCATCTCCAAAAAGAGCAATGGAGGTTGACCCTACCAAGGTGGAGGTAATACAAAAACTCGATATACCTACCAACGTGAAGTCGGTGCGGTCATTTCTAGGGCATGTTGGATTCTATAGGAGATTTATTCAGGATTTTTTAAAGATCGCGGAAAGAAACATAGTTTGTTGTAGACGACAGGTGTCTGGAGGCCTTTGAGCTCTTGAAGAGGAAGATTTGTGCCCCGCCTATCCTACAAGCTCCTAACTGGTCTCTCCCCTTTGAGATCATGACTGAGGCTTCAGATTTTACTATAGGAGTTGTGTCAGGACAACGGCGAGAGGGGATCCCGTTTGCTATCCACTATGCGAGCAAAATGTTAGTCCCTACACAGAAGAATTACACCGTAATTGAAAAAGGAAATGCTCACTTTAGTATCGGCCCTCGAGAAGTTCAGGTCGTATATTTTGGGCTTTAAGGTGACGATCTACACTGATCACACAACTATTCCATACTTAATGGAAAAGAAGGATGCGAAGGCACGTCTTCTTAGGTTGTTTTTACTCCCCAAGGAGTTTGATTTGGAGATAAAAGATAAACCTAGAGTAGAGAATGTTGTAGATGATGACCTTTCTCAGATTGATCTTAAGGATTCTCCTGATTATGAGCGGATTAGAGAGACCGTCCTAGACAAGTCAATTTGCATTATTGACTCACTCCCACGGTATGCCGACATGGTGAACTTCCTTATCTCCAAACAGGTTCCCCATGGTTGGACTAGGAGCAGCATTGACCGATTGAAGTCGGATTCGAGGAGATACCACTAGGACGATCCTTTCCTTTTTCTTCGAAGGGACATATTGTGTTTGGAGAAGGTGTATAACTCAGGAGGAGTATC
Source organism: Ottelia alismoides (assembly GCA_037367405.1). Lineage (NCBI taxonomy): Eukaryota > Viridiplantae > Streptophyta > Magnoliopsida > Alismatales > Hydrocharitaceae > Ottelia > Ottelia alismoides. The sequence continues at coordinate 228,230 of JAZKJV010008556.1, forward strand.
GAAGTATCCTCACATATTGTCATTCACTTGAGGCTGGAGGACACTATTCGGGAAAAAGAACTGCTCACAAGGTACTTCAATGTGAATTGTATTAGCCGACCTTGTTTAGAGATGCTACTGATTTTGTATAGTCATGACCGATCTGTCAAGGATGGGACGGACAATTGGACAGAGAGATGAGATGCCCATGCGGCCGGTGATTATTTGTAATGTTTTTGATGCATGGGGTATAGATTTTATGGGTCCCTTTCCCAATAGCCAAGGACATGAGTACATCTTGTTCGCGGTTCACTATTTGTCTAGATGGGTGGAGGCTAACCCAACCTGAACTACACCTGAACTACAGACAACAAGATTATCTGTAAGTTTGTGAGAGATCATATTATTGCTAGGTTCGGGGTGCCAAAAGTTCTGATATCTGATGGGGGTATCCACTTTGTGAATCGAGATGTGAGATCTTTATCTAAGGACTACAGATTTGAGCACAAAGTTACTAGTACTTATCATCCATAGTTCAATGGCATGGCAAAGGTTTCGAATAGAGAGGTAAAGAATATTTTACAGATGTTAATTCGTCTCGATAGGAAGAACTGGTCTCAGCTTTTGGACCAAGTTCTATGGGCCTATAGGACATCCTACAAGACACCATTGGGCACTTCACCATTTAGAATAATCTACGACAAGCCATGTCATTTGCCCGCAAAGCTGATTCACAAATCTGAATGGACAATTAAGCAGATTAATTGAAGTTGTCACTTATGGAAGCTTTGTCGAGACTTGAACTTGAACGAGCTCGTGGAAATCTAAAACATGCCATATGACAACAGTTTGATTTACATGGACGAAGTAAAGAGATGGCATGATCAACATATTAGTGCAAAGACTTTGTCCCTAGGCAAAAGGTATGGTTGTTTAATGCCAGGTTGAAGATGTTCCACATGAAGCTAAAATCTAAGTGGACGGATCCCTTTGTTGTTAAGAAAGTGCATGGGAATGGAAGTGTAGAGATAGCAAATCTCACAGATGGTGCACAATCCCATGTGGTGAATGGACAACTATTGAAGTATTTTATAGTATCTAAAGAGAAGTTAGTCTAAGTTGAGGTCATCAACTTCATGCAGAGTGATCATAGAGCGGATGCATCATATTACTCTTCATGAAGAAGCAGCATTACGATTCAACATCTTAGAAGACTCATTTACTCTTGTACAATCTCCCTTTTCTACATATTCTCCATATCACATCGGTTCTCACACTTACTCATGTCCCATACTTAGGTTGACCATAGCCTGAGTATAGGGGGACCGATGACCGCCATGTGTGTATATACTCATTTATTTCTCCTCTTAAACTCGTCTGCCCCATTTTTTCTCTTCTTCAACACTTAGGCTACCAGAGCCTAAGTATGGGGGGTGGATAGACTTTTATCCATTTTGTTATTTTATCTCTCCACGCTTAGCACGAGCTATATATTTTTCTCGCTTCTTGTGCTTTGAGGACATATCACATGCTAAGTATAGGGGGTATGTACATATTACATATATACTTTACCCATAGCTTGTACTTTCACGTATTTATGTATATATTATACAACAATTATGGAGTAAGTAGATTTGGTAGAAAAATCAATCAAAGAAATATATTTTCAAAAAAAACTTTTTCAAAAAAGGAAGAAAAACAAAAAATACTAATTAATTTTTTTCTCTTTATACGCTTAAAAGACCAAAAAAATAAAAAAAGTGTGTCCTTTCATATTTACCTTTCTTTTTCAAAAAAACTTTTAAAAAAGGTAAGTTATTTTAAAAAAGAAACAAAAACTTTTTTTTAAAAAAAAGTCTTCTTTCTTACTTTCTTTTTCAAAAAAATCACAAAAACCAAAATAAAAAATCCCAACTAATGAGTTTGTTTAATCCTTGACAAATTCACATTCCTACAAGATTAGTGAAGTTCAAGAACACTTAGTTTATGAAATCTTGAGATTTTGATTTAACCAGCCTTAGTTATTAGGGTCTTTGACTTAATTATTTACATTTATCTAGTTTGAAATATTTGTGTGCTATATTGCATGCTTAGTCTCTACCTTAAGAATATGATCGGCACCGAACATACACGACTGTGGTTGTGATGAGTTGAAATTTCACTTGAGGAACTGAGATGAGGGATTTGAGTTTGTACCTGATTTTATGATGCTCGGGGATAGGATAAAATAAATGAAGGCTTTATGAAACCTGAGTGTCAGCACCTTTCACCAGTATGAGAACAAGGTTCTTATACTATCTCTTGACATTTACCTATGTGCCAGGGTGTGGTGAAATCTAAAAAAATTCTTGATTATTATGCACCAACTCTTGGTAAAAGCAGTGGAGCTAACCAAAAGCAATCAAAGAAAGAAAGAAATGTTGAAAGAAAAGCTCTTACCATACAAAGTCAAATACCAAAGAGCTTCCACCAAAGGCGAGCACTCACAACCATTTCAAAGTGTCCACTTGGACCACCGTTACAGGACCATGAGTCGGGCTAGCACCAAAAAAGGGCTCTACATTGTAAATGCTACAAGTCTAGGTGTAGAAATTATATTAGATACTAAAAAAGTCACACCCCAGTGTACTCCTAGGAGAAAAAGTGCAGACGACTCCAACTTCTCTTGACGGACATACTGATCAACAACCAAAAAAATACATGTGTTGAGTCAATAAGTCACTCGAGAGGATCGTTGTTCCAATGAGAGGGAGAGAAAAAGTGGCACAATCCTATGTCCTCGATCAACTGACCTTCCATATACACTTTTAAGTATGACAACTAAAGAGATGGTGAATTTGATGCAAGAAATAGTTTATTCCCTAATGTTGAGGACCGGGTTATAAAGAGAGTTTCTTGGGCTGGAACCATGGGTGACGTTGCTACTCTACTCTTGTCACTACAGTCCACACTTAAAGTCATATCCCTATTATATATGTATACAGAGAGAGTCTGATGATTAGGGAAATTAGATACCTTTTGACCAGAGCTCAGTTCAACTTAGAATTTTAGGATCTATAAAAACCTAGAGTTCTTGAACGGATCAAGTCTTGTATTCACATGCACAGCCTGGGTTAATCCAACTTGTTTATTCTTTATTTGCTTGAGAACTAGCAAAGTTTAGGTATCGGGGTGATGAATCCATGATTCATCATCTCAATATATTAATCTTAGCAAAATTCCTGAGTAAAATCTCAAATTAATGTCTATAAAATCAATAAATTAATAAAACGACTCTTGTAAATAAAATACCCTCATCATTGTATATTATATTGTATAAAACAAATTAATGATAAAAAGCTATAAAATAAAGGATTTTTTCACATGTAATAGCCCAAAACTTCATATATTTTTAATAATTTCATTACAACTGGAAATGATAATTCTTTCTCTAACTTGTTTATAAAAATGTATATAAAAATACAAAAATACAAAATAAAATTCATCTCAAATAAATATTCCTAGATCCACTTCCTGGCCAAATTCCTGCTCCATATGAACTCCAAATCCACCAAACTCACTTTTATAGTTTAAGTAAAAATTATCTATCCAATGAAAGTAGTTTCATCAAAATCAGAGCTCACTTGTAAAATATGGATTTTGAGACCTAGATGTGCGTAGTATATAATGCAAATATTCATCCTTTCGTCATTTTTTATCTACTTTTCTTAATTACTACAAAACAAAAAAATGTTTTTTGTATTTTATTTTATTTATAGTATTTTATTTTATTTTTATGTTGTAAATATCTTTCATTAAAAATACAAAAAAATAAAATTAGAAAATAAAAAATGTACATATTTGATGACCGATAAATCACGAGAGATTAAGGGAGATAAATATCACGGGTTTGCGACCTCAATCCCTCGAAGATCGATCAATCAAGAAAAATAAGACCATCAAAATAGAGTAATCAGTTAAAAAGTCGAATAGCGGTCTCGCTATTTATTTAACATGGTATAGCGACCAGGGTCGAACACAAGGAGCACGGATTGGCCAAAGGCCTACGAAGTAGTCAAAAATCAAAAATAAGAGAAGAAAATATTTTTGGTGGATTTTATGGATTTTTAAATTTTTTTGTGATTTAATATTATGAAGAAAATATACAAAAAGCCAAAAAGAGGTACACTCAACAAATTATTTAACACATTAAAACAAATCCAAAAATTACAATAAAAATATTTTTGGGTTTTATAATTTTTTTAATGTTTTTAGTAATTTTCTCATATTTTTATATTTTTTGTTGGTTTTCTAAAAATTAAATTAGGAGGAAAATAAAGACTACTGTGCAACCAGATTTGAAAGGCTATTTAAATATATATATATATAGACTATAGAAATCTGAAGACAATTTTATATCAAACTACAAGTAAAATCTGAGATACAGGAAAAGAAAATGCATTTTTCTGAATTTTTTAGAATTTTTAATGATTTTATAAGGTTTTTAGGGTTTTGCAATTTTTAGGGGTTTTATAAATCCAAATGCAGAAAAAATCGAATTGAAGCAAGAAGACAACAAACTAACAACCACTAATTTTTTTAGAATTTTTGGAGGGTTTTTAATATATTTAGTTTATTTTATAATTCAAACAGTAGCTAAAATAGAGGTTTTCAAATTTTTAAAAATAGAAAATCAAAGCAAAAATGTTCCAAAAAATCACTAAAATTTTTACACAGTGACAGCACGTGTCCAAATTTCAGTGGATTTGAGTTAATTTGATATTTTATTCAACCAATAAACAAGGCACATCACACAGGGACCTAAATGCAAATAATGAAAACCTTTCAACCAAATGATAGCATGTCAAAGAAATGCAGGGATGAAATTGCAAAAAGTCTAGAAAAACACGAGATAAACACGTGATTCACACACAGAGGGGCATGGATGTCATTCTAATTAATAAAGATTCAATTCATAATAGTAAGAAAATCCAGGGAAAAACATGCAATTAACCCACAAGTCACGTGTCGATGCACGTGCTCCACATACAGAGAGACTGATTTGAAAGTAAAACAAGCACAGAGTCGTGAATGTAATTTATCCAAAATAAAGACAACTACAAAACTTAATTACAAGACTGAAAGGTAAATGCAAAAACAAGAGGGGCCTAAGAATAATTTACCCTTTTATTCACGATCCAATGGCCAAGCATAATCCACTTAGGATCGAACGACTAGGAACGGTGGACAACGATTCGACGATGGATGCATCAGATTCGACCCTCAGATGGATCAGACGGATGAGACCCTCGGCTGGTGAACGGTTGAGATTAGAACTGCAACGAGGCTCGATCTAATGACTAGAAGACTCCCTGGAAGAACGCCGATGAACTTGCCTTCGGAGAAGTTCGATCGGTCAATACGCACGGTGGGGAGGTCCTCCGGTGCTGCTCTGATGGGCAAAACGACGCTTGACGGTGTCCGCAGCGGATGTTGGTCTCCGATGAGGCCGGGAAGTCCTAGAGGTTTCCGGCGGCATCAAGGCACCTGAAGCGTGTTCTTCACTGATAGGACCTCCAGATGAGGTCCATTTGCGATCACACCAGCACAGATAGAACGTTGGATCGAGGGCAAAGTGCCTCGACCCGGTTATGGGCGAAGTGGGTGAACGGATGGGGCGACGCGAAGCTCTCCGGTGAGGCGATGGCGGAGGAGAGCCTGGGACCTTTTCCGGGGCGAACCAGGGGGAGCAAAGGAGCAGAGAAGGTGGAGAGGGGTCCGACGAAGGTGAAGGAATGGTCGGGAGGGTGAATGGATGAACGGATAAGTCACGGTGGCCCGGTGAACGTCAGGTGGTCGGAAAACTCAAAATTAAAATCTAATTAAAACTACGGGCTAACTAAGTTACCTGGTGTGTGCAGTCGTCTAGGCTGGAGGTGCTGGACCTCTGGGGGTCTTCGCCTCGATAGAGCAACGTCTCTGGAGGCTCAGGATCACCAGCGGCAGAGCACGGCGAAATCTCGTCGAATCTGAGGTTCTCGGCTGCTCGTCCCTCACTGCAACTCACGCTCGCGTCAGCTGACACTCAGACGAAGTGGAGGAGCTCATCAGAGGCGAGGGGGAAGGCCAAAGATGGGAAGAAAAGTGCGGCTCCGATGAACTATATACTAGACGAGGATACGAGAAGAAAGGAGTCGGGCGCACATATCGATGGACGGATCCCTAAAGAGATTGACATGCGTGGATAATGGATCTATCCTCGACAATTGGGGCCTCGGATCGAGAAGAAAGATGGGCAGATTGATTTGGCAAAATTCGGAGAAGTCGGGTCAAAAATCAGATCCGCGAAGAAGTGGTCCAGGGGGGAGTTGATCAGGGGTCAACACTCCCCGTGGACCAATCAGAATTTGCCATTTCGAAATTATTTGTAAATTGATTTAGAAATAGTAAATGATTTTATTTCAAAATATTTTCTATATAAAAATCGTTTCTTATTTTTCAAATTATTTTTTAGTGATTTTTATTTATTTTTGTAAAAAATAAATTAATGTATATACATAATATTATATTATATACAGGTATAAATACATATGTATTTTTCATTTTTATTTTTATTAATTTATTTTTATATAATTATCCAAATTTTATATTTTATTAATTTACAACATAAAATTTGGGATATAAATAACTTTTATTTTATTTTTATTGTTTATTTACAAGGATAAAATAAATAGGTATATGTACATATATACATGATATATACAAGAGTGAGAGAGAAAATGATTTTATTTTTGTTTTATTTTTCTCGTTTTTATTTTATTTTTAGAAATATATACAAATTATGAGGAGCACATATATAATTTTATTTTATGAAAATAAGATATATATACGTGAAGGGGGGATATATGTACAATGATGAATGACCCTATCTCTCTCTACTTGTTTTATTTTGCGGTCAGGCCAATGATTGACCCTCCCTTGGGTTCGGGTCACACAATATTTATTTTAAATATTTCCCTCTTTTTCTTTATTTCTTTATTCTTTTATTTTTGCACAAAAACATGCTAAATAATGCTATTTACATAAAGCATGTCTTTTGATAAATTATTGTATTTACAAACATATACATGGTGTTTTGCAAAGATTTTTAGCTAAAATAAAAGAATAAAGAGTGGTGAATGAGGATTCATCAATATTATTCGTCTTATCTTGTAAATTCTCCACTCTCTTTTCTATTTATTTTTTATTTTAGTAGCATGCTGAAAAACGAAAAAGCGAGAGTCGCTAAAAAATGGTCTGACAAGTCAGACTCACTGTCGCTGATGCGACTACTCACGCTTCCTCATTTGTCAACAATTAACCCGCACAATCAATTAAGCAATTAATAACAAGGATTAAAATTTATTATACCCTACTAAATATGTACAGTGGCAAGCAAGTAGGGGTCGAACACAAGAAACAAGGGTGCAGGGTATAGATGAAAAATCCAAACCTAAGTCTAATGAACCACTTAGCCAATTTATTTTTTTGTGGGTTTTTTTATTTTTAATTTTGTATTTTGATTTTTAATTTTCTAATTTTTATAATTTTTATGTTTTATATTTTTCTATTTTCTCTTTTTTTTAATATTGGAAAATAAAGACAATGTAATAAAAGCAGTCATAAAATATTTATAAAAGTATGCAAAAATAGACAAAAATTCAGAAATAAGATCTTTTTGGTATTTTTATAATTTTTTACTATTTTTGTGATTTTTGGATATTTTTCAAACTCTTTTTGGTATTTTTAAACACTGAAATAAAGGAAAACAGTGAAGTATGTGCTGGCTGTGAGCAAAATGGGGATTAAAAATAGATAACAACCACAAAATTTTTGAAAACTATTTTTCAAATAACGATAGTGAAATATAGAACAAGCGGGGCTTGAGTTTGCTATTTTTGGAGTTTTCTACAATTTTATATATTTTTTGAAGTTTTTGAGTGTTTTGAATTTTTAGTGTTTTTCTTTTGAGATTTTTAGTGATTTTTGGACTGACACTAAACTAGGTTAAAATTCACACTAGGGAATTTTTTTGGAATTTTCGAGGTCTTTTAATATTTTTCTGGGTATTTTCTAAGTTAGACAGTGAATAAAAAACATGTTTTTTATTTTTAATAAATATAAAAATAAAATAAAATCAAAAACCAAAATAATGATGTGGAAGTACAAGTACCCAGGAGCTTAAGTTCAAATTTTGAGAATTTTTGGAATTTGAATGATGCTTCAAATAAATAGACAAAGCAAGCACAAATTAAAGGGCTGGAAGGCGCATTTATGCAATTATCCAAAACTTCAGGGGCCTACAAGCAATTTTTACGCAAAATTAAAGCTGAGTGAAATATTTGTTGGATCGAATTCCAATTATCAGACCCGCGAGGGGCTTCTCTGTAAAGATCCCAGACCCACGTGCGTCGCACGTACGCTTGGGAAGGGTATAGATGCAATACTACGAAAGTATGAGGGCTCAGATGTAAAATGTCCACGTATTCTAAAACAGCCTCTGGAACTTTGAGCACTAAAAAACGAACGCACAAGAACACTTGGGTCTCTTCACAAAATCACCCCGTCACGTGCTCGATGCGCGTGACTGGTGTGGACCTAAGTTCAAAACGACAAAAGTCGGGGGGTGCACTTATAATTATTACAACATTTTTAAAGGCTGATGAAGGCTTAAAAGATAAACTAAGAAATACAAATAAAGGCGGGGTGTGAAGTACAAAATTACCCTCACTATGGCATCTGACGGCGGGAGATATATCACTAAGACACGTGTCACTCCGTCGATGCACGATGACGCTTCGCAGCCTGCGGCCCAGATCAGAAGTTGATGAAGATCGAACGGTCGGGGCTGATTTGGATCCTACGGTAACTGCTAGCCCTGGCGAACCCTTCTTGATCGGACAGTGGCGGCTTGATCTCGAAGAACAGGGAGGCGGGCCGGAGAGGATGAACGTCTCCGGCTCGTCTCTCTCTTCCCCAGCTACGTTGAACGCCGCGAAAGCGTCTGCGAGCTCCCTGGCACTCCTGCTGACGATCAGAAGCTCCAAAATGGCGGTCGGACCGCCCGAGCTCCCGCACGGCGACGAGGAAGCGGAGGAGTTCCAGGAGCCTCGGCTGGCACCAAAAACGACCCCAAGAGGGGGTCTGTTGCTTCGGGAACCTGCAAGAAAGGTTGATGAAGAAGTCAGGGGCAAAATGCCCCGACTTCGTGGAGTATTCACTAGGGGATACGTCTGCGTGGAAAGGGGACGTCCGCCGGCGAGACTCGATGCCGGCCGAGGTTAAATCTAAGGAACGTGAGGATCAGTAGACAAGAGATCGTAATGAGGGAACACTACTGAGGGTTTTAACACGAAAACATCAGAGAACAGAAGAGAAAAAGGGGAAGAAGAGACCTCACCCGTGCGTGCACAGGAAGTCCTCCGGCGAGAACTCCGGCGAGGGGACCTGACTCGATTCGACGCCGCCTTGACCCGTTGAGAAGCCCTGCGAACTCCTGCTGTCACCAAGAGTCACGTCGAGGGTTTAGGTTAGAGATTCGGAGGTGGAAGAGTGATCCAAGGTCAGAGGGAAGTCAGGGGTTTGTTTTGAAACATGGCCGGGTGGCGTGAAAGACGAGGTGGCAACAGGCGCCACAGCGATGCGATGCCCGAGAATAACCTTGGGCGAGATTCATGGGTAGATGGGCTTCAAAAGTCCTGAAGACTCTATCACGAAAAGGTGTAAAGAGCAGCCTAGAACAATTCGAGAAAGTGGGTCAAAACCCGTTCTGACACAGCCCACAGGGTTGGGTCAGAGAGTTGACCGAGGTCAACTCTCAGACCCTCCTGGTTGGTCCACGTGGACCAACCAGGATAAACCCTGTAAAAAATAGATTAAAAAATCATTTAAAAATCGAAAACGATTTATTTAAGTTTTAGTTATAAAATAAAAAATGTTTATTTTTTATGACGTATTTTATAATGATTTTTATTTATTTTTATGAAGTGTATTTTTTCAAGTTGCTTTTATACCCCTATATAGGTATATTATCTATATACTTTATTACTTTTATTTTTATTTTGTGATTTTAATTTTATTATTTTTATTTCTTATTTTCTAAAATTATAAAATACTTTTATACATGTAAATGTATTTTTATTTCATTTTTCTGATATATTTTGTATATTTAATAAAATAGAAGTGTAGAAAAGTATAGGTATAAGTATAGGTATAATACATGTATAACCTATATATGTTTATTATTTTTATTTTGAGTTTTCTTTGCATTTTTATTTTGATTTTAATGTACATAATTATTATAAGTAATAATTACAAAATTATAAGAATATAAAATTATAAAAATAATGAATAAATAATAAATTGAATATTTTAATCTGTACAAGTATACAATAGGGGTCCAAAACTCAACTTTCAAACTGTATCTCCACCAAATGCGAAACCACCGCCATTTAATAGATTATTTTATTCTATATACAATTAAAGGTGAGTTTGATGCATTTGGAGTTGTCATTTGTGAGATACGGGTCTGGGAAGTTGGGATTCTGGATTTTTATTCAGACCATAACTTTTTATCTGTACATTATTTTTCGGTGAACTCAATTTTGTATTTTTCTTTATTAAATTTACTACAACTTTCATGTACAAAGTTTCTTTATTTGATGTATAAAAAGTGGAACCATAAATAGGTCCCAAAATGAATAAAGAATGAATAAAATAAAAGGAATTTTATTGGTATTTTTGGCCCTTATCTCCCCCTACTTTATTCCTTGTCGACCTATTCATCAAGATGCCTAGGTCTCGGGGTTTCGGTCATAAAATATTTACAATATTTTATTCTTTTTCTTTTCTTTTCTTTATTTTATAATTTTGGCATTAAGAACCGCATTTTATACAATATTTACACACATATACATGAATGTTAAAATGCATGAATTAGCTCCATTTATACGCATTTACTAGGGTTTTTAAGGCCAAAATGATATAATAAAGATGATGAAACGTGGCTTCATCACATGCTTAATTTTCTTTTCTTTTTTATTTAATTTTCATTCTATATACTAACTTCCATATTCTTCTCATTCTACCACCAACTCCAATTCAACTCCATATTCTTCTTCTAACCTCTCATTCAACTCCATAATTTCATCTAACCTTACATTCAACCCCACCATTCTACCATCCTTTCTAACCTCCGTTTTCCATTTCTTTTTATTCATCTCATTCTCCTCATTTTTGTCTTTGATCCACCTTTATGCGAGAGAGAATCAAGAGATCCGACCACCCATCTCGGTGACAGTGAACGACGAAGTAGAGCAACGACTGACCTCCTCTCCGGTGAGATCCGTTGGCATTCTGGCTAACATCACATCTGCCTCTGCACACTGCTCGAGCTCCTCGCTCGTTGGCTATTCGAGCGAAGATCGTGTTTTTGTGAGCACACCACATGCGGCCACTTCCTTCGTAGGTAATTTTTCTTTTCATTTTTGTCATCGTTTTTATTTTTGCATTTTTATCCCATGACATCACCACCCATACATCTTCACTTGTTTATTTTTATTAGCACATCACCGTGACCACACCATCATTCTCATATTTTGTTTGTGTTCCATGTATAAGAACCCCAAAAAATAAAAAAAAATCAATCAAAACAACACAACAAAATTTAAAAAATTAATTAATTAAAAGGGGGAAGCACCAGTTGCGCCCCCTGTTGCGCCACCACAACCTCCCATCACCGCACTTCCAGTCGCGACCCTTCAATCGGCAGCCGCCCCCCACCACTGCCGGCAACCACGCCTGCAGCCACATGTAGTTGCAAGCCATCCGCCAACCGCTCCAGTCTCCAGCCAGCCCACCCGCGGCTCCTCCCTCGTTGTCATCGCTTTCCTGACACCGTGCGATCCAACCCACAATCACTTGAACGCACAGGCTGTCCACCGCATCCCCATTGTGGTCCTCCGCATCACCCAACCGTTGCGAGCGTGCTGCCCGCAGAGCTCTAGGTCCTCCACCATCCGCAACTGCTGCCTCCACCCACGCATGTCCACGCAATCGCCACCTCCAAACTCCTCCCCTCGGTTGTTCGCCGCCTCACGCAGGTCGATGTCCCACATGTGGCATGCCACCTCTAACCGCCTTCAACGTACGTCCACGTCTTTGTCGCGTCATCCATCCCAACTGTCGTCATCGAGCCCTAACGAAGAAGATCCCTTTATTATTTTTTATGGAAAAATTGCATTTTATTTCATTTTTTATAATTACAAAAAATTCCCTGTGCATGTTTTGTGTTGTTTAAGTTCATTTATATAATTGCATGGATACCCTTGTGTTTGCATATTAATTCAGATATCTTTTTGCATGAGGATGCCAAACAACTAATCCTCTATCACTTGACTATTTATCTGGATTTATGTGAGATTTGGGTAATTAATTAAAATTATTTTAGTGAAAAATTACATATTTGACTCAATTTGTAGTCTTAGATTCATATTTAACTCACGGTTGCTCCAAAAATTGTGAAAAAAATTGGAAATGATGCCTTGAAATGTGATTTATTTCTTTCCAAATTGGAGTTGTCTTGTACCTTAAATAAATGATAGAGTTATTTTAGTACAAGATTTTTAATGAAATCCACACATTATTTTTGGGAAATTCCAATTCTTCTGGATTGCATATATAAATACCTTCTTGAGATAATTCTCTTTCTATTAAATTGATAATTTAGATTTATTAACTAAATAAATAATTACAAGCACTCTATTTTTATTAAAAAACACAAAAAATTCATATATTGTTCAAAATTTTCAAAAAAATACTATAGACTCATTTCACCATGTTTAACTTCCAGTAAAATTTTCATAATTTATGCATTCTGTTTGTATGGAAAATTTCATAAAACCCTATAAAAAGTGAGCATTTTCCATTATTGCATTTTAACCCCTAAAATACCAAAAACATTTGTTTTGCATTCATCATTGGATTAGGTTTTTAGGAAAATATAATTTGGTTAAATTGAGTTAATTTCACGTTAAAATTAATTTTCTAAGTTGTGTTTTTTTTATTACTTGATTCATTAGCTTTTTGCATTCGCATTTGTTTTCGCATAAAAAATACACAAAAAATCCGAACTGGAAACCTAGACCTAATTATTCTGAATTGACCCAGAGTTGTTCTTTTGCCTCCCTGTGTTCGATCATGAACTTGTCTGGGATGTAAATTCAAGCTAAGTCCTCTTCACAAAGACATTTGATTCGGTTTTTCATGATTCGCTAAGTACCCATATTATAACGAGTGCAAATTATATCACGTATTTAGTGACTTGTCACTCCACAAGCTGCTCTCACTTAACCTTGCACCTCAGGGTTGAGACCTGTGTAAAGAGGTTGTCCCAAGAAGTTATCATCCAAACCATGACACAGATACTTATGTAAGAGATCCTTGAACCTATCCCATGTGTCACGAAAAGATTCACTAAGAAGTTGAGAAAAGCTAGAAATGTGTGTCTGATGAATCCACGATTCATCATCTTAATATCTTAATCTTAGCAAAATCCATAAGCAAAATCCCATATAAATGTCAATAAAATTAATAAACTAACAAAATGACTCTTGTAAATAAAACACACTAATTATTATATATTAAATTGTATAAAATAAATCAACACTAAAAAACCGCAAAAATAAAGGAGTTTTATACTTGTAAATAACCCAAAACTTCATGTATTTTTAATAATTTCATTTCAACTCCTTTTCGTCTAATTCTTTCTCTAGCTTGTTCATAATAATGTACATAAAAATACAAAAATACAAAACAAATTATATCTCAAATAAAGACTCCTAGATCCCAATGGGAAAAAGCCGTAAAGACCAACTTCCAAACTAAATTCCCGCTCCGTATGAACTCCAAATTCACCAAATTCACTTTTAAAGTTCAAGTTAGAAAATTATCTATCCAACGGAAGTGGTTTCATTAAAATCGGAGCTCGTTTGCAAAAGTTGGGTTTTGGGACCTATATGTACATTGTATATTATGTATATATTCTTTCTTTCTTCATTTTTTATTTTATCTTTCTTAATTACTAAAAATCCAAAAAAATCATTGTGGTCTTGTATTTTGATTGTACTATTTTATTATATTTTCCTATTGTACATAGCTACTATTAAAAAGACAAAAAAATATATAAAAAGAAAAGCAAACAAAAAATGTACATGTTGTATGTATTCACTTGTAAATTCACCATTTTTTCCCTCTTTATTTTTGTTGTATTTAAAGTAGCATACTTTATATCATTATTTATTTATTTTCCCATTCTCTACAATAACCTCCAAGTCTTCATTCAACACCATTATTCATCTAACTTCCCATTCAACCCCATCACTAATTTAACCTCCCATTCAACACCACCACCATTCTAACTTCCCTTTCTCTTCTCTTTATATTCTTTTGTACATCCTCATTTTTTCCCCATCCACCATTCTTATAGAATAAGGAGAGAGCTTGGAGTGTTTTGTTGGTGACAGCTGCGAAGCATCGTCCTCAAGCGACGACCTCCTTCGTGTGAGATCCGCGGAGCTCCGCTTCGCGTCACGAGTTCCCCGTCGAGCTCGTGGAGCTTCTCCGATTTTTATTTCGCCAATCGGATTGAGGCGACGACAGGAGTCCAGCGTAGCTGCTCCGCAAATCCGGCGAAGATCAGGTAAGTATTTCTTCTCACATCCATTATTACTTTGTTTATCTCATATTTTGTTCCTTCGTATTTCATAACCATCTTCACATTCCCTCACCATAAGATCCCCTTCATTGTCACTTTTATTTTGCATTCTCTGTTTTTAAAAAAATTAAAAAAAATTATATAAACAAAAAAATATAACAGCAGAAAACATAAAAAACTAAAAAAAAAGAAAATTAAAAAAACATTGCAGGGAAGCCGTAGCCGCCCGCCGCCCCTCCCCCTTCCTCCACGGGCGGCGCCGCCGCAGCCCCCCCGCTGTTCCCTCGCGCGGCCGCCCGCGCCGGCTGCGCGCGTTCTCCTCGAGCTGCGCGCGCACCTCCGCCGTGCGCGGCTGAGCCGCCCTCCGCCGGCGGTTGTAACTTCGCCCTTGGTGGAACCCGCGCCGCCCCCAGCTCTGCGGCGCGTGGCCGCGCCCTCCAGACCCACGCCGCCACCGCTTCACGCCGCCGCCGCGTCGCGTCGTCGACCTCCTCGCGGCCGCAAGCGCCCTCGTCCCGCTCCCCTCCTTGGGTGGGTTCTTCCTGTGCATAGCCGTGAAGAAGAAGGTCACTTTTTCCTTATTTTTTTTAATGTAAAAATTGTGTTTTTTTTATTATAAGTTTAGAATATTTCATATCAGTCCCTGTACATAAGTTTGAGTTTCTTTTTAATTTCTGTATTTGCACAAACACCCCTGTGTTCTCTTGTTAATTTGGACACCTATCTTGCATCTTTATATTCAATGAAAAATACTTTCATGTTGAGCAACTAATTCTCTACATTGTGGGTATTTATTTGTATTTTTGTGAGATATGGGTAATTAATTAAAATTGTTAAACTGAAATTTTTCATATTTTACCCATTCCGTGCTCTTAAAATTATATCTCATACACGATTGCTCTAAAAATCCCACAAAAATTATATATGATGCCTTGATATGTGAAGAACATACTGTCCAAATTTCATCTAAAATGGAGTTGTCTTGTGCCTGAAATAAATCTTAGAGTGAAATTGGTATTTGATTTTTAATTAAATCCACATACATCATTTTCGCAAAATTTCAAGTCTCCTGTATGCCACATGAAAATATCTACTTGAGATAAATCGCACTCTGATTAATTTGATAACGTGGATTTATTAGAAATTATTTACTCACTGTCACTCTGATTTCACTAAAAAATCCATAAAAAATTCATAACTTGTCAAAAAATTCTAAAAATATTACTGTAGCTTCCTTGCATCATCTTTTAGTTCCAGTAATTTTTTCATAATTTTTGCTTACTGTTTGTGTGAGAAATTGCGAAAAGACCCTTAAAAAGTGTGCATTTTTCATTGTTGCATTTTAACCCATAAAATTCCAAAAAAAAGTACCTTGCATTCATCTCTGGAATATGACTCTAGGAAAAATATAATGTGGCTGAATTAGATTAATTTGATATTAAAATTAATTTGGCCTTGTTGTGTGTTTTCTTAGTGTTGTAATTCACTTGCATTTGCATTCTATTTGCATAAAAAAATATAAAAAAATACCGCACTGAAATCTAGACCTAAGTTCTTGAATTAAACCCAAGTTGTTCCTTTGCCTCCCTGAGTTCGACCCCGGACTTGCCCGGGATATAAATTAAAGCCGAGACACTCTTCACGGAGATCTTCTCTCGGTTATGACCGAATCGCTAAGTACACGTATTACAACGTACACGAATTAAACATCGTATTTAGCGACTCGTCAGTGTCCATAGCTGATTAGTTCTTCTCGTAGGGTAAAACTTCTTTAAGAATAAGTCCTTGAACCAGGCATATGTAGTGACAGTCACTCCTAAGTTCTTTATCCAATAATCCGCTTTGCCTCCCAAGGCAAAAGGAAGGGCAGTGAGCCTGAAATAATCTTGGCTAACTCTAAGGTGTCTAAGGTTAGCGTAGACGGGCTCAAAGTTCCTTAAGAATGCGTAGAGTTCCTCAATTGCATTCCCATTAAAGTTTTGCAACATGTTCAGAAATTGCTGCTTCAATTCGTATTCGATTTCTTGTTTGGGGGACTCAAATAATTCCACTCTCTACTACCCTGAATTGTATGTTGCCTCCATTGGCAGGTCATTCCCAACATTCAACTGTCCTAACTGAGCTCAAACTAAAGCTTGGTGCTGCTCATATGCTTCTGATCTTGTAAGTACCATCTCCATGGGATCCTCTCGTGGTTCCTTATCATCGTTATGTTTGTTGGGTGGCATCTTGATTGAATCTTATGCAAAAGCTTCATCAATAAATGGGCTTGAATTAGATGAGGCTATTGAGTTTAAATCAACCTCACTGAGGCAAAGCTCTTCCTCAGTGAGTACGGAAGAGAGGAAGGGGTTGGTTGGTGTATGACAATCCCCAAAGTGAGTGATCCTGAACTCAAGAGAGTCATGAGTCCATGCTGGTCCAGGAAGGGAAAGGACCTTGAAAAGTGTATTCTTTTGAGGGTTCAAATATGGGTTTGCAAAGTCCTAACAAAAATCACCCTAACTAGTCATCTTCTATGTCAAAAAGGATCGAAGTTTGAGCCCATTGTCAAGCAAGGAGTGATAGGAGAGGCATTGCGAGCGTAGTCCTTGAACAAAAACTCCTTGAATACAAACACAACGCAAACTCCAAATTCACCAACTAAACGCTTTGAAGGTTACAAAGTCTGGCCAATTATCTTTTCAATTTTAATTGGTGATAACATCAATTTTGAGTCCTTAAGCGAGTTGTTACGTGCCGGAACTTTTCTTAAAGACTGACCTGAATTCCTATGGCTAGTTGCAACCACTTTCAACCAGTATGGGTATAAGTACATAACATAAAACGGCTACCCGTTTTACTTGAGTATGATGCCAATCGTGTTGTCCTTTAACCAGCCACACTGCTAAGGAAGACCGCAATTCCCTCAATGAGAAGTAGCTAGTCATTTCTTAGAATCAGTAGTCTAAATGAAGATTTCGAAGATTTGGCTCTGTCCTAAGTGTACGTCCCCTGCTCACTTAGAAAGATAAGTAGGTCCAAGGACAGGTTTATTCTCCCACAAAGATTCTTGATTTTATGGGTTAATTAAAGTTGATCTTATTTAGAAGTCATAAGTTTTAATTAGGTGATCACTGAAAAATTAGGTGAGCACAAATGTATGTCCACCATCAAGTCTCAATTTACTTTAAATCTTAAGTGACAAAACAGGAGGGAGAAAATTTAGGAAAAGTCGATGTACGCGAAAAATAATGACGAATTCTCAATCAGAAGACTTATAGTGATTCCTTGCAATATCCATGTGGGATGCAGTGCAAGAATTGAAAAATTATTCTATATGAATGCAAACTGATAAAAATCGCACGTAGGAGAAAGTTCTATTAACAAGGAAGAAATGAGTTGATTTTTTTGACTAAATTGAACGATCTAGAGTGTGTCTCAGTTAGATGTGCAGTGTGATTCTAGGTTCTACGAGCACAAACAATGAAATCCTAGAAGCTCTATTAGCCGTGTACAGATCTATCCTACGAGCCACTCAAGTCAGGTCCCACCTTCACCGTAGAGTGAAATAGGTCATAGTACACCACGGAAAAAGAAAGTTTGGGTCTTGTTATACACGCGAGAATCCAAAAGGAAATCGATGTAAATAAATAAATAACAAAAAATAAATATGCAGAAATTAAAATTCTAGACTATACTCTCTTTTATGGCTCAACTTGATCTTAATTTAATATGACACTTTTCGATAGTCATTGAAGATGCGTCAATTTCTAGAAAACTGCTCTACGTACGCGTGTACCTCACACAAAAAATAGTAGATAGGTAAGAAAATAAAACAGAAAATAAATGCTAGAAAAAGAAAGAAAAAAGGAAAATGCAAGGAAAAAATAGATGGAAAATGTATAATGATGGTTCGGGGGTCAGACTAACCGAATACGTGGAAAACGTAACACTAGTTTTCTAGACAGAAAACCTAAGCCGTTTGCCTCCCCTGCAACGGTGCCATTTTATGAACCCGAAATTCCCCTCATTAATTCTTGTGAATTAAATGTATTGTTCATTGCAGTCGGGCAATTAGAGATCAATAAAAAATAACCACACAATTCGATGAATTAATTGATTAAGTACAATGTGGTTTGATGTTTATTTAATCTGGGAGGATCCTAGGGTCGACTTAAACAGGCAAAGGAACAACCTAAGTTGAGATTTTTCAGATTTAATGTACGATTTTTGATGGATTTTTTGTATTTTTTAAGCAGTTTAAGGTATGCACGTGCGAATTTGGCCAATTTTAGGGACTAAAACCTAAATTTCAACGAAACGAAGTCCAAAAATTACAAAACTTGACAGGAATGTAAAATATGAGGAAATGAATACATTGTAGATTTTTTTAATTCTATGATGCACACTGAATTTTTATCAAATTAATAATATATGCGGGATGATTTTTCGCAAGTTAATTTTAATAAATAGAAGACCAATTTATTTTGCAGAAACAAAATTATCCTTGATAATCTATGTGAGAGGAATCTATGGAAATTACTCAAATCACCAATTGTCTTATTATGACCTCGATATGAGCATAAATATCATGAAATTCATGCGCAGTGTAAAACATGCTTAAATCTAGCTATAATGAATTTCCTGGGATTTTTTAGAGTAGTGATGAATTTAATATGAATAAAAAATCACACAATTGAAAAATTATGTAATTTTCCACGAAAATAATTATACTAAATAAACTATATTCCACAAAAAATCGATTAAATACCCATTGGTTAGGCATAAGTAGTTAAACAAAGTGAAATTTTTAGAAAGATAAATAGATGTAAATTGATGTTCTAGATTAGCGTGCAAAGATAGTGGTTTGACTGCAATACATAAAATAAAAATAAGAATTAAACAAAGATGCACTATGGGTTAGTATGCAATTACCAAAACTAGTGGGGATCTTATCTGCAATTGACCCGCCCAACACTGTCGGGCACGTGGATTGATTGGGGTGGAGCTGACTCGTGATTTGCTTGAACAGGAGGACCTCTAGCGTAAAATCTACCTCAGCACATCTGTCTCGCACGTGAGGGGAGCTCTGGGGTGACGGTGCATCTCTGAAGGAGGAGGCTGGTGGCTGAGGCTTGGAGACACATGGACAAGCGGTGGAAGGGTTGGCGAAGGTTGCAGGTCGGTGAGGCGGGGAGTAGGGCATCCTAGAGAGGTCAACTGGCAGTGCGGTGGCTTGGCTCGTCCAAGCATCTAGTGTAGATGGGCATTGAGCTCGAGGTGGTGGAAAAGCTAGTCGAGGTCAATGTGGAGAAGTGATGGAGAAGGAGCATCTCAATGTCGAAGGCGAAGGTGCCATGCGAGGAAGGAGCAGCGATGTTGACTTAAGCAGGCAAAGAAACAATCTAAGTTGAGATTTGTCAGATTTAATGCACGGTTTTTGAGGTGGATTTTTAGTATTTTTTATGCAATTTAAGGGACACACGTGCGAATATGGCCAATTTTAGGACTAAAATGAAATTTCAATGAAACGAAGTTCAAAAATTCTAAAACTTGACTGGAAGGTAAAAGATGAGAAAATGAATGCACGGTAGATTTTTTTGAATTTCTGATGCACACTGAATTTTTATCAAATTAACAATGTATGCAGGATGATTTTCGCAAGTTAATTTTAATGAATAGAAGACCAATTTATTTTGCAAAAATAAAATTATCCATGATAATCTATTGAGAGGAACCTAGAAAAATTAATAGATCCTAAAAATTAAGGTCTACAATATATTAAAAAATCAATTACTCAAATCACCAATTATCTTATTGTGACGATATGCGTATAAATATCATGAAATTCATGCACAATGTAAAACATGCTTAAATCTAACTATAATGAATTTCTTAGGAATTGTTAGAGTAATGGTTAATTTAATATGAATAAAAAATCACACAAATGGGAAATTATGCAATTTTCCACGAAAATAATTATATCAAATCAAACATATTCCATAAAAATTCAATCAAATACCCATTATGTTAGGCATAAGTAATCCTACAAAGTGAAATTTATAGAAAGATGAATAGATGCAAAATGATGTTCCAGATTAGCATGCAAAGATAGTGGTTTGACTGTAATACATAAAAATAAGAATTAAACAAAGACACGTTATTGGTTAGTATGCGATTACAAAAAACTGGTGGGGTCTTATCTGCAATAGACCCACCCAGCATGTGTCGTGCACGTGGCTTGATTGGGGTAGGGCTAACCCGTGATTTGCTTGAACATGGGACCTCTAGCGTAAAATCTACCTCGGCACATGTGTCTCGCACGTGAGGGGAGCTCTGGGGTGACAATGCGACTCTGAAGGAGGAGGCTGGTGGCTGAGGCTTGGCGATACACGAACGAGCGGTGGAAGGGTCGGCGAAGGCTGCGGGTCATAGGGCAGCCTGGACAGGTCAACTAGCAATGTGATGGCTTGGCTCCTCCAAGCATCTAGCATGGATGGGCATTATGCTCGAGGTGGTGAAAACGCTGGTCGAGGTCGATGTAGAGAAGTGATGAGAAGGTGCATCTCGATGTCGAAGGCGAAGATGCTACACGAGGAAGGAGCAGGTCGGCTGTCGATGACGATGGCGAAGTGAATCCCTGATGAACCCCTAGAAGCAAACATTTGGAAGTTCGGCTAGAAGTCGATGAGCTTGGAGAAGAAGGGTCTCTCCAATGTTGAGGCCTCCGATACTGGAGTGAATCCAAAGGTCGGAGAAGGCGGAGGAGGTTCTGTGGTGGCGCAGGGAATCGAAGATGGAGTGGGGGTAGAAAATATCGATGATGGCAGATGTGAGGGTCGGTGAAGTAGTGTAATGATCGATCAGGGAAACGAGGGTATAGTAGTGATGGAGCGAGGTGGAGGGACAAAGAAAAAAAGGATTGGAAGCATAGAAGGTGAGAACGTAGAGGAGGATTACTTGGAAGGTGGCTTGACGACGATGCCGGAGCAGAGCAGGCCGCAACGGAGGCACTGCGATGAGGTGAGCTACACCTCGGATCACACTGTAGTGATAGGAAGCTTCGACGGGGCAGAAAGGGGTGAGTTGCGCTGTCATCGGTGCTCCAGACCCTGGCCCCTCATGTTGTTGTGTTTGGGCCGATGATGGGCTCCGGTGGAGGAGCTCTGGGTATATGTGTGAGGGTGGAGGTGATTTGGGAAGATAGTGGTGATGGATTTGATGGGGTATCAGATGAGTGATCTGATTGATCGGAGGTGGATGGG
Source organism: Ottelia alismoides (assembly GCA_037367405.1). Taxonomy (NCBI): domain Eukaryota; kingdom Viridiplantae; phylum Streptophyta; class Magnoliopsida; order Alismatales; family Hydrocharitaceae; genus Ottelia; species Ottelia alismoides. The sequence goes on from JAZKJV010008556.1 coordinate 250,187, forward strand.
CTGGTGGATTAGGATGGAGATCGGAGATGGGCAGGGGTACTGAATAGGAAAAGGGACGAAACACGGGAGTAAGACGATGGCATCGTGGTCGTTCGATCGATCGAGATCGAACGATCGCGGATGTGACACGTGGCAGGTGGAAGAGAAGAGAGGGGGAGTGACCTCCAACTATTGGTTGGAGAACCCTTCATCCAATGGTTGGACAAAGGAGTAAGTGCGAGAGGAAATGACGACAAGTGACAGCTCCAGGAGGTGCCACGTGTCACGTCCCAAAAACTCCAAGAATAAATACGAAGAAAAATCAATAAAACTAGTAAATTACATCAAAATCAAAAGGTATCCTTCATAAAAGAATTCGTCTCGACGAGATCTACAACTTTTGCGAAGTGACTAAAACCAAAATATGTCATCCATATAAAGTGATATTTTTCGTGGTACTCTATGTGTATAAAATACTATATTTTTTATTTTGTATTTTTTGTCATTTTTAGATAAGATAAAAAATAGAAATAAAATCTGATAAAAATATTACATATTATTTTTTTTGATTTTTCATAACTAAAAAAAGATAAAATAACTAAAATAAGGGGGTCATTTTGATAATATACAATGAGGGGCCCAAAATCCAAGTTTCACACATGAACTCTGATTATTTTTAATTTGGACTTATTTTGGAATGTACATTAATTCAAAAGTGGATATGAGTCCATAGGAAACTGTAGGAGAGAGATATTCACGTTTTAAGGCATTTAGTCTCAAACTAGGGTTTGGGTTTTATTGGTCAATTTTACAAGTTAGTATTTTTTAGGATTTGTCATGGATAAAGGTTGGTATTATGTAAACAATGGAGTTGGTTTCATGTGATTTTGGGTTGTAATGAATTACCTAAAAATCAAGGAAGTTAGGAATTTTACAAGTCATTTTTACTCTATATTCTTGACTCCTTATTTGATGTAATGATGAATGATAAAATGTGAATATTATTTACACTTGCATGAATGATAGTTATGCAACTTAGATGATTAAATGTCAGTGAATTTTGGATAACTAAGCTTAATTATCCTCTTTTAAAGTGATGAATCACATATTCATCATTCGTGTCAGCTAACTTTTCAAATACTTAATAGATATTGTTTTCTTGTCGGCCCATGCAGCTTCCTTCGTAATAAGCACTCACTAACCCTTCATTTCAGGGTTCAAACCAATTACGATACTTTGGACCAACACCATCTTACTAAAGTTGTGCCCTGGGCATTTACGTATTAAGTTTGTAAACCTTTCCCGAGTTTAATGAAATGGTTCATTTGGGTATTGGGTGAAGCTTGTGAGTTTGATCTTCACTTAGTTAATTCTACCCATTGGGTTGCATTTATTTAAAAATAGCATTTTGAATGCAACCCGGGTTGAGACTAACTCCCCTAAGATTTTCAGCCAATATGTAAACTTATCTATTAAGGCAAAGGGGACATCTCTCAACCTAATGTAGTCTCGACTAACCCTAGGATGAGACAGGTTGTCACAGACTAATTCGAAGTTTCGGAGAAAAGAGTATGGTTTTTCATGGTCGTTTCCTCCAAACATTGGAAGGAGCGCGAGGAAATGTGATCTGTGCTCGAATGCATCCTCAGGAGGTGCTGGTCTCAACCAATTATAGTCATTGTCAATCTTCAGGAGGTATGTGTCTTCCATGGATTCCTCTTCCTGATTTCCAATTGCTTGCAGATTTAGGAGCTGAGCTCTGAGCAGTTCATTTAGTTGTTCACGTACGGTTATCCACACTAGGATTGATATCATTGGATCATTGTTGTTCTCATTCTCACCAAGATTCTTCTTTGGAGTCATCTTGCCTTCTTTTTCTTCTTCACCTTCCGATGCAAAGAGATCAAAATTAGGTTCAGAAGGATGGAAGGTTCTACCAATGATAAGGGTTTCATTGGTAGAAGAATGAAAGAGAGGATTAGTTCGGGACTAACTGAACCCTGATAGTGAATTTTTAGTCTTGGTCTCAAGAAGGGAGTCATCTCATGACCAAGTGATTTCAAGAAGAGGGTTATCTCGAATCTGGGAGGCATGAGATCTTCGGGGTTGTGTGAGATGTTTGTAAAGTTCGAACGAAATTCCCTTGAGAAATTCATCTCCGATGTTAAGAAGAACTGGAGAAGAGCATTATGACACAATCAAAGAGAATGAATTCATCGAGGGTACAAATGTACAGCCTCTGCACATACAAAAATCATACACAAATCAAACTCGTATTTTCACCAATTGGACACTTGTAAAGGCATGTTAGAGTTCGCCCGCTTATCTTTTCTATTTTAAGGATTATTTTCAAACAAGTTTTCAAATATAGCACTCAATTGGTCTATAGTGGTTAGTGTTCGAGGTCTACTTGGAGAGATATGAATACTCCTCACTTGAGGGAACAACGATTCAAACCTCCCATACGATTTGCCACAAAAATTACTGTTTAACATGAGAATGAGTACTTGTAATACCAAAATTATCACCTACCAGACTCAATTGTGCATGAGACGATGGCCTTTGCTGAAGTCTCAATGAAACAATACCACTACACCCTCATCTCCGAGTAGAAAACACCGGAGGGGGCACAATCACTAGCTAGATGAGCTTCAAAGTAAAATGTATGTGAGCCTGCAGCAGGATGACTCGGCTACACTGGTCAAGCATCTTAGAATAGGTGGCTACACTGTCTACCATCCATTCTCTTCCCCACCTCCACTTCTTGAGACGGTTGCACTTTGAAATTAGAAGGGAATACTCCGCTTCTAGAGGAAAGAGTTACTGGATTGGAGAATTAGGGTCACAATGTTGGAGAAGGCTGACTTCTATCACATCAATCGAGAGGAGCAACATATCACTAACATTGTACAAGATAGACTCATGGTCACAAGGAACTGCTTATGACATTGACTTGTTCTTACCTGGCTTTTGTGGAGACTTAGGCAGAGTCTTATGGATCTTAGAGGCTATTGTGTTTCAAATCCATATCCCAATAAGGTTTCGAACAAACTTAACTTCCAAAGGTCTGAGTGAGCTCCAAGCTTTGATTTTATGAAGATAAATTGAAGGTTAAAATCAATCCAAGTTATTTCCTTTTCTTTTCCGCACTTATAGACATAATATTTGCTAGGGACTAGCAAAGGTGGGTATAGGGGGTGATGAATCTCCATTTCATATATTTTATTCTTTCACTTTGGCATTTAAATCCTAGCAAAATGCATGAAAATAACATTATTTTCCATAAAAATAACATATATTATTTATTATATAAAAATGTATAAAATAATGTAATACAAAATTTATTTCACACAAAAATAATGCAAATTCCGCTTTACACACTCAGAATAAAAATCCAACATCCCAAATTCACAGACAGAATCCCAAATTCACAGACCCATATCTTTCCACATTAACTCAAAACTCATCAAATCACCTTTATCGTAACTTTTTATTATCTATTTATTAAAGGTGGTTTCATTCAATTTATAGTTAAGATGCAAAAAATAGGTTTTAGACCCCAATTGCAGAATATACATGAATAAAATATTCATCTTATTTATTCTTTAATATTTGATATTTTATAATTTTGTAAATATTATTTATAACATATGTACATATTAGAATAAAACATAGTCAGTAGAAAAATAAAAATACACTAAAAAAATAAGTCTATTTCAATACATAGATGGATACCCTATACATATACCTATATAAGAAATAAACATATTTATTTAAGCATACAAACAAGTTCACAAAAATACAATAACAATATATTGTATATTTGAATAAGTTATAAATATATAAAACATGTATACAAAATAATAAAATATAAAATACACAATAAGAATAAAATACATAGCATATAAGTAAATATACATGTAAACATACTAAGTAAAATACAATAAATAAACTTGAATAAATAAATAAAATCAGATTAAAATACTACATAAAATAATGAAAACTTTTTATGTTTTGAGGAAAAATAATAAAATCACTTATTATTACTTTTAACTTATTTCCATTTATATTTTCGATCTTTGTCATCTTCTAGTCAACGTGACCTAATCGGGAGCCAGGGCGGGTTGAACCAGGTTAATTCCATGGTATCCTTAATTCTGTTGTTGTAAGACGAATTGACCCAACTTTCTCGATTTCCCCGCTTCGTCTTTCATTTTTTGCGTTGATTCCTTTTTGAATTTTTGCACTCGATCCTTGGACTTTCAAGCCTACATCTTTTCTCGATCCGAGGGCTACTGAATTAAGCATTATGTCCAATCCAAAGTCACCCAATATATAATATCGCCTCCTCCAATCGGATTTTGATCACTCTTCAACCCTCAAACCTTGACCATAGTCATGCTAGAGACTCCTATTGATAGTGGGAGTTTCGCCAAGGGTCCAACAAGAAGGAGAGGGGCTGAACTGAGGTAGATCCATATCATCGGAGTTGCTCTGCCATGAGCTCCAGCTTGTGTTTCCTTTGTCCAGTGAGCCCCTATCTTTCACATTTTTTGATTACTAGAATTTATCTTATGATGGATTAACGTTCGTTTCCTGTTAATTTCATCTCGTTTTTCTTAAAAAAAATCAAATTGTAGTTCGTCAGAGATTAGCTTCAACGAACCCCTCCACCGTATTCCGGATGTTACCCGACCTCGCCAGCACCTACATATCACTCCTCTTCGCCTCCCCTTCACCCCAGGCACCTCCATCTACCCCGATCTCTTCTGGATCAAGGGATCATCTCTCCTATCTCTACCGTTCATCGGAGAGCCAAGACCGACCTCATTTCCACCTAATCAGACCCCCAAATCCATCGTTTTCACGTGCCTTAGTTTCCTGTAGGTTATGGAGGGTCAAAGGACCCCTAGGGGGTTGGTTTTTCCTGAAACGAATGTACCTAGAGCTCCATTCTTTTCTGAGCATCCAGGACCCCACCGATTGGTGCTGGCCATTTCTGAGGCTTCCAAGAGTTGTAGACCATCTCGAGGACGCTCCCAAGCATCTCAACAGCAAGCCAGAGGGCTGGAGGATGAGATTGCAACTGATCGAAACTTGGAAGAACATATGTTCTTCCTTGTTCTTCCAAGCCAACTCTTTACCATCCGATCGAGCCTCGACACCAGAAGCAAAAACCACTGTCAGATGTGAAGCACCTCGACCGTCAGATCACACCATTGGATCTAATCTATCCCATCCGTGGTGAACCGATACTAACCGTCCGATATGCGATGCATGTCAAGTGGAATCATTTGTGTTGTTGAATTATGCGCAATGGGGGTAATTTTGCCTGCTACCCCTACATATTTTGTATTTTATATTTAGTATATGAACTTCCATCTGTAGCATAAAATATTTGGTTATTTTACAATAGCCCCTTATACTTTTAATATTTACATTTAGGTCCGATATACGACACATGCCCATGCGCATGAGGTGCCTTGGTATTTTGCAGCAGGGGCCATAGATTTCATGTGTTTCTTTTTATTCCACATTTTTGCAATATTTGCGTACTATTTTTTGGATATTTTACATATGACCCCTTATACTTTGTATTAATTGTAAAAATACCCTTCTGGTATATATTATCGAGAATGTTTGGGAAATTGTATTTTGAGTCGTATACTTCTCTTGGGTATTCGAGAATAGTATCAGGACCTTAAATATTTGCAAAATGCCCCTCTCAGGCTGCATTTTCTACTTGTAGATTTTATTTGTTAAAAATAGTTCACATGCTCAAAAAATCGTAGAAAATTAGATAAATACCTTATATATTATTCTATTACATATAAATTTATTAAGGTACTTTATCGCATACTTATATTTACTGAAAATAAAAAACTGAGCTATTTTTTCCTATCTAGCATAGAAAAATAGAAAAAATAGAAAAATATTTTTAAAATTTTCAAAAAACTGAGAGCTGTTTATTGTTGTATTTTGCAACTATGACCAAAAACCCTAAAAATAACATAATAAAAACACTAAAAATTAAAAAACTCCAAAATACTTATAAAAATTATAAAAGGTTCTATAAAAATCCAAAATTATTTTTTCTGTTCCTAAATTTTGTCCATTATATTTATTATCTATAAAAAGGTTTGGGAAAATTTTGAGATTTTAAGTATTTTGAAATTCCAAAACAAGTCGCCCTATTTCTTTTATTCGCTCTTTTGAGTTTCAATTCAATTAAAAATAAAAAATTAGCAAAAATTAAAAGAAAAGTATAAAAAATAGAGAAAAACTTAAAAAAATACAAAAAAATTTTATTTCTGATTGTTGAGTATTTATAGTATATCCATAAAAAGCAAACCCATATCCTGTATATATAGTTATCTCTACTTCTATTTCTATTTCTATTTATTTTAAATATGAAAAATACCAAAAATATTTTTATTACCTTAAAAATAAAAAGGACATCACCTCAGGATATTTTCCTAATTTTGTGTTTATTTTATATTTTTATATATTACCTGTATCATCTACCTATAGTACAGATATTTCTATTATAATTAATAAAAAAGAAAAATACAAAAAATATAAAAATAATATAAAATTTATACAATTTAAAAATAATAAAAATATTAGAAATAAGAATATAATAATTTAAAACCCAAAAAAATAATAAAATTCTAAAAAAACCCAAAACATTTGTTGTCTCGTTTTGGTAATTTTTGTTGCATATCCCCATTCTTCCTGTGTTCGACACCCTACCATACTTGTCATTATACACATTTTATTATAGGGTTACAATAAATTTTGATTCACACTAGCTTGCATTGCTTCATCTTTACATTGTGTGGGTTAATTGTTGATCGATATCGAATCTTGTGAGGGGCAGCCTCAGCGACAATATATCTTAACCCTCCATGAGGATATTATTTTAGACCCTTGCAAGATCCTTGTCATCGCAGATCTCATTGAGATCAACAACTCTCTTGTCCACCACTTTTTGATTTGACACTTTATTTTCCTATTTTTTCTCTCATTTTCCCCTTTAGTAAACATTCTCACCACGTAGCAACTCCTCATTCGTTGCATCACGCCCCGTCAGACTTTGACCTTGACCGGTCAAAGGTTCTTGTGCTCTAGCCAGCTCTAGTTCTGGTTGTTGGATCATAATCAATCCAATGGGCCACAATCTTCTCGTTCAACCACCCTCCTCATGTGGACTATACATGCACTCCTCAAGTGCTTGACACGTGCACCCTCCCAGTCGTTGGATCTCGGACAATACAACGACATCTGCGCTTCATCTTTGACCTTCATTCATTGCTCAATCATCTGTTGAACCCATCATCTCTCCACCTCGCACCAACTGCCTCCAACCTGGCACCACCATTCACCAAAACCCTAACCCTAAATGCAACACAACCCCAATTGTTACTCATTTTCGCCTTATCGGATTCCTTCCTCCGTCGTTGACCACCCACCGCATGTAATGCTACCCTCCGACTGTTCCCTCCCCCCTCCCCCCGCTTTAGACCCTAAGCTCCCCCTCCCATCCATCATTTCCAAAACTCCTCATCCAATACCATTAATCAACCCAGGTGACAATAGGTAGATCCCTTGTTAAGCGATCAAGGATGGGGAGGAGGTTAGGTGCGATCCACGACTTCCTCCTCGACCATGTAGCAGCCGCAATGAACTGCTAGAGCTCGATCCTTCTTTCGTCAGAGACCTCAAGCGAAGACAAAGCAGGAGCGCTGAGCTCCTCCATCCTAAGCGACCTCGGTCATCTTTTTTGCTCCTTCTTTACGTTTAGTCCCAAGTATCTCATCTGTTTCCATATCCCCACTTTATCCTTCTTCGACTCAACTTAACAAAGACCCAATCCTTGAAACCACTTCGATTGATCACCCTCAATGTCTTCCCTCTCTGTTCCTCTTCTAGCTTCTCGTGATCATCCCCCACTCCGATCTTGCACAGCTCAGGGCTTAGCTCCATTCCTTCACCCCACGACGGAGCCCCCTCCCCTTCTCTTTGGTTTTGCTAACTTTGCAGGTCAAGCTTCGTTGTCTGGAGCCCATCTGTAGATGCAAACGAGCCCCTCCTCGACGCAGCTCCATTTCATAGGAAGGCGCAGCTGCATCGACTCCAACCACCTCAGCATGTCGGACCCCATACATCAGAAGCTTTCGCCTCTAACGTTCAACCACCTCTGACGCTTCTGAGCTCTCCCCTCTGTTGTACCTTTACGTGTAGAGACCATCTAGAAGGAGAAGGAGGTGCTCTATCGTCACCACCACTCATATAGGATTCCAGACCCCATTCCACTAGGACAAGAGTTTTGAAGCTCTGCCAACCTCTCTATTGTCCTTCAGCCCCACATTAAGAAAGAAGGCGACATCCAAAATGTACATGAACTGTAAGATTAGACCTGATCCTACGGTTCCTATCCAACCATTCCTTGACCATACGATCGCATCTCTGAGCGCCAACCTATTGTAAGATCAGTGGCCACCCGAGCCCATGCATAGGTTCCAGATCAGCACTAGAGCATAACTTCAGAATGAGTTGTCTGCCTCGATATGAGTCCAGTTTGTGTGCAGGAGGCACATGACCTGGAATTTTGCATTGAAGCCCTCTCGACTCTCGGTATTTGCGGAAGAGCCCCTGTATAGGGGAATATTTCAAAGGTGCCCCTACAGGTTTTGAGAATCACAGATAAGTCTCATAGGGGCCAATTTGAGATAAAAAGTTTGTTTTATTTGTATTCTAGTCCCTGAAACTTTATCTTTACATAACGTTCTCACTTCTAAACTGTTGTGTACGTATTTTATGTCATTTTGAAGCTTGTTGAATGCTCTTTTATATTTTATATCTTGCGAATAGATCGAAGATTTATTAATTTGGAATATTAATAAAGGATTCATTTGATCTTTGTAGGCTCAAATTGACTTATTTATGCTATCATATTTTGAGGAAGAATTGATCTAAATTACATGAGATTATTCGACGAGAACTGGTCGATTGATTTCCTTGCTATTATTGTATTGATTATTCATCAATGATTAAATAAGTAGGGAAAATAGGGGGTCATCGTTTTTAGGATCTTTATTGCTCTCATTAATTTGTATGATTATTTATCCATTGAAATCTTCTAGCTTGCAACTTAGAATTAAATTGCTAGACCATTATTGAACTTCATCAAAGATTTGTGCTTCATTTATTCGAGTATTTTATGATCATATTGCTTGAAGAGTAAGTTGTTACAGATCTCTTTTCTTCATTTCATTAATTTTTCATATGTTTGATTACATCATCATCTGCATTATTTTCTTATACAAGGAATAATTTTGTAATTAGTTTTCTATAAATTAATTTTAAACCAAGCAATTAAAAATCATTATTTCTCGAGTTCGACCCTTGGTATACTTATAAAGTAAAAATTACTCCATGATATTCAAATTTGTGGTTTTAATATACCGTTGTCCATCTATACTACAACTTGATCTTACTAAGAGAGGTGAAATCATGATTCATCAAATGGCACCATTGCCGGATCTATTTTTAGGATTTTAAGTTGATTTTTATAATTAGTTAATGTGTTTTTAATTTATGCATCTATGTTCTTTCATTTACTTTTGTTTTGCATTAAATTATCTTTTATTCACTGCATCTCTCTCTCTCTCTCTCATCATATACTAACCACAATTTCTCTTATCACATATAGCTCATATCATTTTGGAAGATTTTAAAGTTATGCAAAGAAGCTTCATTTTTTAGTTTTTTGAGAGAGAATTAGATTAGATTTATTTTTCTGTATTGTTTAAAAGGGGGTTCTTTGAACCATCATTTCTTGTAATTGAACCGAAATGTTTTTATGCGGACACTTGGGCATGTTTTGACACCTACTATGTGGTCAGGGTCCCAAGTGTGTTGTGTCGTATATTTACGACCTACACTCATGTTAGAATAACATTTGATTGCTTGTGCTCAATTATACTTTTAAGAAGCACATTCACATAACTATACACATTGTAGAACGTTCAAATTAGCCAAAGAATAACTCTATTCTTCCTGTTAATAGAACAACCTACTTAGGAGTGTTTTCATCAGCTGCATTCATCTAGAATTATTTCAATTATGTTATGCATCTCACATGAAGAGCGATGTGAAGCACTGTAAATCCTCTAATAGAGTATACATCATAGTATTCATTGTGCATTTATTTTTCCCATTTTCTCTCTATAATTCTTGCTTAAGATAAAAGGGAATTGGAAATGGTCAATAGACGATATTTTTGTACTCGTTAAAACCAACAATGATAACCTAACCTAAAATTGGGACAGCTAACAAGATCGATTAAAATAACTGGAATGAAATCAACCCTTATTTTGGGAGATCAACATCCACCATTGGACACCGGTACCTTCTAGACTGAGTGAGGCATGCCGCACTTAAGGGATTTAGCTCAAATCCCTGGGTGTTTGCTTGGAATATCATGTTGTAAGAAACCTTAATCGAGAGTGTGGATCAGAGAGATGCATGTCAGCATTAGCACAGAGTAGGGACTCCCCACAAGTGTTGTTGTGTTTTATGAAGTATTATTGAAGTTCTTGAGCCAGTAGACTATCACTATTTTGAAGCATTATGAAACCCACAGACTCCTGTCATTAGATCTCATGGCTATATGATCAGGTTGGCATACAATGGCCACAAATGTGTGACTTCCGATGTTTCCATTGACTTGTGTCTCATGCTGGCAAATCTCACACTCTACCACTTCAACTGAGGTGAGCAAAGTGCAAGGTGCATGTGTGCAAGCTAGGTCACTATCCACAAGAGTCGTGTGTGTTCCGAAATATTCTACTTAGGCTGTCAAGATGACATTGAACCAAGTCTTGGGGTCTCAAAGAATTAAGTCTATCAGACCTGAAGTATCTCGATTCCAGTCTCCTTAGATTAAGTGGATTAAGGTCTATTCAAGATCCAATCTTTAGATTTTATTTAGACTTGTTCAATTGTCACTATCAATCCAAAAAATGCAAATGCTATGCATAACGCAAAACATTTTTGTGATGCAATTTTCTGGTTTTGAACCTTTTTATGGAAATTTAAAAAAGTTTTGCAAACTTTTATGCAAGTTTTTGAAAAGATGTTGCAAATTTTTATGCAAGTTTTTGAAAATATTTTGTAATTGTTTTTGGAATTTTTAATTTTGCAAATTTGTAGTGATTTTCGAAAACAAAAGAGTTTTGGTGGATAATTATTTACACGGGAGTGTATCTTTATTTACAATAAATTAAGTGAAGAATCTACACAAGTTATTTACAAGTTTTGTTTATAGGGTTTGTAAAGAATTGTTATAATCCTCAAAATGATTTTACAAAGGTTTTGACAAAAATTTTGAAAACTTTATTTAGAAAGAATAATTTGATAAATAATTCTTGTAAACATATACAAAATTTGAAAATCATTTTGCAAAGATTTTTCAAACAGTATGTATAGATTTTTCAAACTATTTTTGCAACCATTTTCCAAGTCCTTTGCAACTAGATTTTCAATACATTTTATTCAAATAAAGAAAAGACATTTTCACAAACAAAATATTTTTACAAAGGATGAAAACACTTTACAAAAGATTTTTCAAAGAAAATTTCCAACTATTTTTCAAATATTTACAAAACATTTTTAACATGCTTTATTACGAGTGTTTTCAAAACATTATTTTGTATTTTATTGATCCGTCATATTATTGAAAATACAAAAGTATGAGTTATGGCTAAAGTGTATACAACGTATATACCACCAACCTATACTTAGCTTGAGCTATGTCCTCACAGATCATAGGGAAAAACAGAAGACATAACATGTACTAAGTATAGAAAAGTCTATACTACAACGACCAAAGAATGAACGAATGAGAAGTTGAACACCCCCTATACTTAGGATGAAATAATCCTAAGTATAGCAGTTTGTACACAAGGCAGGGAGGGTCAGGTGTGGGAATGTACGAACTCATCGGCTCGACATGACCCCTTATATTTAGGGTACAATATCCTTAAGTATAGACATAACATGTGAGGGATCAAGAAATGGACAACTCGGGGTGATCACACACCCCCCCCCCACCATACCTAGGATAAAGTACATCCTAAGTATAACAATAATGAAAGGGATGAACACCTTTTCGGAAGAAATAAAAAAATGAAAATGAAAAGAAGAAAAAAAGGAAACTAAATATCTTTGTGATTTTTTAGCTCTTTGTGTCTGGTCCTTCAGTCTCTGAGAAATCATCTTGCAATATATCTTCGATCGAATCAACAACAAACAGGAATGTGTCATGCTCGAGGTATGGCTTCAGTAATCGTCCGTTAACTACAAAGGGTTGTGCGTCAGATTACAAATCTGATATGGACCAGTCCGGTTTCTCTTCAATTTGCTTGGAAAATTTTTCAAATTCGCATCAAATAACCACACCTTCTGTCCAGGTTCGAAAGTCTTCCTTCGGATGTGTTTGTCGTGCCATTTCTTGACTTCCTTTTTGTACATCGGGCTATTATCGTATGAGTAGTCTCAAAATTCAAGCACTTGGTTCAGATCAACTTTTCTGTTCTTTCCTCCTCGCTCGAAATCAAGGTTGCACATGTTCAATGCCTACAAGGATTTGTGAATTAACTCCACATACATGTGGCAAGGCTTGTCATAAACAAGACGGTAGGGAGACATGCCGAGTGGAGACTTATATGTCGTGCCATAAATCCAAAGAACTGAGTCCAATAATTGTGACCAATTCTTGTGATCCGGATGTACAAGTTCTATAGTATTATCTTAATGTCTCTGTTAGAACATTTAGCCAAGCCATTGGATAGTGGGTGGTACATCACAACAACATGATATTCGATGTCGTATTCTTTGATCAACTTCTAGACTTCCTTGTTGATAAAATGCCCCCCTTAAAAAATGAGAATATTTGGGATACCGAACCATGAGATGATGTTATCTTTCAAGAAGTGACATATTGTGCGACTATTTGTGGTTCGGGTGGGGATTAACTCCACCCATCTACTGACATAATCGACAACAAGTAGGATGTACTCAAAACCCTGGATGTGAGAGAATGACCCTATGAAGTCAATGCCCCGTGCATCGAAGATGTCAGATATCTGAATGTACTTTAGAGGCACTATGTCATGCACGCTGATGTTCCTGGCCATTCTTTGATAGCCAGTGCACTTCTTTACATAATCATATGCATCCTTGAATAGAGTTGGACACCAAAGGCCACACTGAAGCACTTTTGTCGCCACCCTCTTTCTAGAATGGGTCCACCAGCTTCGAGCTTGTGAAAGTGGTCTAAGACACCCATAGTCTCCTCCTAAGGTATACACCTCCTCCAGAAGTAGTCTGGCCCTTTCAGAATAGATGTGGTTCTTCCCACTAGTAGAAATGAATGACAATCAAGAATTTATCTCATTTAATCTTCGACCAGTCTAACGGAGTCTTCTTGAAGTCGAGATAATTTACAATAGCTGCATACCATGGGAGATGGGATATAGACAGGACTGCCTCATCTGGAAAGGTTTCTGCGATTGGAATTGAATTTTGCTCAGGAGGCTCTACATTGACCATTATGGAAAGATGGTATGCCACCATATTCTTAACGCCTAGTTTGTTATGAATTTCCAAGTCAAATTCATGGAGTAGAAGAATCCAACGAATTACATGAGGCTTGGCATCCTTTTTTGTTATGAAGGTACTTGATGGAAGAATGGTCAGTGTAGATTATCATCCTTGGTCTGAGGAGATGTGATCTGAACTTTTCCAAGGCAAACACTGCGGCTAGCAAATCTTTCTCTGTTATTCTGTAATTTTCTGATCTTTATCCAGTGTTCGGCTAGCATAATGAATATAAAATGGTATCTCCTTTCATCTATGTCCCAATACAACACCAATTACGAAATCAGATGCATCTTTCATGATATCAAAAGATAATGGCCAAGGTAGCTGCAGGACAGGAGTATGTGTGATCAGGTCTTTCAACTGATTAAAGGCTTGGAGAACACTGTCATCCACAACGAAATCTGTCTCCTTGCCTAGCAATTCTGTCATCGATCGGGGGAGCTTGCGGATGTCTTTGATAAATTATCGGTAGAAACCGACATGCCCCGAAAACAATCAGACATGTTTCAGATTGGTTGGTGGTTCAAGTTTAGAAATTACTTCCACCATGGTTGGGTCCACTTTCATGCCATATTTTGATACAACGTGATCTAGAACAATCCCTTCAGTCATCATGAAATTGCTCTTCTCCCACGGGAGCACGAGGTTGACTTCATATTACATCCTCAGAACTCGATATAAATAGTCAAGACATTGATTGAATGGATCTCCGTGGATCGAGAAATCATCCATGGAAACCTCAAGAAAACTACCTACCATGTATGGAAATACAACCATCATACATATCTGAAATGTTGCAGAGGCATTACACAGCCCGAACAGCAACCGTTGGAAGGCTTATGTCCCAAAAGGACAAGTGAACATGGTCTTCTCTTGATCTTCATATGTGATTGTCGCTTGATTGTATGCAGAGTAACTGTCCAAGAAGCATAAATATTCCTTCGTGGCCAGCCTCTCGAGAATCTAGTCGATGAAGGGCAATGGATAATGATCCTTCTTGGTGGCAAGGCTGAGACGTCTGTAATCCACATGGAATTGTCATTAGTTACAATGGTGATCCTACACTTTTTGGGCACTACTTGTAGGGGACTCACCTATTTGGAGTCGGAGATGAGATAAATGAATCTTGTATCAGACTATTTCTAAATTTCTTTCATCACAACCTCTCAAAGGTTCAAATTCAGTCTGCGTTGGAATTCACGGAGGGCTTGTTGTCTTTTTCCAGGTAAATGTGATGTGAGCACAAAGATGGATTGGTTCCATGGAGATCCAATATCTTCCAGCCCATTGCCTTGTGGTTTTTTTCAAGAACATCCATTAGACGAGATTCTTGGTCTGCGATCAAATAAGCATTGATGATGACTAGATACATGTTCGGTTCACCAACAAGGAAGGCGAACTTCATATTGGAGGGTAAGGGTTAGAGATCTGGTGGCATGAGAGCGACTTTAGTGGTCACTTCATCAACAACTGTAGGTATAAGCTCTTTTAGTTGTTGTCTACCCACCTTCGACAATTTAGCTTCATTATTCTATACATTACACAGATTGGTAATGAAATCTTCCTGTTAAGACGAGAGGGATTGTTCAACTTCCTCTACCGGCATATCAATAAAAATCTCATCCTCAAAGACTTTGATTAATTGGACTGTGCTTTCTTGTCCTTCCCCTGGGGAGAGGAATTCCAGGGGTTCTCTATCATCCAAAAATAGTTTTGTATCTCTGAAAAATCACAATCCTCGTAACATCGAGATTCAAGCACTCTAATTTTTGACACATCATTTGTAGGCTTTAGCTCAGGCACGAACTCTATCCGAATCTTGTCTGTGCTGGAGTGAAATGTGATTTCTCCAATATCGTAGTGAACTACTGCTTCGGTTGTTCGAAGGAATGGTCATCCAAGGATAATCGGGGTATGGAGCAGAGGTGTGGAGGAATCCATTTCTAAGATAATGAAATAACAGGGAATTGCATCCCTTGAATAGTGAAGATTACATACTCCAACATGCCCCTAGGTTGCACGGATCGATATACGAACTGCAAAATCATCTTGGTTGATTTGAGCAGTCCAAACCCAAATTATGTGAGTAGTAATGTTGGAGGAAGGTTGATAGAAGACCCACTGTCAAGTAAGGTGAGCTCAAACTCCTGATTAAAGAAAGGTGATCTCAAACTCCTGATTAAATATTGTACATTAGATGAGTGGTGCTCCCTTGTATTTCTTTTTGTGTGGGAGATTGCTGTAGTCGTTAATTGTGGCCATGGTGAGGATATGCTTCTTAGATTTTCTGCATTTGTTCTTGCGGGGTTGACGCTTCGTTGTACATGATTCTTTAGTCCTCGTTGCACTGCAGGCATGTACTCCATGGCTTTCAACAATGGCATCTCAAAAACCAAGTTATGTAAAATTTAGACTATTTCAGGATAGGCAAAGCATTTTTCAAATTTTTTACTATTTTTAATTTAATTGCTGAAGGAAAAGGCATATTTACATCATCAAAAATGTCTTAATTCAAATTTTTGTCCATATTTTTTGTACAGGTAGATGGCAAAAAGGAATATAATCATTTACATGTTGCAGACAAAAATGATGGGATCGATTTCATCGACTAACTCTGGTTCTGTTGTAGGTGCTGGCACCTCCAAAGCTAGTGCACCTTCACTGGAGTTGCTGCTATCCTATTGTATTTTTGTATTTTCTTCATTTTTGTATTTTTTATGGTGCTAATCCAAAAACTTCTCTGGCCCCATCGGCTAGATTGGTTGAAGATTCGCCATCAGATGCTTTGTTCTTTCCCTTCGTGTCACAGATGGTTGAAGTATCCTACCGCTCCTGAGATGTACATCATTAGATAAAGCAATATCATTTCTACCTGATTCGGGTTTAACGCTGCAAACTACATGTTCCATGCGACAGAAATTATTTGGCTTTTTTTTCAACCTGGGTCAGGATGACCGTTTTGGCAGCCATCAGGTCATCGATCTCCTCGATCATTTGGGCCATGTTGTTGATGAGCTAGGCCAAACATACTAGAGCTAGGATAACCATGTCAACTTTAGAAGATTCAACATGATGAGACCGCTGATTCTATTGCTAGGAGGGAGGTTGTTGGTAACCCTAAGAATAGTGAGGACGAGGAGGAAGAGAAGGCTATTGCTAGTATTGTTGCGAGGAGTACAAGTGATCATATTGAGCAGCCGACTGGTGGTACTATTGGTTGCAGTATCCAGACTGTTGCTGATAATTGTTCTGCCTCCAATTGTAACATTGCTTTGGAGGCTGTTGGCGATGAGCTGCAAATTCTGCCCTCTTATTGTTGGTGAAATGGTTGGCTGGCATGTTTGTAATCCTGCAATTATCCCTGAGGATAAATCAGTTGTTGATCATTACCCTAAATGACACTTAGCTCTTGAATGTGTTGGGGAGGTGGAAAACGAGGCTCGAGAAACTGTGGCTGTCACTCAGGTGGCTGGTAGACAACCATTTGTGCCTACAGCTATGTTTGATGATGCTCCATGGCCTAAACGCAGTATACGTGTTAGAACAAAGGTTAATTGGGACTCGATTGAGGCGGTTGTGGTTGTGTCTGCTCCTTCTCAGCTGGAGGTTCAGGTGCGACTATCACGACTTTGTTAGCAATGTGAGCCCCGGGCGAACCATTTCTGCAATAAATGTTATTGTAATGAATAAATTATCAATGAAAATTATTGATTATTTTTCACTCCCCTTTCTGAGATTAATGAATGAATGCACTATAGGGTCCCTCTGTACAATAAGGGTTATGTACCATGGCCAACTTGATGATCATACAGCTGTTGATTCATTGGATGGATCATAGAGGCTGATGCTTGGATGAATATCTAAGGAGTTAGATAGAGGACTCATCAAGCATCATCAAATGATCATTAAGTGATGATCTCCAGTCTGAGTAGGAGATGGCAATCCTATCTCATATGACTGATATCTGACTGACCTCTTGATGCAGGTCCTCTGCATGGGAATAGTGATTCAGAGGTGTCAGGTTAGTCAAGTCAATGGGTTGACTTGACGAGATCGAGATAACCAAAGACCTACGTTGAATACTGTCACAACATAGGCATGCATCCTCTGACTAGAGACAGATGTATTGCTATATGTCTGAGTATGTACATTTGGCAGACCAATAGGTTGATGACCTAATCAAGGTCTATATACCGGCGAGCTGGTGTGCATGTAAGGACATATGAGTAATACAATCTCTCAAAGGGATCATACAGGTTCACTTGTGAACCGGGAGACATGAGCTCACTCATGAGGTATTGGGACTGAACAAATTCCATGCATGGTCGTCGTGCTTTGGAAGCATGACATGAATTTGAAGGTAAGATATATGCTTTGTGAAAGCATATGATCTATACCAAATCCCGATGACCAAGATTGAGAAACTTAATGATCTAACCCTGAAGATGACAGTGTAAAAGTGATCTTTATCTTCAGGATGATCATGAGTCTTCCAGTATGAAGGATGTGCAGGTATTAGGAATACCTGAAGGGTGATTTGATCATATACGATTGTATAACCATGACGCTTCCATTCCGAGGGAGTGATGAAACATGTTTGGATTTTAGTGACTCCTCTCATTAGAGAAGTGACCTAATCTTAGTTCATGAACTGGACATTGATCTGAATAAGATTCAGATGCAATGAGAAGATTAAGTCTACGGTCTTGATTTGATCAAGCATCAGTGGGAGGTCCATAGGATCTGGATTTGAGATATGATCTCAACATCCAAGTCACTATACGTGGAACAATACAATCGCCCTGTCCTTATCTCCAAGTATCTGAGGAGAAATAGCATTGTTCTTAAATTGTTTAAGAACAATTCCATAAGATCTAAGCAAAGAGAATTTGATAATTAAAAGTGTTTTAATTATCATGATGTATGAGAAATTATCCAATATGATTAAATGTGATTTAATTAGTTTGGATAAGAATAATGTGGATAAATATATCCAATTATTCATAATATATTATAAATATGATTTATAATGTATTAGAGAGAGTTTATTATAATTTATATGTGTTGATTAATTATGATGTGTATTGGATACACATTGTGTAATTAATTAACAATATGAATTACATGTTGTTTTGGGTTGTGAATATGATTCACAATTTTTTCATGGCAAGATTGCAATATTCTCAAAGATAATTGTGAATTATTTTTGAAGAATAAAACCCAAATAAATTTGGTGCAAATAAATAAGAGAGATTTCATGGAGATATGCAATCTCATGGATTTCCATGAGATTGCAATCTCCATGCAATCTCATGGACGGCACACCACTCCTAATTGGAGTGGGTGTGCGCCCAATTGGAAGGCACATGGAGATGAAATCTCCATGTGTCTTCTCTCCTTATTTGTTGGTTTAATTTAGGAGTAAATTATATTTGATTTTGTCAAATATATTTTAACCTAAATTTATTGCTTTTGACAACAACAATCTCAGCCATTGGATGAACATAAATCAATCTCATCCATTGATTTTATGTGTCCCATGGATTGAGATCCATGGATCCCAAAACCCTATAAATAGAGAGGCATTCTTGGCTCTCTCTTTACACATGCTATTGTAGCACAAACTCTCTCTCTTTCTCATATACACAACAGCCCT
Organism: Ottelia alismoides; assembly: GCA_037367405.1. Classification (NCBI taxonomy): domain Eukaryota; kingdom Viridiplantae; phylum Streptophyta; class Magnoliopsida; order Alismatales; family Hydrocharitaceae; genus Ottelia; species Ottelia alismoides. The sequence continues at coordinate 269,490 of JAZKJV010008556.1, forward strand.
CTCTCTCCCTCTCTTCTTGGTGGCCGTCCACCTTGGTGGAGAGAAACGTCGTCGCCCGCGCCATCGTGCTGCCGCTTCGACTCTCTGCGGTTCTTTGTCTTCTTGGAGTGCTTCACTCACGAAGGAGACGTTTGATCTCGTGCGACGAGATCAGGAGCAACCGCGCTTGGATCAACTTGGATTGCGAGGACACCGCGACTCATCTCCGCGCTCGCAAGCCGTTACTCCGACGATCGGACTTGAGACAGGAGGTCTCTTTTCGTAGAGACTTGATCAACCACGCTTAAAGAGGTATTGCATTATACTTGCTGTGGTTATAGATGAAACGATTTGAGAATGGTTCTCGGATCATGTGGTTTCATCGGTTTAAAAATTTTTAAATTCCGTTGCACCGAACAACTAGTACGACTAGTCGTTCTTCGTCGTATTCGATACGACGATCACGCTTCCATGATGCGCTTGAGGATTTATCCATAGCCTCACAAGTGGTATCAGAGCCTTAGGTCGACGGTTTCGAATATGATTCAAAAAACCGAGGACGACTTGGGTTCGTTTAGGTCGCGAAAGTTTTCATCGCATTTGATTTCGCAGATCTGTTTAGTAAATAAATTCGGCACTGTTTAAATTGTTTAAACACGAATTTAATACTTGGATTTTGTTCCCCATTAAATAAGGAAACCATAGAAACTGAGTTTGCGTAAATCGGATTTCGTATGCTCTAGTTATGGTTGTTTTAATGGACATGTATGCACTGTTGCGGGAAGAGTAGATTTTAACATGATTAAAGAGTTAATTACTGTTATCATCTGCCTCGAAATGCGTGCAAATCCACTTAGGTTCTGTTGTAAATCAAGTTAGCAATCTATGAAAATTGAGTTTGCTTAATTTGGATTTAAATTGATTGAGATATGCCAATTTTAGTGAATAGGGATCATTACTGAAATTGCATTCCTAATCTAGAACCAAGTGGTTGTCAATTAGAGAAATTAAATTTTTAATTTCGTGAAATAATCTTGAATAATATTTGTGAAATATTGAGACATGATTATTTACCTAATTGACATGGCCCCAACTAATTAATTGATTAAGATGTGATCTAAATCATAAATTGGAAACAACAATCTTCAAACTTGATGCTTGAATAGGATTTGGGAATTTGTCTAGCAAATTTTCTTATAATCAAAAATGTTTTGATTATTACTATATGGTACAATTTCGGTTGAAAAACCGATGATCATCTCAAGTACAAATTAATCAATTTGGCATTATCCTTTCCCGAGGCGGATATGGTGCCTAGTCGGAGAGCATTGGGGTTGCGGGTTGCAACGTATGTGGTCCGTCCCACTCTCGTCGGTACTGGCCATGACAGCGGGTAGGGCCGGGATAATGTCCGAGGGATTAAGATGTATTTTTTCTAATTATTAAAATTCGAATTAATACGTATTTTGAGATATTACCATATATGTATTCAAGTAAAATAATCAAGTTTGATCGATTGAATTGGATTGATAATTAATTTAATATGATTAAATTGATTATGTTCAATTGAAATACTCTAATATGATTAGAGTTATTAATTCCCTTGGAAGAATTAATTATGTGAATGTGATTCACGATAATTAATTAAAATTTGAATATGAGATGGAGGATCACATAAGTGACATTCATGGTCTCCCGTCATGGCGAAGAGTTTCGTCGCCAGGGATTGCATATGGGAGACGCCTGTCCGAAGTGACAGCTCCCGTGTGCAAGCGCATCTGGATCGGGCTCTTTGCTTCTCGAAAGAGTAAGGCCGTATGCGTAGTGACCCCAATATCGGATCCTCATATTATTGGGGCGATATTGGATTGCGCATAGCGAGTACTATTCCTGTCGACGGTTGGTTCAATTAACAACGGGTCAACATCACCTTAGGGGTGGTGGGCTCGGGTGTTAAAGACCGAATTGGGAAATTGCAAGTTGGACTTGCAAAATGGAATGAGTTCCTGCTTTTCTTTATTGGAGTCACAGATTCTCATATTATTGGGATGTGACAATGATAAAGAGGAGATCCCAATTCTTGCTAGAGATATAGCGGTAAGTATATCTCTTACTTTGAAAGTGATTAAGGGAATGAACTTTCAAAGTCGACAATGCAAGAATAATTTGATTTAAAATACCTTAATCAAATATCATAAATTTGAATATATATTTCTATATTCTAATATAGTGCATTCTTAATTTCAGAAAATGAAGTCTTTGAACCCACTTAGTAGGCTTCTTGAGGTCAACCAATTGACCGGCCCAAATTATTCGGATTGGATCCGAAATTTGGAGCTTGTTCTCTCTGCTGAGCGCATAAGTTATGTGCTATCCGAGGACAAGCATGAGAACCCTAAGTCCAAGGAAGAAAAAGCATTTAATGACAAGTATGATGAAGATCATGTCTTGGCTAGGTGCTATATCCTAGGTTCTCTCTCCAATGTTCTGCAGAAGCAACATGTGGAGATGAATACCTGTCAGGAAATAATGCAGAATCTTAAGAATATGTTTGGTGACATTAACCGCACTCAGCGGTACAATGTTATGAAAGACCTCATTCGTTGTAGAATGCAGGAAGGGACTTCAGTCCGTGAACATGTACTCAAAATGTTTGGGTACCTGTCGGAGCTGGAGACTCTTGGGGCAACGATGGATGCAGACATGCAAGCTGATTTCATTCTGCTGTCATTGCCCAAGTCTTTTAATAACTTTGTAGTGTCATTCCACATGAACAAGTTGGAATTGACAAGTGCTGCTCTCCTTGCTGCATTAAAGTCCGCAGAGGACGTGATGAAGAAGGATGGTCCCAGTGGCAGTGCAATGGTTGCACAGGTCAAGGGGAAGCGCGGTCGGAAGCATGGTTCTCGGAAGGGCCCGGCCCAGAAGAGAAAGAAGAAGGGACAAAGTGTTGGCTCTTCTTCCAGTGCATCCACTCTCATGGCGTCGAAGAAAACCGACGTCTGTCATCACTGCAAAAAGCCGGGGCACTGGAAGCGTAACTGCCCAGATTACCTGAAGTCCACAGACAAAGGTAAAGCCCCAGCAGGTATGAAATCTACTTTCATCATTGAAACTAGCTTTCTCGTCGGACGAGAAGGAAGTTGGGTTGTAAATTCTGGTGCTTCTGTTCATGTATGCAATTTGTTGCATTTGTTTCAGGAAACTAGGAATCTTGAGGAAGGGGAGATAGTCATCCAGATGGGATCTGATGCAAGTGTTGCAGCAGTAGCCGTCGGGACTTGTAGACTATCATTATCTAGTGGAAGAGTCCTTATACTTAAAGAATGTCTTTATGTACCCGAAGTCAGAAGGAACTTGATATCTGTATCTAAGCTTGTTAGAAGCGGATATACTTTCCTTTTCTATAATAAATTAGTCATAAGTCATTATGATAAATATATTGCGGATGGTGTTTTGACTTCTGGTGGACTCTATGAATTGTGCATTGATAAATGTATTATGAATGTAACAACCACTAATAAAAACCCTAAAAGATCCAGAGAGGATAAAAATATCTCAAATGAGATATGGCATCAAAGGCTTGGTCATTTGTCTGTTGATAGGATCAATAGATTGATAAAGGATGGACCTCTAGATTTTCTACAGGTTCAACCTCTGCCCACTTGCAAACATTGCATACAGGGCAAAATGACTAGGACGCCTTTCCGTAACAAGGTTACAAGATGCGAAGGTATTATTGACCTAATACATACCGATGTATGTGGTCCCTTCAGTACCGCGACTCGAAATGGATACCGATATTATTTGACGTTTATCGATGACCATTCGCGATACGGGTTTATCTTCCTACTACGTCATAAGTCTGAAACCTTTGAAAAGTTCAAAGAATTCAAGGCTTTGGTTGAGAACCAAACCGATAGGAAGATTAAACAGATTTGATCTGATCGAGGTGGAGAGTACCTATCAGATGAATTCAAGGAATACCTTAAGGAGAACGGAATTGTTTCCAATCTCACTCCTCCTGGAACTCCCCAACTAAATGGTGTTGCTGAAAGACGCAACAGGACCATCATGGACATGGTCCGATCAATGATGAATAAAGCAAATTTACCTCTTAGTTTCTGGGGATATGCAGTAGAGACTGCAATATATATCCTGAATAAGATTCCTAACAAATCCGTGCCTAAGACTCCTCATGAGCTATGGTATGGAACCAAACCTAGTGTTAATCACTTGAGGGTTTGGGGTTGCTTGGTCTATGCGAAGAACGTGGACGCAAGTAAGCTAGAATCTCGCTCTCGTGAGTGCTACTTCATTGGGTATGTTAAAGATGGTATTGGATACCAACTTTATGACCCTGAGACCCAAAAGGTTTTTGTTTCTAGAGATGTGAAGTTTCTGGAGAATGATTTCCTTAAAGGTCAAGACAATAATGAAGTAGAGGAATTCTTTGAATCCCCTGAGGATTCTGAACTTCCTAGACCAGAAACGGAAGAGATAAATAAAGATGAAACACCCATACCTCTTCGAAGGAGTTCGAGGGTGGTTGCACCACCTGAAAGGTATGGATTCCATGTGTCAGGTGAAACTGACATTGATCCTACTTCATTTAATGAAGCACTCGCGGATCAAGACATGGATAGATGGATGCTAGCAATGAAGTCAGAAATTGACTCCATGCATAAGAATGGTGTATGGACCCTAGAGGATCCACCTAAAGGGGTAAAACCCATTGGGTGTAAATGGATCTTCAAGAGAAAGAGGGGACCTGATGGGAAAGTAGAGACTTTCAAAGCACAGCTCGTGGCCAAGGGCTACACACAGAGAGAAGGCATCGACTACGATGAGACATTCTCTCCTGTGGCTATGCTTAAATCCATCCGGACATTGCTAGCTATAGCTGCATATCTTGACTACGACATCTGGCAGATGGACGTCAAGACGGCTTTCCTCAATGGATACCTCGAGGAGGATATCTACATGGAGCAGCCCCAGGGCTTCATGACTGAGGATGGTAAAGTATGCAAGCTGAAGAAATCCATCTATGGGCTCAAGCAAGCTTCTCGTAGTTGGAACATCAGATTTGACGAAACCATAAAGAGTTATGATTTTGTGCAGAATCCTGATGAACCTTGTGTATACAAGAAGCTTAGTGGGAGCGCCGTTGTGTTCATCGTGCTTTATGTAGATGACATCCTTATCATTGGGAATGATACAGGGATGATGACCAGTGTAAAGATTTGGCTGTCCCATACCTTTGAGATGAAAGATCTTGGAGAAGCCTCTTATATCTTAGGCCTGAAGCTGTTCAAAAACCGAGAAAAGAGGATTTTGGGATTATCACAACATGGATACATTAAGAAGATTCTTGAACGATTCCGTATGGATAGTTCTAAGAAAGGATTCCTACTCTTAAGACATGGTATCCACCTGTCCAAAGGAATGGCTCCTCAAACTGTTGAGGAAAAGAAGGCCATGGCTGGATGTCCTTATTCATCAGCCGTAGGAAGCTTAATGTATGCCATGATGTGTACTAGGCTAGATATCTGCCATGCAGTGGGAGTGGTAAGTCGTTACCAATCCTGCTATGGAGAACAACACTGGAATGCAGTGAAGAACATATTCAAATATCTAAGACGGACGCAAGATTACATCTTGGTCTATGGGGATGGTGATCTCCAAGTCTTGGGATATACAGATTCTGACTTCCAATCGGATGTAGATGATCGAAAGTCGACATCAGGGTTCGTGTTCTTGTTGAATGGTGGTGCTGTGAGCTGGAGAAGCAAGAAGCAGGACACTACTGCAGATTCAACAACGGAAGCCGAATACATTGCCGCATCAGATGCTGCAAAGGAGGCGGTGTGGTTGCGCAAGTTCGTGCTGGAGCTTGGCGTAGTTTCCTCTGATACTCCCATCCCGTTACTCTGTGATAACATGGGAGCCATTGCCCAGGCAAAGGAACCCAGATGGCATCAAAAGAGCAAGCACGTGGAAAGGAAATACCACATCATTCGGGAGATACAAAAGCGTGGTGACAACATCATCACCAAGGTGGCCTCTGCCGACAACGTTGCTGATCCTCTTACCAAACCTCTGACACAGAAGGTTTTCGACCAGCATGTAATGAGTATGGGTTTAAAGATTGTACCTGAATGGTTCTGAGGGCTAGTGGGAGATTGTTAGCAATGTGAGCCCCGGGCGAACCATTTCTACAATAAATGTTATTGTAATGAATAAATTATCAATGAAAATTATTGATTATTTTTCACTCCCCTTTCTGAGATTAATGAATGAATGCACTATAGGGTCCCTCTGTACAATAAGGGTTATGTACCATGGCCAACTTGATGATCATACAGCTGTTGATTCATTGGATGGATCATAGAGGCTGATGCTTGGATGAATATCTAAGGAGTTAGATAGAGGACTCATTAAGCATCATCAAATGATCATTAAGTGATGATCTCCAGTCTGAGTAGGAGATGGCAATCCTATCTCATATGACTGATATCTGACTGACCTCTTGATGCAGGTCCTCTGCATGGGAATAGTGATTCAGAGGTGTCAGGTTAGTCAAGTCAATGGGTTGACTTGACGAGATCGAGATAACCAAAGACCTACGTTGAATACTGTCACAACATAGGCATGCATCCTCTGACTAAAGACAGATGTATTTCTATATGTCTGAGTATGTACATTTGGCAGACCAATAGGTTGGTGACCTAATCAAGGTCTATATACCAGCGAGCTGGTGTGCATGTAAGGACATATGAGTAATACGATCTCTCAAAGGGATCATACAGGTTCACCTGTGAACCGGGAGACATGAGCTCACTCATGAGGTATTGGGACTGAATAAATTCCATGCATGGTCGTCGTGCTTTGGAAGCATGACATGAATTTGAAGGTAAGATATATGCTTTGTGAAAGCATATGATCTATACCAAATCCTGATGACCAAGATTGAGAAACTTAATGATCTAGCCCTGAAGATGACAGTGTAAAAGTGATCTTTATCTTCAGGATGATCATGAGTCTTCCAGTATGAAGGATGTGCAGGTATTAGGAATACCTGAAGGGTGATTTGATCATATACGATTGTATAACCATGACGCTTCCATTCCGAGGGAGTGATGAAACAGGTTTGGATTTTAGTGACTCCTCTCATTAGAGAAGTGACCTAATCTTAGTCCATGAACTGGACATTGATCTGAATAAGATTCAGATGCAATGAGAAGATTAAGTCTACGGTCTTGATTTGATCAAGCATCAGTGGGAGGTCCATAGGATCTGGATTTGAGAGATGATCTCAACATCCAAGTCACTATACGTGGAACAATACAATCGCCCTGTCCTTATCTCCAAGTATCTGAGGAGAAATAGCATTGTTCTTAAATGGTTTAAGAACAATTCCATAAGATCTAAGCAAAGAGAATTTGATAATTAAAAGTGTTTTAATTATCATGATGTATGAGAAATTATCCAATATGATTAAATGTGATTTAATTAGTTTGGATAAGAATAATGTGGATAAATATATCCAATTATTCATAATATATTATAAATATGATTTATAATGTATTAGAGAGAGTTTATTATAATTTATATGTGTTGATTAATTATGATGTGTATTGGATACACATTGTGTAATTAATTAACAATATGAATTACATGTTGTTTTGGGTTGTGAATATGATTCACAATTTTTTCATGGCAAGATTGCAATATTCTCAAAGATAATTGTGAATTATTTTTGAAGAATAAAACCCAAATAAATTTGGTGCAAATAAATAAGAGAGATTTCATGGAGATATGCAATCTCATGGATTTCCATGAGATTGCAATCTCCATGCAATCTCATGGACGGCACACCACTCCTAATTGGAGTGGGTGTGCGCCCAATTGGAAGGCACATGGAGATGAAATCTCCATGTGTCTTCTCTCCTTATTTGTTGGGTTAATTTAGGAGTAAATTATATTTGATTTTGTCAAATATATTTTAACCTAAATTTGTTGCTTTTGACAACAACAATCTCAGCCATTGGATGAACATAAATCAGTCTCATCCATTGATTTTATGTGTCCCATGGATTGAGATCCATGGATCCCAAAACCCTATAAATAGAGAGGCATTCTTGGCTCTCTCTTTACACATGCTATTGTAGCACAAACTCTCTCTCTTTCTCATATACACGACAGCCCTCTCTCTCCCTCTCTTCTTGGTGGCCGTCCACCTTGGTGGAGAGAAACGTCGTCGCCCGCGCCATCGTGCTGCCGCTTCGACTCTCTGCGGTTCTTTGTCTTCTTGGAGTGCTTCATTCACGAAGGAGACGTTTGATCTCGTGCGACGAGATCAGGAGCAACCGCGCTTGGATCAACTTGGATTGCGAGGACACCGCGACTCATCTCCGCGCTCGCAAGCCGTTACTCCGACGATCGGACTTGAGACAGGAGGTCTCTTTTCGTAGAGACTTGATCAACCACGCTTCAAGAGGTATTGCATTATACTTGCTGTGGTTATAGATGAAACGATTTGAGAATGGTTCTCGGATCATGTGGTTTCATCGGTTTAAAAATTTTTAAATTCCGCTGCACCGAACAACTAGTACGACTAGTCGTTCTTCGTCGTATTCGATACGACGATCACGCTTCCGTGATGCGCTTGAGGATTTATCCATATCCTCACAATATACGCACATGGACACAGGTGCACACCGCACACGTGTGTGGTCCACGGAGGCACGGGTGTGTGTGCGCGGGTGCAAGAGCGTGCGTGTATGAATATCTATGCCTGTGCTTGTGTGTGTGCGTGTGACTGTGTGTGTGCGAGCGGGTGTGCAGGCTGGCAGATGCACGCGGCTGTGTCCGTGTGCGTGTGTGTCTACGGGCGCGCGGGCGGGTGGGTATGTGTGTGTGCGAGGGGGCGCGAGTGAGCGGGTACGTGTACGTGTGTGTCTGAGCGCGAGCGAGCGCGGGGGTGTGTGTTTGTGTGTGTGTGCGCACGCGCGTGGGGGCGAGTGTCTGTGGGCGTGTGGGCCCGCGCACGGCGGTGTGCGAGTGCGAGTGTGCGGGGCCGGCATGATCAAGTGAGCGCGCACAGGAGTATGTGTCCGTGTGCGCGGGCGCACGCACGCGAGGGCGGGTGTCTGTGTGCGTGCAAGCCAGCATGCGGTGACGTGCGAGCGCGAGTGTGCGGGCTTGCGGGAGCAAGAGAGCACGCTCGGGCGTGCACGTGCAGGTGTGTACCTGTGTCTGGGTGCAACGTACGGGAGCATGTGCCAGTGCATGTGGCTGGGTACGGGCAGAGGTGCATATGTCCGGGTGCGGACACGTACACGGACACAGGTGTGCACCCGCCTGCGTGCGCGTGGTCTGTGGGGGAACGTGTGTGCATGCAGGTGCAAGAGCGTGCGTGTGCGTATATCTATGTTTGTGCTTCTTTGTGTGCGTGTGATTGGGTGCGTGCGAGCGGGCGCGTAGGCTGGCAGGTGCACGTGGCTATGTCCGTGTGCGTGTGTATCTAGGGGCGCGTGGGCGGGTGCGTATGTGTGTGTGTGCGAGGGGGCGCGAGTGAGCGGGTACGTGCACATGTGTGTCTAAGCGCGGGCGCACGCTGGGGTGTGTGTCTGGGTGCGCACGCGCACGCGCGCGCGGGCGAGTGTCTGTGAGTGTGCGGGGCCTGCGTATCCAAGAGAGTGCGCGCGGGCGCGCACGTGCAGATGTGTACCTGTATCTGGGTGAGGACGTACAGGCGCACGTGTCGGCGCGTGTGTCAGAGTGCGGGCATAGGCGTGTGTGTCCGAGTGCGGATACGCACACGGACACAGGTGCGCACCGCACACGTGTGTGTGGTCCACGGGGGCACGGGTGTGTACGTGAGGGTGTTAGAGCGCGCATGTGCGAATCTCTATGCATGTGCTTGTGTGTGTGCGTGTAAATGTGTGTGTGCGAGCGGGCATGCAGGCTGGAAGATGCACGCAGCTGTGTCCGTGTGCGTATGTGTCTACGGGCGCGTGGGCGGGTGGGTATGTGTGTGTGTGCGAGTGGGCGCGAGTGAGCGGGTACGTGTACGTGTGGGTCTGAGTGCGGGCGAGCGCGGGTGTGTGTGTTTGTGTGCGCGCGCGCTCGCGCAGGTGGGCGGGTGTTTGTGGGCGTGCGGGCCCGCGCGCGGCGGCGTGAGAGCGCGAGTGTGCGGGACCCGCGTGAGCAAGAGAGCGCGCGCGGGGGTCTGTGTCCGTGTACGTGCGCGCACGCGCGTTAGGGCGGGTGTCTGTGGGCATGCGGGCCCGAGTGCGGTGGTGGGAGAGCGCGAGTGCGCGGGGCACGCGTGAGCAAGAGAGCGCGTGGGCGCTCACGTGCGGGTGTGTACCGGTGTCTAGGTGCGACGTACGGGAGCACATGCCGGTGCGTGTGTTTGGGTACGGGCGGAGGTGCGTATGTCCGGGTGCGGACACGCACACGGACACAAGTGTGCACCCGCCTGCGCGTGCGCCGTCTGCGGGGCACGTGTGTGCGCGTGGGTGCAAGAGCGTGCGTGTGTGTACCTGTATCTGTGTGGGGACATACGGCCACACGTGCCGGTGCGTGTGTCTGGGTGTGGGTGTAGGAGCGTGTGTCCGGGTGCGTAAACGCACACGGACACATGTGCGCACTGCACGCGTGTGTGTGGTACACGGGGGCACGGGTGTGTGCGCGCGGGTACAAGAGCGCGCGCGTGCGAATATCTATGCATGTGCTTGTGTGTGCGCGTGTGATTGTGTGTGTGCGAGCGAGCGTGTAGGCTGGGAGATACACACGGCTGTGTCCGTGTGCGTGTGTGACTACGGGCGCGCGGGCGGGTAGGTATGTGTGTGTGCGAGGGGGCGCGAGTGAGCGGGTACGTGTACGTATGTGTCTGAGCGTGGGCGAGCGCGGGGGTGTGTGTTTGTGTGCGTGTGCGCACACACGCATGGGCGGGTGTCTGTGGGCGTGCGGACCCACGTGCGGCTGCGAGCGAGCGCGAGTGTACGAGGCCCGCATGAGCAAGATGTTGGACATGTGAGCCCACGGTGAGCCATTATGCAATAAATGTTATTGCGAATATCATTCCCTGATCTGAAATAAAGAATAAATAATTTGCATAATAGGTCCCTCTGTACAATTAGGGTTATGTACCATGGCTATCTTAATGATCATACAGTTGTTGATTCAATTATTGAATCATAGAGGCTGGTGCTTGGATGAATATCTAAAGGGTTAGATTGAGGACTCATCAAGCACCGTCAAATGATTGTTAAGATGTGATCTCCAGCCTGAGTAGGAGATGGCAATCCTTACTCACATAGGCTGATATCTGACCGACCTCTTGATGCAGGTCCTCTGCATAGGAATAGAGATTCGGAGGTGTCAGATTAGTTAGGTCAAAGAGTTGACTTAACGAGATCGAGATAACCTAAGTCCTATGTTGAATGCTGTCACAGCATAGGCACGCATCCTCTGACCGGAGACAGATGTATTGCTATATGTCTGAGTATGTACATTTGACAGACCAATAGGTTGATGACCTAACCAAGGTCTATATACCGGCGCGTTGGTGTGCATATAAGGGCATATGAGTAATACGATCTCTCAAAGGGATCATACAGGTTCACTACTGAACCGGAAGACATGAGCTCACTCATGAGATATTGGGAGGAATCAAATTCCGTGCACGGTCGTCTCGCTTTGAAGCTTGACTGAATTTGTAGGTTTGATATATACTTTTGGAAAGTATATGATCAAGACCTAGGTATGATATATGTTTTTGGAAAGTATATGATCGATACCAAATCCCAATGATCAAATGAGAAACTTAGTGATCAAACCCTGAAGAAGACAATGTAAAATAGATCTTGATCTTCGGCTTGACCATGGGTCTTCCAGTATGCAGGATGTACAGGTATTGGGAATACCTGAAGGGTGATGTGATCATAAACGATTGTATATCCATGCCGCTTCCATTCCGAGGGAGTGATGAAACAGGTCTGGATTTTAGTGACTCCTTTCAGTAGAGAAGCGATCCGATCTTAGTCCAAGTGTTGGACATTGGTCTGAATGAGATTCAGATTCAATGAGAAGATTGGATTTGCGGTCTTGATTTAATCAAGCATCTATGGGAGGTTCGTAAGATCTGGATTTGAGATAATATCTCAATATCCAAGTCACTATACGTGGAATAATACAATCGTCCTGTCCTTATCTCCAAGTATTCGCGGAGAAAGCACATTATTCATGAAAGGGTTCAAGAATAATTCTTTTGATGAAATATCCAAGCAAGGACTTGATGATTAAATAAGATTTAATTATCAAGCTTAATATGAGTATAATTCATATTGTGAAAATGATTGTCTAAGATAATTAAATGGGATTTAATTATCAAGGATTAAGAGAATGTGGATAACACTATCCATGATATATGTGTATTATAAATATGATTTATAATATACATATATAAGAGAGAGAATTTATGTGAATAGCATTTGTTGATTAATAATGTGGATTAGATTCACATTTATTAATTAATTGGAAATGCAATTTACTAACTAGTTTGGGTTGTGAATATGATTCACATAATATTCAATGGCATGATTGAAATATTCACAAATTAATTGGGAATTAATTTGGTGAATATTTTTGTGAATACAAAATTAATTAAGGAATAATAAGATAAATAAAAAGGAGCCAAAATTGACCACCACAATTTTAGGGAGGTTGGTTGACTCCATTTTATTTATCACATTATCTCTTAATTAGTTAATGTTAAATTAAATTATGTTGATAATGTTGCAACATTTTTTAATTTAAATTAATGTTGTTGGTTTTAACCAACAACAATCATAGCCATTGATTTAGCATGGACCAAGCATAGCCCTTGGATCCATGTGTCCCATGGATTGAGATCCATTGGATCCTAAACTAGTATAAAAGGAGGGCTAGGGTAGCCTTTCCTAGTGACAACATTCTTGAGTTGAAGAACTCTACTCTCTCTCTCTCTCTCATTCTCGTGGGGTCTCCCTAATATTCAAGTGGTCGTCCACTTTGTGTATTAGGATCAATTTTTCTACGCCTCGACGCTTGGATCTTCGTCAAAGGATTGCGGGAAGGACGCGACTCATCATCGTGCCCGCAAGCGCATTCTCCGTGGGTCGGACTTAAGATAGGAGGATCTCTACTTTGGGATCACGCGATCACAACCACGCTTCAAGAGGTATTCCTTGTACTTTTTGGTTTGATGAAACGATCCGAGAAGTGTTCTCGTGATCATGTGGTTTCATCTTTAAAGTTATAAATTTTAATTTCCGCTGCATATAGCATCTAGTACGACTAGTTGCTCCGATTGCATACGATGCGATCAACACGCTTCCGTGATGCGCTTGAGGATTCTCAATATCCTTCAAGTGGTATCAGAGCCAGGTTGAATAAGGTTTTGGATATGATCCATGAACCTTAGACGATTTGGTTCTTGAAAGGGTTGCGAAATTTTTACTGCATTTCAATTTTCACACTTCTGTCTAATTGAATTTTTCTTCTCTGTTTAAAATGTTTAAACACGAAATTTTCAATTGGATTTTGTTCCCCATTAAACAAGGAAATCATAGAACTTGAGTTTACTAAATTTGGACTTCATTTGCTCAAGATATGGTCTTTTGAATATGACTATATTCACTGTTGCGGGAACTGCAGATTTGAACGTGATTAATGAGATAATTACGGTATTAATCCGCCTTTAAATGCGTGAATTATCACTTGGGTTCTTTAATAAATCAAATAGGCAATCTTTGGAAACTGAGTTTGCATTTTTTGGATTTAAATTGATCAAGATAAGTTAATTTTAGTGATTGGGGGTCTCTGCTGGAAATTAACAATTTCTTGATCTTGAACCTTGTGATATGTCATTCAATTATCATGATGAAAATTAATTGTTAATTTTCTGGAATAATTAGTGATAAATATTTGTGAAATATTTAAAGAAATAATTATTTCATTGAATGACACTTGCCTAAACCACAATGATGAGATATTAGATCTTGATCATTGGTTCATCAAGAAACATTGCCTTCATGAAAACTATAGTTTATCCTACAATAGTTGTAGGACAACTTTTACATGAAAAACCCTTTTGCTTGAATAGGATTGGGGATTTGTCTAGCAAATCTCCTTATAATAAAAAATGTTTTGATTTATATTATATGGTATAATTTCGGTTGAAAAACCGATGAACATCTCAAAGTACATGATGGTCTATCTGGTATTATCCTTTCCCGAGGCGGATGTGGTGCCTAGTCGGAGAGCATTGGGGTAGCGGGTTGCAACGTATGTGGTCCGTCCCACTCTCGTCGGTACTGGCCATGACAGCGGGTAGGGACTGTATAATACCGGAGACAGACAATGTGTATTTTTCTAATTATTAAAATTCGAATAATACGTACTTTGAGTATATACCTACTATTCAAGTAAAAGACATGTTTGTTGATTGATGATTGGATTGATGATTAATTTAATGTGATTAAATTAATTATATCCAATAAACACTTTATCATGAATAGATGTGTATTTCCCTTGGAAGAATTAATTATGTGAATGTGATTCACGATAATTAATTATATAATTTGAATATGAGGTGGAGGATCACATAAGTGACATCCATGGTCTCCCGTCAAGGCAAAGGATTTCGTCGCCAGTTGTTGTATATAGGAGACGCCTGTCCGAAGTGACAGATCCTGTATATGATTTAATTGGATCGGGTTCTTTGCTTCTCGAAAGAGTAAGGCCGTATACGTAGTGACCCCAATATCGGGTCCTCATATTATTGGGGCGATATTGGATTGCGTATAGCGAGTATTAAGCCTGTTGACGGTTGGTTCAATTAATGACGGGTCAACATCATCTTAGGGGTGGTGGGCCCGGGTGTTAAAGACCGAATTGGGAGATGCAAGTTGGACTTGCAAGGCGGAATGTGTTCCCACTTCTTTTTATCCGAGTTGTAGGTTCTCATATTATTGGGATGCAACGAAGATAGGAAAGGAGATCCCAGATCTTGTTAGAGATATAATGGTAAGAATATCTCTTACATTGAAAGTAATTAAGGGAATGAACTTTCAGTGTTGACAAGGCAAGACAACTTTGATATAAAAATTCCTAAATCAAAGTAAAACATGTATATATAATATATATACACTTATGCAAATTTCTTATTCAGATAATCCTTCATTAAACCCACTCAATGTTATACTCAATAATAACCAGTGAAATATCTTGGATTGGACTCATGATCCAGATATTGTACTTGCAATTGGACACATAATGTATGTGGTTGCAGTGTGCAAGTCCCCTCAACATAATGAGGAAGGGCAATTAAATAAGACAATAAGGCATCACCTTAGGGTTTGTATGTCTCTATAGTCTTGATCTTTCATCGAGTGTACTTTGGAAGTGACATGTCGATGGTGATCGTAATTGTCGAATAATCCTTATAAAATAAAAGAAGATATTTTGGCATACATATGTGCTCTAGACATTTAATCATGAATGACATGGTTCTCTGCATTATGCAGAATGGTAGCTCGAAAGAGATGATGTATTCAAAATGTTTGAATACCTACCTGAACCTAAGTATCTAAGAGTTAAGATGTATGTAGATATGATGAATGTCATCATTCTACTATCTATACTCAAGTCATTCATGAAGCTTCATAATAATCATTTTGAATGAATTTAATAAAGCATGTATAAATGTTGAAATGCTCTTGTATTGAAATCCTTTGAATTCACCATAAGAGATTCTTTATCTTAGACAATGGTTGTTTATTGATGAAGAGAGCACAGTGGAAGCATGGGTCGGACCCGAGTAAGAAGGAAAGTCAAAGAGTTGACCTGCTTCTGTGACTTCCATATCACATCCAAAGAGTTGGATGAGTGTCAATACTGCAATAAGTTGATGTGTTGATAGTATGACTATCAAGTCTGTCTAAAATCCTTAGTGAAGGACTTAGATAGAGCATCAGAATAATCTACATATAATCATTGACTCTGACTTTATTATTTCATAAGATAAAGTCTGACAATTGTATTCCAATCTTCTAATGACATTTGCAATTAGTTGCATATATATATATATATATATATTAGAAGATTAGAAATTTTATCGTAAGGTTTGGTAGTCATCTACATGGATATTACTGTAATTGTTGCAGCAATCTCTATTGGATAGATTGACTTCATATTCTCAGTGGGAGAGACCTTAGTCTTAGAGAATGTCTCTATGACCTAGATATTAGAATACCCTCATTGTTTGTTTCTAAATGTTGGAAATAAACATGAATTCTGAGATAGAACTATCATAAAGAGTTATGATGGAAATATTTCAGATAGTAATCTAACATCTAGTGGACTCCACAAAATTAGAAAATTAATGAATGGTTCATTAAGATTTCTAATACTGAAAATAAAACCTTATAAGATCAATAGGAGGATGAAGATCATTTGACAATGATCTGGCATCAAGTCTTGGACATATGTCTGCTGATGTGATCAATAGACTAGTAAGATATGAAACTTTAGAATGTCTAAAATTTCAAATCTTACACACTTGTGAATATTGTAAAATGTCCAATACACCCTTCTCTGGGAATGGTGTTAGATGTCGAGGTATTCAAGATCTCATACATATTGATGTATGTAGATCATCTATATGTAGATCATCTATATCATAATAAACATTATGGATATGTGATATATATTAATGATTATGTATGATATGAGATTTCTTCTCTTCACCTGAGAAACCTTTGAAATGTTCAAAGATTTCACAATTTTGGTTTAGAACCAAAGTTTGAAGAAAGATGAAATGAATTTGATCTAACCTAGGTAGCTTGTACCTATTAGATAAAATTTAAAGAATACCTTATGGAGATATGAATATCATTTCTATCTCAATCCTCCTAACACACCTAAACTCAATGAAGTTGTAGGGAGATACAATTGGATCATGTGTGACATGATTTGGTCAATGATGAATTTTAGCATAATTATCCCTTAGTTTCCAAGTATATATGTGTAGTAGAGACTACAATATATATCCTTAATGAGGTTCCATGCATGTAAGCTGGAATCGAGCACTTGAAAGTGCTACTTCATTAGGAAAATAAAGGATGGTATTGGATACCTACTTTATGACCTTGAGATTCTTAAAAGATCTCATCTCTGAGAATGTGATTCTTGGAGGATTGAGAATCTTGAGAATCAAGATGAAAATGAAGTAAAGGAACTCATTTAATCTTGAGAAGATAATGAGGCTCCTGAAATGGGAAACTAAAAGGACAATTAAAGATGAAACATTAATACCTCTTCAAATGAGTTTGAGGATGTATTCCATGTGTCAGCCAAGTCTGACAATGATCGGACTTCATGTGATGAAGCTCCTAAGGATCATGACATGGAATGATGGATATTAGCAATAAAGTCTAAAGTAGACTTCATATACAAGTGTTGTATATGGACCCTAGAGGATCCACCTATAAGGGTTAGACCCATTAAGGTGTAAATGGATCTTCAAGAGAAGAGGGAACCTGATGAGAAGGTAGAGACCTTCAAAGCTCGGTTCGTAGTCATAAGCTACACATCGGAAGAGAAGACATTGCTTGCAATGAGACTTGCTCTTCAGTGGCCATGCTTAAAATCATCAGAATGTTGCTAACCTTAGCTACACAACTTGACTATTGCATCTTCAAGATGTAATTCAAGATTGCATTCCTCTAAAGAATACCTCTCTGAGGATATTCACATGAAGTAGCCCCAGGGCTTCATGATTTTGGAAAGTAAGGTGTGAAAGCTAAAGAAACTCCATCTATGGACTCAAATAAGCTTCTTGTTGTTGTAACATAAGATTTGATGAAATTATAAATGTTATGATTTCAAATAGAATCTTGATGAACCATGTGAAGCTTAGTGGGAGTGCCATTGTGTTCATTGTGCTAAATGTAGATAATATCCTAATCATTTGGAATGATATAAGGATGATAATAAGTGTTTTATAGACTGGCTATTCCATACCTTGAGATATGATCTCAAAGATGCCTCTTAGATCATAGTTCTGAAGTTGTTCAGAAGCAAAGAAAAGAGGATATTGGGACTGTCACATTTGTAGTATACCTTGGACATATTCCATTCTTGGAAATTCCAAGAAAGGCTTCCTTCCCTTGAGATTTGGTACTGACCTATCAAAAGGGATAGCACCTCAAAGAGTTGAGGAAGTGAATGCTAAAACTGCTTACACTTGTGCATCAGTTACGAGAAGCTAAGTGTATACTAGATGTGTACAAAAGCCAGATATCTGCCATGCAGTGGGAGTAGTAAAGTGTTGCTAATCCTACTATGGAGAGAGAAAACACTTGATTGCAGTAATAATAAAATCTTCATAGATGACAAGATTTTTTGAGATGGTGATCTCAAAGTCATATCTTCAAAAGCTTAAGACTTTATAGATAGAGATCTAAAAGGTCTTAACTGTGGATACCTTGAGAGACAGTGATCTTTCGGAATAAGGGTATTCTGATAAGGATTATGGAAATACTGGTTATAATAGTTATTGAGCAATAGTGTCAAGGACACTATAACTACTTTGACTTGATTGAGTATAGGTTGCATTAGATGCAACATTCGCATTGGATGCGAGTACTGTTACCTAGGGATATGCAAGTGCCGTAAAAGGACTTGGCATAGTCTTTTGGGAACAGAGTGACTGATCAGCTTACCTAGCTATTTCTAAATAGCCTATGATTGTCACATGAGTGTGGGTTTAAATGATTAGCCCATTAATGGCTCTTTGGGCTAGTAGGAGATTGTTGGACATGTGAGCCCACGGCGAGCCATTATGCAATAAATGTTATTGCGAATATCATTCCCTGATCTGAAATAAAGAATAAATAATTTGCATAATAGGTCCCTCTGTACAATTAGGGTTATGTACCATGGCTATCTTAATGATCATACAGTTGTTGATTCAATTATTGAATCATAGAGGCTGGTGCTTGGATGAATATCTAAAGAGTTAGATTGAGGACTCATCAAGCACCGTCAAATGATTGTTAAGATGTGATCTCCAGCCTGAGTAGGAGATGGCAATCCTTTCTCACATAGGCTGATATCTGACCGACCTCTTGATGCAGGTCCTCTGCATAGGAATAGAGATTCGGAGGCGTCAGATTAGTTAGGTCAAAGAGTTGACTTAACGAGATCGAGATAACCTAAGTCCTATGTTGAATGCTGTCACAGCATAGGCACGCATCCTCTGACCGGAGACAGATGTATTACTATATGTCTGAGTATGTACATTTGACAGACCAATAGGTTGATGACCTAACCAAGGTCTATATACCGGCGCGTTGGTGTGCATATAAGGGCATATGAGTAATACGATCTCTCAAAGGGATCATACAGGTTCACTACTGAACCGGAAGACATGAGCTCACTCATGAGATATTGGAAGGAATCAAATTCCGTGCACGGTCGTCTCGCTTTGAAGCTTGACTGAATTTGTAGGTTTGATATATACTTTTGGAAAGTATATGATCAAGACCTAGGTATGATATATGTTTTTGGAAAGTATATGATCGATACCAAATCCCAATGATCAAATGAGAAACTTAGTGATCAAACCCTGAAGAAGACAGTGTAAAATAGATCTTGATCTTCGGCTTGACCATGGGTCTTCCAGTATGCAGGATGTACAGGTATTGGGAATACCTGAAGGGTGATGTGATCATAAACGATTGTATATCCATGACGCTTCCATTCCGAGGGAGTGATGAAACATGTCTGGATTTTAGTGACTCCTTTCAGTAGAGAAGAGATCCGATCTTAGTCCAAGTGTTGGACATTGGTCTGAATGAGATTCAGATTCAATGAGAAGATTGGATTTGCGGTCTTGATTTAATCAAGCATCTATGGGAGTTCGTAAGATCTGGATTTGAGATAATATCTCAATATCCAAGTCACTATACGTGGAATAATACAATCGTCCTGTCCTTATCTCCAAGTATCCGCGGAGAAAGCACATTATTCATGAAAGGGTTCAAGAATAATTCTTTTGATGAAATATCCAAGCAAGGACTTGATGATTAAATAAGATTTAATTATCAAGCTTAATATGAGTATAATTCATATTGTGAAAATGATTGTCTAAGATAATTAAATGGGATTTAATTATCAAGGATTAAGAGAATGTGGATAACACTATCCATGATATATGTGTATTATAAATATGATTTATAATATACATATATAAGAGAGAGAATTTATGTGAATAGCATTTGTTGATTAATAATGTGGATTAGATTCACATTTATTAATTAATTGGAAATGCAATTTACTAACTAGTTTGGGTTGTGAATATGATTCACATAATATTCAATGGCATGATTGAAATATTCACAAATTAATTGGGAATTAATTTGGTGAATATTTTGTGAATACAAAATTAATTAAGGAATAATAAGATAAATAAAAAGGAGCCAAAATTGACCACCACAATTTTAGGGAGGTTGGTTGACTCCATTTTATTTATCACATTATCTCTTAATTAGTTAATGTTAAATTAAATTATGTTGATAATGTTGCAACATTTTTTAATTTAAATTAATGTTGTTGGTTTTAACCAACAACAATCATAGCCATTGATTTAGCATGGACCAAGCATAGCCCTTGGATCCATGTGTCCATGGATTGAGATCCATTGGATCCTAAACTAGTATAAAAGGAGGGCTAGGGTAGCCTTTCCAAGTGACAACATTCTTGAGTTGAAGAACTCTACTCTCTCTCTCTCTCATTCTCGTGGGGTCTCCCTAATATTCAAGTGGCCGTCCACTTTGTGTATTAGGATCAATTTTTCTACGCCTCGACGCTTGGATCTTCGTCAAAGGATTGCGGGACGGACGCGACTCATCATCGTGCCCGCAAGCGCATTCTCCGTGGGTCGGACTTAAGATAGGAGGATCTCTACTTTGGGATCACGCGATCACAACCACGCTTCAAGAGGTATTCCTTGTACTTTTTGGTTTGATGAAACGATCCGAGAAGTGTTCTCGTGATCATGTGGTTTCATCTTTAAAGTTAAAAATTTTAATTTCCGCTGCATCTAGCATCTAGTACGACTAGTTGCTCCGATTGCATACGATGCGATCAACACGCTTCCGTGATGCGTCTTCACAAGAGAGCGCGCGCGGGGGTGTGTGTCCGTGTGCGCGGGCGCACGCGCGCGACGGCGAGTGTCTGTGGGCGTGCGGGCCCGCGTGCGACGGTGTGCGAGTGCGAGCGTGCGAAGCTCGCGTGAGCAAGAGAGTGCACACTGACGCGCATGTGCGGGTGTGTACCTGTTTCAGTGTGCGGACGTACGGGCGCACGTGCCCGTGCGTGTGTCCAGGTGCGGGTGTAGGTGAGTGTGTCCGGGTGCGTATACGCACACGGACACAGGTGCGCACTGCACGCGTGTGTGTGGTCCACGGGGGCATGGGTGTGTGCGCGCATGTGCAAGAGCATGCGTGTGCGAATATCTATGCCTGTGCTTGTGTGTGTGCATGTGACTGTGTGTGTGTGTGCGAGCGGGCGTGCAGGCTGGCAGACGCACGCGGCTGTGTCCGTGTGCGTGTGTGTCTACGGGCGCGCAGGCGGGTATGTGTGTGTGCGAAGGGGCACGAGTGAGCGGGTACGTGTACTTGTGTGTCTGAGCGCGGGCGAGCGTGGGGGTTGTGTTTGTGGGCGAGCGCGCACGCGCGCGTGGGCGGGTGTCTGAGGGCGTGCGGGCCCGTGCGCGACGGCGTGCGAGCGCGAGTGTGCGCGGCCCGCGTATGCAAAAGGGCATACGCAGGAGTGTGTGTCCGTGTGTGCGCGAACGCATGCGCGCGAGGGCGGGTGTCTGTGGGCATGCGGGTCCGCGTGCGGCGTCGTGCGAGCGTCTGGGTGCGGGTGAAGGTGCGTGGGTTCGGGTGCGGAAACACACACAGACACAGGGGCGTACTGCCTGTGTGTGTGTGGTCCCGGGGGCACGGGTGTACGCGCGCGGGTGCAAGAGCGCGCGTGTGCGAATATCTATGCCTGTGCTTGTGTGTGTGTGTGTGACTGTGTGTGTGCGAGCGGGCGTGCAGGCTGGCAGAAGCACGCGGCTGTGTCCGTATGCGTGTGTGTCAACGGGCGCGCGGGCGGGTGGGTATGTGTGTGTGCGAGGGGGCACGTGTGGGCGGGTACGTGTACGTGTGTGTCTGAGCGCGGGCGAGTGTGGGGGTGTGTGTCTGTGTGCGCGCACGCATGGGCGGGTGTTTGTGGGCGTGCGGGCGTAGGAGCGTGTGTCCGGGTGCGGATACGTACACGGACACAGGTGCGCACCGCACACGTGTGTGTGGTCCACGAGGCCACAGGTGTGTGTGCGTGGGTGCAAGAGCGCGCATGTGCGTATATCTATGCATGTGCTTGTGTGTGTGCGTGTGACTGGGTACGGGTGTAGGTGCGTGGGTCCGGGTGCGGAAACGCACACGGACACAGGTGCGCACCGCACGCGTGTGTGGGGTCCACGGGGGCACATGTGTGTGCGCGCTGGTGCAAGAGCGCGTGTGTGCGAATATCTATGCATGTGTTTGTGTGTGTGCATGTGACTATGTATGTGCGAGCGGGCGTGCAGGATGGCAGAAGCATGCGGCTGTGTCCGTGTGCGTGTATGTCTACGGGCATGCGGGCGTGGGTATGTGTGTGTGCGAGGGGTGCGCGTGGGCGGGTACATGTACGTGTGTGTCTGAGCTCGGGCGAACGCAGGGGAGTGTGTCTGTATGCGCGCACGTACGCGCGCGTGGGCAGGTGTTTGTGGGCGTGCAGGCCCGCGCCTGGCGGCGTGCAAGCGTGAGTGTGCGGCGCCCCCATGCGCAAGAGAGTACGCGCGGGCGCGCACGTGCGTGTGTCTGGGTGCGGGTGTAGGGGCGTGTGTCCGGGTGCGTATATGCACCCAGACACAGGTGCGCACCGCACGCGTGTGTGTGGTCCACGAGGGCATGGGTGTGTGCGCGTGGGGTGCAAGAGCGCGCGTGTGCGAATATCTATGCATGTGCTTGTGTGTGTGCATGTGACTGTGTGTGTGCGAGCGGGTGTGCAGGCTGGCATAGGTACGCGGCTGTGCACGTGTGCGTGTGTGTCTACGGGCGCGCAGGCGGGTGGGTATGAGTGTGTGCAAGGGGGCACGAGTGAGCAGGCACGTGTACGTGTGTGGCTGAGCGCAGGCGAGCGTGGGGGTGTGTGTTTGTGTACGCGCGCGCATGCGCGTGCGTGCTGGTGTCTGTGGGCGTGCGGGCTCGCGTGCGGTGGCGTACGAGCACGAGTGTGCGGGGCTCGCGTGTGAGAGAGAGCGTGCGTGGGCGTGCACGTGCGGATGGGTACCTGTATCAGTGTGCAGACGTAGGGACGCACGTGCCGGTGCGTGTGTCTGGGTGCGGGCGTAGGGGCTTGTGTCCGGGTGTGGATACGTACACGGACACAGGTGCACACCACACACGTGTGTGCGTTCCACGGGGGCACGAGAGTGTGTGCGCGGTGAAAGAGCGCGCGTGTGCATATATCTATGCATGTGCTTTTGTGTGTGCGTGTGACTTGTGTGTACGAGCGGGTGTGCAGGCTGGCAGGTGCATGCGATTGTGTCTGTGTGCATGTGTGTCTAGGGGCGCGCGGGCGTGCTGGCCCGCGCGCGGCAGCGTACGAGCGTGAGTGTGTGGGGCCCTCATGAGCAAGAGAGCATGAGCGGGTGTCTGTGGACGTGCAGGCCTGCGTGCGGCGGCGTGCGAGCGCGAGTGTGCGGGGCTTGCGTGAGCAAGAGAGCGTGCGAGGGCACGCACGTGCGGATGTGTACCTATGTCTGGGTGCGACGTACGGGAGCATGTGTCGGTACGTGTGGCTGGGTACGGGAGGAGGTGTGTATGTCCGGGTGCGGACAAGCACACGGACACATGTGTGAACCCGCCTGCGCGTGCACAGTCTGCGGGGGCACGTGTGTGCGCACGGGTGCAAGAGCGTGCGTGTGTGTACTGTATCAGTGTGCGGATGTACGGGCACACGTGCCGGTGCGTGTGTCTGGGTGCGGGTGGAGGAGCGTGTGTCCGGGTACGGAAACACACACGGACACAGGTGCGCACCGCACGCGAGTGTGTGGTCCACGGGGGCACGGGTGCGTGCGCACGGGTGCAAGTGCGCGCGTGCGAATATCTATTCATGTGCTTGTGTGTGTGCGTGTGATTGTGTGTGTGCGAGAGAGCGTGCAGCTGGCAGATGCACGCAGCTGTGTCCCTGTGCGTGTGTGTCTATGGGCGCACGGGCAGGTGGGTATGTATGTGTGCGAGGGGGCGCGAGTGAGCGGGTACGTGTACGTGTGTGTCTGAGCGTGGGCGAGCGCGGGTGTGTGTTTTTGTGTGCATGTGCGCACGCGCGCGAGGGCAGGTGTCTATGGGCGTGCAGGCCCGCGCAGGCTACGAGCGAGCGTGAGTGTGCGGGGCCCGCAAGAGCAAGAGAACACGCACAGGGGTGTGTGTCCGTGTGCGCGGGCCCTCGTGCGCGACGGCTGGTGTCTTTGGGCGTGCGGCGGCGTGTGTGTCTGTGTGCACGCGCGCACGCTCGTGTGGGCGGGTGTCTGTGGGCGTGCGGGCCCACGCGCGGCAACGTGCGAGCACGAGTGTGCGGGGCCCGTGTGAGCAAAAGGGCACGCGCAGGGGTGTGTGTCCGTGTGCGCGCAAGCATGCGCGTGAGGGCGGGTGTCTGTGGGCATGCGGGCCCGCGTGTGGCGGCATGCGAGCGCGAGCGTGCGAAGCTCGTGTGAGCAAGAGAGCACGCGCGGGCATGCCCGGGCGGGTATGTACCTGTATCTGTGTGCGGACGTACGGGCGCACGTGCCGGTGCGTATTTCTGGGTGTGGGTGTAGGTGCGTGGGTTTGGGTGCAGAAACACACACGGACACAGGGGCACACTGCACGCGTGTGTGTGGTCCACGGGGGCACGGGTGTGCGTGCGGGTGCAAGAGCACGCATGTGCGAATATCTATGCCTGTGCATGTGTGTGTGCAAGTGACTGTGTTTGTGCGAGCGGGCGTGCAGGCTGGCAGAAGCATGCGGCTGTGTCCGTGTGCGTATGTGTCTACGGGCGCGCGGGCGGGTGGGTATGTGTGTGTGCGAGGGGGCGCACGTGGGCCGGTACGTGTACGTGTGTATCTGAGCGCGGGCGAGAGTGGGGGTGTGTGTCTGTGTGCGCGCACGTACGGGTGCACGGGCTGGTGTTTGTGGATGTGCGGGCCTACGCGCGGCAGCGTGCGAGCGCGAGTGTGCGGGGCCTGCGAGTGCAAGAGAGCGCGCGCGGGCGTGCACGTGCGGGTGTGCACCTGTATCTGTGGACGGACGTACGGGCACACATGCCCGTATGTGTGTCTGGGTACAAGTGTAGGTGCATATGTCCGGGTGCGTATACGCACACGGAGAGAGGTGCGCACCACGTACGTGTGTGTGGTCCATGGGGGCACGGGTGTGTGCGCGCGGGTGCAAAAGCACGCGTGTGCGAATATCTATACCTGTGCTTGTGTGTGTGCGTGTGACTGTGTGTGTGCGAGCGGGCGTTCATGCTGGCAGATGCACGCAGCTGTGTCCGTGTACGTGTGTGTCTACGGGCGCGCGGTGGGTGGGTATGTTTGTGTGCGAGGGGGAGCGAGTGAGCGGGTACATGTACGTGTGTGTCTGAGCGCGGGCGAGTGCGGGGGTGTGTGTTTGTGTGCACGTGCGCACGCACACGTGAGTGGGTGTCTGTGGGCATGTGGGCCCGCGCGCGGCTGCGAGCGAGCGTGAGTGTGCGGGGCCCGCATAAGCAAGAGAGTGCACGCAGGGGGTGTGTCCGTGTGCGCGGGCGCACGCGCACGAGGGCGGGTGTCTGTGGGCGTGCAGGACCGCGGGTGGCGGCGTGCGAACGCGAGTGCGCACGCTCGCGTGAGCAAGAGAGCGTGTGCGGACGCGCACGTGCGGGTGTGTACCTGTGTCTGAGTGCGACGTACGGGAGCACGTGCCGATGCGTGTGGCTGGGTATGGGCAGAGGTACGTATGTCCAGGTGCGGATACACAAACGGACACTGGTGTGCACCCGCCTGCGTGTGGGTGGTCTGCAGGGGCACGTGTGTACGCCCGGGTGCAAGAGCATGCGTGTGCGTATATCTATGTATGTGCTTGTGTGTGTGCGTGTGACTGGGTGCGTGCGAGCGGGCGCGCAGGCTGGCAGGGGCACGTGGTTGTGTCCGTGTGCGTGTGTATCTACGGGCCCGTGGGAGGTGGGTATGTGTGTGTGCGAGGGGGCGCGAGTGAGCGGGTACGTGTACGTGCGTGTCTGAGCGCGGGCGAGTGCGGGGGTGTGTGTCTGTGTGCGCACGCGTGCATGGGCGGTTGTCTGTGGGCGTGCAAGCCCGCGCGCGGCGGCGTGCGAGCGCGAGTGTGTGGGGCCCGCGGGAGCAAGAGAACGCGTGCGGGGGTGTGTGTCCGTGTGCGCGGGCGCATGCGCGTGATGGTGGGTGTCTGTGGACGTGCGGGCCCGCGTGCGGCGGTGGGCGAGCGCGAGTGTGCGGGGCACGCAAGGGCGCGCACGTACGGGTGTGTACCTGTGTCTGGGTGCGACGTACGAGAGTACGTACCGGTGCGTGTGTCTAGGTACGGACGGAGGTGCATATGTCCGCGTGCGAACACGCACACGGACACAAGTGTGCACCCGCCTGCGTGTGTGTGGTCTGCGGGGGCACGTGTGGGCGCAGGGGTGCAAGAGCGCGTGTGTGTGAAAATCTATGCTGTGCTTGTGTGTGTGTGCGTGTAACTGTGTTTGTGCGAGCGGGCGTGCAGGCTGGCAAAAGCATGCGGTTGTGTCCGTGTGCGTATGTGTCTACGGGCGCGCAGGCGGGTGGGTATGTGTGTGTGCGAGGGGGCGCGCGTGGGCGGGTACGTGTACGTGTGTGTCAGAGCGCGGGCGAGCGCGGGGGTGTGTGTCTGTGTGCACGCACGCACGGGCGCGTAGGCTGGTGTTTGTGGACATGCGAGCCTAGGCGTGGCGGTGTGCGAGCGTGAGTGTGCAGGGCCTGCGTGCGCAAGAGAGCGCGCGCGGGCGTGCACGTGCGGGTGTGCACCTGTATCTGCGGACGGAAGTACGGGCGCACGTGCCCATACATTTATCTGGGTGCGGGTGTAGGTGTGTATGTCCGGTTGCGTATACGCACACGGACACAGGTGTGCACCACGCGCGTGTGTGTGGTCTACGGGGGCACGGGTGTGTGCACGCAGGTGCAAGAGCGCACATGTGTGAATATCTATGCCTGTGCTTGTGTGTGTGCGTGTGACTGTGTGTGTACGAGCGGTCATGCATGCTGGCAGATGCACGCGGCTATGTCCGTGTGCGTGTGTGTCTACGGGCGTGTGGGCGGGTGGGTATGTGTGTGTGCGAGGGGGAGCAAGTGAGCGGGTACGTGTACGTGTGTGTCTGAGCGCGGGCGAGTGCGGGGGTGTGTGTTTGTGTGCACGTGCGCACGCGCGCGCGCGTGGGTGTCTGTGGGCATGCATGCCCGCGTGCGGCTGTGAGCGAGCACGAGTGTGCGGACCCGCATAAGCAAGAGAGCGTGTGCGGGGGTGTGTGTCCGTGTGCGCGGGCACACGCGCGCGAGGGCGGGTGTCTGTGGGCGTGCAGGCCCGCGCGCGGCGGCGTGCGAGCGCGAGTGGGCGGGCGCGCGTGAGCAAGCGAGCGTACGCGGGCGCGCACGTGCGGGTGTGTACCTGTGTCTGGTGCGACGTACGGGAGCACGTGCCGGGTGCGTGTGGCTGGGTATGGGCAGAGGTGCGTATGTCCGGGTGCGGATACGCACACAGACACTGGTGTGCACCCGCCTACGTGTGCGTGGTCTGCGGGGGCACGTGTGTGCGTGCGGGTGCAAGAGCGTGCGTGTGCGTATATCTATGTTTGTGCTTGTGTGCGTGCGTGTGACTGGGTGCGTGCGAGCGGGTGCGCAGGCAGGCAGGGGCACGTGGCTGTGTCCATGTGCGTGTGTGTCTACGGGCGCGTGGGAGGGTGGGTATGTGTGTGTGCGAGGGGGCGCGAGTGAGCGGGTACGTGTACGTGTGTGTCAGAGCGCGGGCGAGCGCGGGGGTGTGTGTCTGTGTGCGCGCGCATACGCTCGCGTGGCGGGTGTCTGTGGGCGTGCAGGCCCACGCGCGGCAACATGCGAGCGCGAGTGTGCAGGACCCGCGTGAGCAAAAGGGCACACGCGGGTGTGTGTGTCCGTGTGCGTGCGCGCATGCGCGCGAGGGCGGGTGTCTGTGGGCATGTGGGCCCGCGTGTGGCGGCGTGCGAGCGCGAGTGTACGAAGCTCGCGTGAGCAAGAGAGCGCACGCGGGCGCGCCTGTGCGGGTATGTACCTGTATCTGTGTGCGGACATACGGGCGCACGTGCCGGTGCGTGTGTATGGGTGTGGGTGTAGGTGCATGGGTTCGGGTGCGGAAACACACACGGATACAGGGGAACACCGCACGCGTGTGTGTGGTCCACGGGGGCACGGGTGTGCATACGAGTTTAAGAGCACGCGTGTGCGAATATCTATGCCTGTGCATGTGTGTGTGCGTGTGACTGTGTTTGTGCGAGCGGGGCGTGCAGGCTGGCAGAAGCATGCAGCTGTGTCCATGTGCGTATGTGTCTACGGGCGTGCGGGCGGGTGGGTATGTGTGTGTGCGAGGGGGCGCGCATGGGCGGGTACGTGTACGTGTGTGTCTCAACGTGGGCGAGCGCGGGGGTGTGTGTCTGAGTGCGTGCACGCACGGGTACGTGGGCTGGTGTTTGTGGACGTGCGGGCCTACGCACGACGGCGTGCGAGCGCGAGTGTGCGGGGCCCGCGTGTGCAAGAGAGCACGCGCGGGCGTGCACGTGCGGGTGTGCACCTGTATCTGTGGACGGATGTACGGGCACACGTGCCCGTACGTGTGTCTGGGTACAAGTGTAGGTGCATATGTCCGGGTGCGTATACGCACATGGAGAGAGGTGCGCACCACGCGCGTGTGTGTGGTCCACAGGGGGCTTGGGTGTGTGCGCGCGGGTACAAAAGCATGCGTATGCGAATATCTATACATGTGCTTGTATGTGTGTGTGTGACTGTGTGTGTGCGAGCGGGCGTGCATGCTGGCAGAGGCACGCGGCTATGTCCGTGTACGTGTGTGTCTACGGGCGTGCGGCGGGTGGGTATGTGTATGTGCGAGGGGGAGCGAGTGAGCGGGTACGTGTACGTGTGTGTCTGAGCGCGGGCGAGTGCGGGGGTGTGTGTTTGTGTGCGCATGCGCACGCGTGCGTGGGTGGGTGTCTGTGGGCGTGTGGGTCCGCGCGCGGCTGCGAGCGAGCGTGAGTGTGCGGGGCCCGCATAAGCAAGAGAGCGCGCGCGGGGTGTGTGTCTGTGTGCGCAGGCGCACGCGCGCGAGGGCGGATGTCTGGGGGCGTGCAGGCCCGTGGGTGGCGGCGTGCGAGCGCGAGTGTGCAGGCTCGCGTGAGCAAGAGAGCGTGTGCGGACATGCACGTGCGGGTGTGTACTTGTGTCTGGGTGCGACGTACGGGAGCACGTGCCGGTGCGTGTGGCTGGGTATGGGCGGAGGTGCATATGTCTAGGTGCGGAAACACACACGGACACTGGTGTGCACCCGCCTGCGTGTGTGTGGTCCACGTGGGAACGGGTGTGTGCGCGCGGGTGTAAGAGCGCGCAGGTGCGAATATCTATGCTTGTGCTTGTGTGTGTGCGTGTGACTGTGTATGCGCGAGCGGGCATGCATGCCGGCAGATGCACGCGGCTGTGTATGTGTGCGTGTATGTCTACGGGCACGCAGGCGGGTGGGTATGTGTGTGTGTGTGTGTGTGTGCGAGGGGGAATGAGTGACCGGGTACGTGTGCGTGTGTGTCTGAGCGTGAGCGAGCGCGAGGGTGTGTTGTTGTGTGCGTGTGCGCACGAGCGCGTGGGTGGGTGTCACTGGGCGTGCGAGCCCGCGCGCGGCTGCGAGCAAGCGCGAGTGTGCGGGGCCCGTATGAGCAAGAGAGAGCGAGCGTGGGTGTGTGTCCGTGTGAGCGCACGCACGCGCGCGAGGGCGGGTGTCTGTGGACGTGCGAGCGGGCATGCATGCCGGCAGATGCACGCGGCTGTGTATGTGTGCGTGTATGTCTACGGGCACGCAGGCGGGTCGGTATGTGTGTGTGTGTGTGTGTGCGAGGGGGAACGAGTGACCGGGTACGTGTGCGGTGTGTGTCTGAGCGTGAGCGAGCGCGAGGGTGTGTGGTTGTGTGCGTGTGCGCACGAGCGCTGGGCGGGTGTCACTGGGCGTGCGAGCCCGCGCGCGGCTGCGAGCAAGCGCGAGTGTGCGGGGCCCGTATGAGCAAGAGAGAGCGAGCGTGGGTGTGTGTCCGTGTGAGCGCACGCACGCGCGCGAGGGCGGGTGTCTGTGGACGTGCGGGCCCGCGTACGGCGGCGTACGGGCGCGAGTGTACGGGGCTCGCGTGAGCAAGCATGCGCGCGCGGGCGCGCACGTGCGGGTGTGTACCTGTATCTGGGTGCGAGGTACGGGAGCACGTGCCGATGCGTATGGCAGGGTACGGGTGGAGGTTCGTATGTCCGGGTGCGGACACGCATACGGAGACATGTGCGCCCTGCCTGCACGTGCGTGGTCTGCGGGGGCACGTGTGTGCGCGCGGGTGGGTATGTGTGTGTGCGAGGGGGCGCCAGTGAGCGGGTACGTGTACGTGTGGGTCTGAGCGCAGGCGAGCGCGGGGGTGTGTGTCTGTGTGCGCGCGCGCACGCGCGCATGGGCGGGTGTCTGTGGGCGTGCGGGCCCGCGCGCGGCGGCGTGAGAGCGCGAGTGTGCGGGGCCCGCATGAGCAAGAGAGCGCGCGCGGGGGTGTGTGTCTGTGTGCGCGCGCACACGTGCGCTAGGGCGGGTGTCTGTGGGCATGCTGGCCCGAGTGCGGTGGCGGTAGAGCGCGAGTGTGCGGGGCCCGCGTAAGCAAGAGAGCGCGCGCGGGTGCGCACATGCGAGTGTGTACCTGTGTCAGGGTACGACGTACGGAGCACATCCCGGTGCGTGTGGTAGGGTATGGGCGGAGGTGCATATGTCCGGGTGCGGACACGCACCGGGACCCATGTTTGCACCCGCCTGCGCACGCGCGGTCTGCAGGGCACGTGTGTGCGCGCGGGTGCAAGAGCGTGCGTGTGTGTACCTGTATCTGTGTGCGGACATACGGGTGCACGTGCCGGTGCGTGTGTCCGGGTGCGGAAACGCACACGGACACAGGTGCGCACCGTACACGTGTGTGTGGTACACGGGGGCACGGGTGTGTGCGCGCGGGTGCAAGAGCGCGCGCATGCGAATATCTATGCCTGTGCTTGTGTGTGTTGTGCGCGTGTGATTGAGTGTGTGCGAGCGAGCGTGCAGGCTGGCAGAGGCATGCGGCTGTGTCCGTGTGCGTGTGTGTCTACGCACGCGTGTGGGCGGGTGGGTATGTGTGTGTGCGAGGGGGTGTGAGTGAGCGGGTACATGTACGTGTGTGTCTGAGCGCAGGCAAGCGCGGGGGTGTGTGCTTGTGTGCGTGGCGCACGCAAGCATGGGCGGGTGTCTGTGGGCGTGTGGGCCCACGCGCGGCGAGCGAGCACGAGTGTACGGGTCCCGCATGCGCAAGAGAGCACACGCAGGGGTGTGTGTCCGTGTGCGCACAATGGCGGGTGTCTGTGGGCGTGCGGGCCCGCGTTCGGCGGCGTACGAGCACGAGGGTGCAAAGCTCACGTTAGCAAGAGAGCACACGCTGGCGCACACGTGCGAGTGTGTACCCGTTTCAGTGTGCGGACGTACGGGCGCACGTGCCCGTGCGTGTGTCTGGGTGCGGGTGTAGGTGAGTATGTCCGGGTGCGTATACGCACACGGACACAGGTGCGTACCGCACGCGCGTGTGTGGTCCACGGGGGCACGGGTATGTGCGCGTGGGGTGCAAGAGCGCGCATGTGCGAATATCTATGACTGTGCTTGTGTGTGTACGTGTGACTGTGTGTGTGCGAGGGGGCGTGCATGCTGGCTTAGGCACGCGGCTGTGTCCGTGTGCGTACGCGCGCGTGGGCGGGTGTCTGTGGGGGTGCAGGCCCGCGCGCGGCGACGTGCGAGCGCGAGTGTGTGGGGCTCGCGCGCAGTGGCGTGCGAGCGCGAGTGTGCGGGGCTCGCGTGAGCAAAAGGGCGTATGCGGGGGTGTGTGTCCGTGTACACGCGCACGCAAGCGTGCGAGGGCGGGTGTCTGTGGGCATGCGGGTCCGCGTGCGGTGGCGTACGAGCGCGAGTGTGCGAAGCTCGCGTGAGCAAGAGAGCGCGTGTGGGCGCGCCCGTGCGGGTATGTACCTGTATCTGTGTGCGGACGTACGGGCGCACGTGCCGGTGCGTGCGTCTGGGTGCGGGTGTAGGTGCGTGGGTCCGGGTGCGGAAGCACACACGGACACAGGGGCGCCCCGCCTGCGTGTGTGTGGTCTCGGAGGCACGGGTGTACGCGCGCGGGTGTAAGAGCGCTCGTGTGCGAATATCTATGCATGTGCTTGTATGTGTGCGTGTGACTGTGTGTGTGTGTGTGTGTGTGTGTGTGTGCGAGCGGGCGTGCAGGCTGGCAGAAGCATGCGGCTGTGTCCGTGTGCGTGTGTGTCTACGGGCGCGCGGGCGGGTGGGTATGTGTGTGTGCGAGGGGGCGCGCTTGGGCGGGTACGTGAACGTGTGTGTCTGAGCGCGGGCGAGTGCGGGGGTGTGTGTCTGTGTGCGCGCACGCACACACACGTGGGCGGGTGTTTGTGGGCGTGCTGGCCCGCGCGCGGCGGCATGCGAGTGCGAGTGTGCGGGGCCCACGTGCGCAAGAGAGCGCACCCGGGCACGCACGTGCGGGTATGTACCTGTATCTGTGTGCATCCGTATGGGCGCACGTGCCCGTGGGTGTGTCTGGGTACGGGTGTAGGTGCGTGAGTCTGGGTGCGTATACGCACATGGACACAGGTGCGCACCACACGCGTGTGTTTGGTCCACGGGGGCACGGGTGTGTGCATGCGGGTGCAAGAGCGCGTGTGTGCGAATATCTATGCATATGCTTGTGTGTGTGCGTGTGACTGTGTGTGTACGAGCGGGCGTGCAGGCTGGAAGATCCATGTGGCTGTGTCCGTGTGCGTGTGTGTCTACTGGCGCGCGGGCAGGTGGGTACGTTTGTGTACGAGGGGGAGCGAGTGAGCGGGTACGTATACGTGTGTGTTTGAGCGCGGGCGAGCGCGGGGGTGGGTGTTTGTGTACGCGTGCGCACGCGCGTGAGGGCGGGTGTCTGGGGGCGTGTGGGCTCGCACACAGCTGCGAGCGAGCGCGAGTGTGCGGGGCTCGCATGAGCAAGAGAGCGTGCGTAGGGGTGTATGTCCATGTGCGCGGGCGCACGCGCGCGAGGCGGGTGTCTGTGGACATGCAGGCCCGCGTGCAGCGGCGTGCGAGTGCGAGTGTACGGGCTCGCGTGAGCAAGAGAGCATGCACGGGCGCGGATGTGCGGGTGTGTACCTGTGTCTGGGTGCGACGTTACGGGAGCACGTACCAGTGGGTGTGGCTGGGTACGGGCGGAGGTGCGTATGTCTGGGTGCGGACACGCACACGGACACAGGTGTGCACCCGCGTGCGTGTGCGTGGTCTGCGGGGGCACGTGTGTGCGCCGGGTGCAAGAGCGTGCGTATGCGTATATCTATGTTTGAGCTTGTGTGTGTGCGTGTGACTGGGTGCATACAAGCGGGCGCGCAGGCTGGCAGTTGCACGTGGCTGTGTCCGTGTGCGTGTGTGTCTACGGGCGCGTGGGAGGGTGGGTATGTGCGTGTGCGAAGGGGTGCGAGTGAGCGGTTACGTGTACGTGTGTGTCTGAGCGTGGGCGAGCGCAGGGTGTGTACCTGTGTGCGCGCGCGCACGCGCGCGTGGGCGGGTGTCTGTGGGTGTGCGGGCCCGCGGGAGCAAGAGAGCGTGCGTAGGGGTGTGTGTACGTGTGCGTGCGCGCACGCGCGCTATGGCGGGTGTCTGTGGGCGTGCGGGCCCGCGTACGGTGGTGGGCGAGCGCGAGTGTGCGGGGCGCACACGTGCGGGTGTGTATCTGTGTCTGGGTGCGATGTACAGGTGCACGTACCGGTGCGTGTGTATGGGTATGGGCGGAGGTGCGTATGTCCGCGTGCGGACACGCACACGGACACAGGTAGGCACCCGCCTGCGTGTGCGTGGTCTGCGGGGGCACATGTGGGCGCGCGGGTGCAAAAGCATGCGTGTGCGTATATATATGTTTGTTCTTGTGTATGTTCGTGTGACTAGTTGCGTGAGAGCGGGCACGCAGGCTGGCACGTGCACGTGGTTGTGTCCATGTGCGTGTGTGTCTAGGGGTGCGTGGGCGGGTGCATATGTGTGTGTGCGAGGGGGCGCAAGTGAGCGGGTACGTGTACGTGTGTGTCTGAGCGCGGGCACACGCGGGTGTGTGTGTCTGGGTGCGCACGTGCACGCGCGTGCGACGTGTGTCTGTGGGCGTGCAAACCCACGCGCGGCGACATGCGAGCGCGAGTGTGCGGAGCCCGCGTGTGCAAGAGTGCGCGAGCGGGTACGCACGTGCGGGTGTGTACCTATATCTGTGTACGGACGTACGGACGCACGCGCCGGTGCGTGTGTCTGGGTGTGGGTGTAGGGCGTGTGTCCGGGTGCCGATACACACACGGACACAAGTGTGCACCGCACGCGTATGTGTGGTCCACGGGGGCACAGGTGTGTGTGCGCGGGTGCAAGAGCGCGCATGTGCGTATATCTTTGCATGTGCTTGTTGTGTACGTGTGACTGTGTGGGTGCGAGCGGGTGTGCAAGCTGGCAGGGGCACACGGTTGTGTCCGTGTGCATGTGTGTCTAGGGGTGCGCGGGCGGGTGGGTATGTGTGTATGCGAGGGGGCACGAGTGAGCGGGCACGTGTACATGTGTGTCTGAGCGCGGGCGAGCACGGGGGTGTGTGTCTGTATGCACGCGCGCTCGCGCGCGCGGGCAGGTGTCTGTGGGCGTGCGGGCCCGCGCGCGGCAGCGGGCCTGCACGCGGCAGCAGGCGGGCACGAGTGTGCGGGGCCCGCATGAGCAAGAGAGCGCGCACGGGTGTAGGTGTCTGTGTGAGCGTGCACGCACGCGAGGGCGGGTGTCTGTGTACGTGCGAGACCGTGTGCGGCGGCGTGCGTGCGCGAGTGTGCGGGGCGCGCATGAGCAAGAGAGCGCACGCGCACGTGCGGGTGTGTACCTGTGTCTGGGTGCGACGTACGGGAGCACGTGCCGGTGCGTGAGGCGTGGTATGGGCGAAGGTGCGTATGTCCAGGTGTGGAAATGCACACGAACACATGTGTGCACCAGCCTGCGCGTGGGCGGTCTGCAGGGGCACGTGGGTGCGTGCGGGTGCAAGAGCGTGCGTGTCTGTACATGTATCTGTGTAGGGACGTACGGGCGTACGTGCCGGTGCGTGTGTCTATGTGCGGGTGTAGGAGCGTGTGTCCGGGTGCGGAAACGCACACGGACACAGGTGTGCACCGCACGCGTGTGTGTGGTCCACGTGGGTACGGGTGTGTGCGCGCGGGTGCAAGAGCGCACATGTACGAATATCTATGCCTGTGCTTGTGTATGTGCGTGTGACTGTGTGTGTGCCAGCAGGCGTGCGCGCTGGTAGATGCACGCGGCTATGTCCGTGTACGTGTATGTCTACTGGCGTGCGGGCGGGTGGGTATGTGTGTGTGCGAGGGGGCGCGAGCGAGCGGGTACATGAACGTGTGTGTCTGAGTACGGGCGAGCGCGGGGGTATGTGTATGTGTGCGCACGCGCACGTGCGCGTGGGTGGGTGTCGGTGGGCGTGCGGGCCCGAGCGCGGTGGCGTGCGAGCGAGAGTGTGCGGTGCCCGCGGGAGCAAAAGGGCACGCGCGAGGGTGTGTTGCGTCGTGCGCGCGTGCACGCGCGTGATGGCAGGTGTCTATGGGCGTGCGGGCCCGCGTGCGGTGGTGGGCGAGCGCGAGTGTGCGGGGCGCGCATGGGCGCGCACGTGCGGGTGTATACCTGTGTCTGGGTGCGACGTACGGGAGCACGTGCCGGTGCGTGTGTCTGGCTACGGGCGGAGGTGCGTATGTTCGGGTGCGGTCACGCACACGGACACATGTGTGCCCCCACCTGCGTGTGCGTGGTCTGCGGGGGCACAGGTGTGCACGTGGGTGTAAGAGCGTGCGTGTGCGTATATCTATGTTTGTGCTTGTGTATGTGCGTGTGACTGGGTACGTGCAAGCGGGCGCGCATGCTGGCAGGAGCACGTGGCTGTCTCCATGTGCGTGTGTGTCTAGGGGCACGCGGGCGAGTGCGTATGTGTGTGTGCGAGGGGGCACGAGTGAGCGGGTACGTGTGCGTGTGTGTCTAAGCACGGGCACATGCGGGGGTGTGTGTCTGTGTGCGCACGCGCACGTGCACGTGGGTGGGTGTCTGTGGGCGTGCAAACCCACGCACGGCGACGTGCGAGCGCGAGTGTGCGGGGCTTGCGTGTGCAAGAGAGCGCGCGCGGGCGCGCATGTGCGGGTGTGTACATGTATCTGTCTGCAGACGTACAGACGTACGTGCCGGTACGTGTGTCTAGGTGCGGGTGTCTGTCCGGGTGCGGATACGCATACAGATACAGGTGCGCACAGCACGTGTGTGTGTTGTCCACGAGGCCACGGGTGTGTGCACACGGGTGCAAGAGCGTGCGTGTGCGAATATCTATGAATGTGCTAGTGTGTGTGCGTGTGACTGTGTGTGCGCGAGCAGGCGTGCAGACTGGCAGATGCATGCGGCTGTGTATGGGTGCGTGTATGTCTACGGGCGCGCGGGCGGGTGGGTATGTGTGTGTGTGTGAGGGGGCGCGAGTGAGCGGGTACATGTGCGTGTGTGTCTGAGCGCGGGCGAGCGCGAGTGTGTGTGTTTGTGTGCGCGTGCGTACGTGCGCGGGGGCGGGTGTCTGTGGGCATGCAGGCCCGCACGCGGCTGCGAGCGAGCGCGAGTGTGTGGGGCCCGCATAAGCAAGAGAGCGCGCGCAGGGGTGTGTGTCCGTGTGAGCGCACGTACGCGCGCAAGGCCAGGTGTTTGTGGACGTACGTGTACGTGCGGTGGCGTACGAGCGCGAGTGTAGAGGCACGCGTGAGCAAGCAAGCGCGCGCGGCGTGTACGTGCGGGTGTGTACTTGTGTCTGGGTGCGACGTACGGGAGCACGTGCCGGTGCGTGTGGCTGTGTACAGGCGGAGGTGCGTTTGTCCGGGTGCAGACACGCACACGGACACATGTGCACCCTGCTTGCGCGTGCGTGGTCTGCGGGGGCACGTGTGTGCGCGTGGGTGAGAGAGCGTGCATGTGTGTACCTATATCTGTGTGCGGACGTATGGGCGCACATGCCGGTGCGTGTGTCTAGGTGCGGGTGTAGGAGCGTGTGTCCAGGTGCGGAAACGCACACGGACACAGGTGCGCACCGCACACGTGTGTGCGGTCCAATGGGGCACGGGTGTGTGCACGCGGGTGCAAGAGCACGCATGTGCGAATATCTAAGCCTGTGCCAGTGTGTGTGCGTGTGACTGTGTGTATGCGAGCGGGCGTGCAGGCTAGCAGAGCACGTGGCTGTGTCCGTGTGTGTGTGTGTGTGTCTACGGGCGCGCGGTTAGGTGGGTATGTGTGTGTACGAGGGGGAGCGAGCCAGCGGGTACGTGTACGTGTGTGTCTGAGCGCGGGCGAGTGCGGGTGTGCACCTGTGTCTGGGTGCGACGTACGGGAGCACGTGCCGGTGCGTGTGTCTGGATACGAGCGGAGGTGCGTATGTTCGGTTGCGGATACGTACATGGACACAGGTGTGCACCCGCCTGCGTGTGCGTGGTCTGTGGGGAACGTGTGTGCGCGCGGGTGCAAGAGCGCGCATGTGCGAATATCTATGCATGTGCTTGTGTGGGGGCGTGTGACTGTGTGTGTGCGAGCGGGCGTGCATGTTGGCAGAAGCATGCGGCTGTATCTGTGTGCGTTTGTGTCTACCGGCGCGCGGCAGGTGGGTATGTGTGTGTGCGAGGGGGCGCGCGTGGGCGGGTACGTGTATGTGTGTATCTGAGCGTGGACGAACGCAGGGGTGTGTGTCTGTGTCCGCGCGCGCACGCGCGCGTGGGTG
Organism: Ottelia alismoides; assembly: GCA_037367405.1. Taxonomy (NCBI): domain Eukaryota; kingdom Viridiplantae; phylum Streptophyta; class Magnoliopsida; order Alismatales; family Hydrocharitaceae; genus Ottelia; species Ottelia alismoides. The sequence goes on from JAZKJV010008556.1 coordinate 307,749, forward strand.
GGCGTTTGTGGGCATGCGGGCCCGCATACGGCGGCGTGCAAGCACGAGTGTGCGGGGCCCACGTACGTAAGAGAGAGCGTGCGGGCACGCACGTACGAGTGTGGACCCGAATCTGTGTGCGGACGTACGGGCGCACGTGCCCATGCGTGTGTCTGGGCGCGGGTTTAGGTGTGTGTGTCCGGGTGCTTATACGCACACGGACACAGGTGCGCACCGCACGCGTGTGTGTGGTCCACGGGGGTACAAGCGTGTGCGTACGGGTGCATAAGCGTGCGCGTGCGAATATCTATGCATGTGCTTGTGTGTGCGTGTGATTGTGTGTGTGGGAGCGGGCGTGCAGGCTGGCAGATGCATGCGGCTGTATCTGTGTGTGTGTGTGTCTACGGGCGTGCGGGCGGGTGGGTATGTGTGTGTGCGAGGGGGCGCGAGTGATCGGGTACGTGTACGTGGGAGCGCGGGGGTGTGTGTTTGTGTGCGCGCACGCACGCAAACGGGGGCGGGTGTCTGTGGGCGTGCGGGCCCGCGCGTGGCGGTTTGCGAGCGCGAGTGTGCAGGGCCCGCATGAGCAAGTGAGCGCGCACGAGAGTATGTGTCCATGTGAGCGGGCACACGCGTGCGAGGGCGGGTGTCTGTAGGCGTGCAAGCCAGCGTGCGGCAGCGTGCATGCGCGAGTGTGCGGGCTCGCGTGAGCAAGAGAGTGCGCGCGGGCGCGCACGTGCGGGTGTGTACCTGTGTCTGGGTACGACGTACGGGAACACGTGCCGATGCATGTGGCTGGGTACGAGCAGAGGTGCACGTGTCCGGGTGCGGACACGTACACGGACACAAGTGTGCACCCGCCTGCGTGTACGTGGTCTGCGGGGGCATGTGTGTGCGCGCGGGTGCAAGAACGTGCATGTGCGTATATCTATGTTTGTGCTTGTGTGTGTGCGTGTGACTAGGTGCGTGCGAGCGGGCGCACAGGCTGGCAGGTGCACGCGGCTGTGTCCGTGTGCATGTGTGTCTAGGGGCGCGTGGGCGGGTGCGTATGTGTGTGTGCGAGGGAGCGCGAGTGAGCGGGAACGTGCACGTATGTGTCTAAGCGCGGGCGCGTGCGGGGGTGTGTGTCTGGGTGCGCACGCGCACGCGCGCACGGACAGGTGTCTGTGGGCGTGCAAGACCACGCGCGGCGGCGCACGAGCGCGAGTGTGCGGGGCCAGCGTGTACAAGAGAGCGTGCGCGGGCGCGCCCGTGCGGATGTGTACCTGTATCTAGGTGCGGACGTACGGGCGCACGTGACGGCGCGTGTGTCGGGGTGCAGGCATAGGCGTGTGTGTCCGGGTGCGGATAGGCACACGGACACAGATGCGCTCCTCACGCGTGTGTGTGGTCCACGGGGGAACGAGTGTGTGCGCGAGGGTGTTAGAGCGCGCGTGTGCGAATATCTATCATGTGCTTGTGTGTGTGCGTGTGACTGTGTGGGTGCGAGCGGGCGTGCAGGCTGGCAGATGCACGCAACTGTGTCTGTGTGCGTATGTGTCTACGGGCGCATGGGCGGGTGGGTATGTGTGTGTGCGAGTGGGCGCGAGTGAGCGGGTACGTGTACGTGTGGGCGCGAGTGTATGTGTCTGTGTATGTGCGCGCACGCGTGCGTGGGCAGGTGTCTGTGGGCGTGCGGGCCCGCGCGCGGCGGTGTGCGAGCGCGAGTGTGCGGGGCCCGCATGAGCAAGAGAGCACGCGCGGGGGTATGTGTCCGTGTGCGCAGGCGCACACGCGCGAGGATAGGTGTCTGTGGGCGTGCAAGCCCGCATGCGGCGGCGTACGAGCGCGAGTGGGCAGGCCCGCGTGAGCAAGAGAGCACGTGCGGGCACGCACGTGCGGGTGTGTACCTGTGTATGGGTGCGACATACGAGAGCACGTACTGGTGCGTGTGGCTGGGTACGGGCAGAGGTGCGTATGTCCGGGTGCGGACACGCACACGGACTCATGTGTGCACCCGCCTACGCGCGTGGTCTGCGGGGGCACGTGTGTGCGCGTGGGTGTAAGAGCGTTCGTGTGTGTACGAGTATTTGTGTGCGGACGTACGAGCGCACGTGCCGGTGCGTGAGTCTAGGTGCGGGTGTCGGAGGAACGTATGTCCGGGTGCGGAAACGCACACGGACACAGGTGCGCACCGCATGCGTGTGTGTGGTACACGGGGGCACGGGTGTGTACGCGCGGGTGCGAGAGCGCGCATGTGCGAATATCTATGCATGTGCTTGTGTGTGTGCGTGTGACTGTGTGTGTGTGAGTGGGCATGCAAGCTAGCAGATGCACGCGGCTGTGTCTGTGTGCGTGTAAGTCTACGGGCGCGCGGGCGGGTGGGTATGTGTGTGTGCGAGGGGGAGCGAGTGATCGGGTACGTGTACGTGTGTGTCTGAGCACGGGCGAGCACGGGGGTGTGTGTTTGTGTGCGCGCGTACGTGCGCGGGGGCGGGTGTCTGTGGGCGTGCGGGCCCGCGCATGGCGGTGTGCGAGCGCGAGTGTGCGGGGACTGCATGAGCAAGTGAGCACGCGCGGGAGTATGTGTTCGTGTGAGCGGGCGCACGCGTGCGAGGGCGGGTGTCTGTAGGCATGCAAGCCAGCGTGCGGCGGCGTGCGAGCGCGAGTGTGCGGGCTCGCGAGAGCAAGAGAGCGCGCGCGGGCGCGCACCTGCGGGTGTGTACCTGTGTTTGGGTGAGACGTACAGGAGCACGTGCCGGTGCATGTGACTGGGTACGGGGGGAGGTGCACATGTATGGGTGCGGACTCGTACACGGACACAGGTGTGCACCTGCCTGCGTGTGCGTGGTCTGCGGGGGCACGTGTGTGCGCGCGGGTGCAAGAGCGTGCATGTGCGTATATCTATGTTTATGCTTGTGTGTGTGCATGTGACTGGGTGCGTGCGAGCGGGCGCACAGGCTGGCAGGTGCACGCGGCTGTGTCCGTGTGTGCGTGTGTCTAGGGGCGCGTGGGCGGGTGCGTATGTGTGTGTGCGAGGGAGCGCGAGTGAGCGGGAACGTGCTCGTGTGTGTCTGAGCGCGGGCGCGTACGGGGGTGTGTGTTCTGGGTGTGCACGCGCACGCGCACGCGGACAGGTGTATGTGGGCATGCAAGACCACGCGCGGCGGCGCACGAGCGCGAGTGTGCGGGGCCAGCGTGTACAAGAGAGCGCGCGGGCGCACCCATGCGGATGTGTACCTGTATCTAGGTGCGGACGTACGGGCGCACGTGCCGGCGCGTGTGTCGGGGTGCGGGCATAGGCGTGTGTGTCTGGGTGTGGATATGCACACGGACACAGGTGCGCACCACACGCGTGTGTGGGGTCCACGAGGGAACGGGTGTATGCGCGAGGGTGTTAGAGCGCGCGTGTGCGAATATCTATCATGTGCTTGTGTGTGTGCGTGTGACTGTGTGGGTGCGAGCGGGCATGCAGGCTGGCAGATGCACGCAGCTCTGTCTGTGTGCGTATGTGTCTACGGGCGCATGGGCGGGTGGGTATGTGTGTGTGCGAGTGGGCGCGAGTGAGCGGGTACGTGTACGTGTGGGTCAGAGCGCGGGCAAGCGCGAGGGTATGTGTCTATGTGCGCGCGCGCACGCGTGCGGGGGCGGGTGTTTGTGGGCGTGCGAGCCCGCGCGCGGCGGCATGCGAGTGCGAGTGTGCGGGGCCCGCGTGAGCAAGAGAGCGCGCGGGGGGTATGTGTCCGTGTACGCAGGCACACGCGCGTGAGGACGGGTGTCTGTGGGCATGCAAGCCCGCATGCGGCGGCGTGCGAGCGCGAGTGGGCGGGCCCGCGTGAGCAAGAGAGCGCGCGCGGGCACGCACGTGCGGGTGTGTACCTGTGTATGGGTGTGACGTACGAGAGCACGTGCAGGTGCGTGTGGCTGGGTACGGGCGGAGGTGCGTATGTCCATGTGTGGACACGCACACGGACAAAGGTATGCACCTGCCTGCATGTGCGTGGTCTGCGGGGGCACATGGGGGCGCGCGGGTGCAAAAGCATGCATGTGCGTATATATATGTTTGTTCTTGTGTATGTTCGTGTGACTAGTTGCGTGCGAGCGGGCGCGCAGGATGGCAGGTGTACGTGGTTGTGTCCATGTGCGTGTGTGTCTAGTGGTGCGTGTGAGGGTGCATATGTGTGTGTGCGAGGGGGCGCGAGTGAGCGGGTACGTGTACGTGTGTGTTTGAGCGCGGGCGTACGCGGGTGTGTGTGTCTGGGTGCGCACGGGCACGTGCGTGCGACGGGTGTCTGTGGGCGTGCAAACCCACGCGCGGCGACGTGCGAGCGCGAGTGTGCGGGGCCCACGTATGCAAGAGCACGCGCGCGGGCACGCACGTGCAGGTGTGTACCTGTATCTGTGTGCGAACGTACGGACGCACGTGCCATTGCGTGTGTCTGGGTGTGGGCGTAGGGGCGTGTGTCCGGGTGTGGATACGCACACGGACACAAGTGCGCACCGCACGCGTGTGTGCGGTCCACGGGGGCACGGGTGTGTGTGCGCGGGTGCAATAACGCGCATGTGCGTATATCTTTGCATGTGCTTGTGTGTGTACGTGTGACTGTGTGGGTGCGAGCGGGTGAGCAAGCTGGCAGGTGCACACGGCTGTGTCTGTGTGCATGTGTGTCTAGGGGCGCGCGGGCGGGTGGGTATGTGTGTGTGCGAGGGGGCACGAGTGAGCGGGCACGTGTACGTGTGTGTCTGAGCGCGGGCGAACGCGGGGGCGTGTGTCTGTGTGCGCGCGCGCTCGCGCACGCGGGCGGGTGTCTGTGGGCGTGCGGGCCCGCGCGCGGCAGGGGCGGGCGTGCGGGCTCGCGCGCGGCAGCGGGCGGGCGTGAGTGTGCGGGGCCCGCATGAGCAAGAGAGTGCGCGCGGGGGTGTGTGTCCGTGTGAGCGTGCATGCACGCGAGGGCGGGTGTCTGTGTACGTGCGGGCCCGCATGCGGCGGCGTGCGTGCGCGAGTGTAGGGGCTCGCGTGAGCAAGCAAGCAAGCGCAGACGCGTACGTGCGGGTGTGTACCTGTGTCTGGGTGTGACGTACGGGAGCACGTGCCGGTGCGTGTGGCTGGGTACGGGCGGAGGTGCGTATGTCCGGGTGCTGACACACACACGGACACAGGTGCTCCCCGCCTGCGCGTGCGTGGTCTGCGGGGGCACGTGGGTGCGCGCGGGCGCAAGAGCGTGCATGTGTGTACCAGTATCTGTGTGCGGACGTACGTGCGTACGTGTCGGTGCGTGTGTCTAGGTGCGGGTGTAGGAGCGTGTGTCCGGGTGCGGAAACGTAGACGGACACAGGTGCGCACCGCATACGTGTGTGTAGTCCAAGGGGGCATGGGAGTGTGCACGCGGGTGCAAGAGCGTGCATGTGCGAATATCTAAGCCAAGCCTGTGCTAGTGTGTGTGCGTGTGACTGTGTGTGTGCGAGCGGGCGTGCTGGCTGGCAGAGGCATGCGGCTGTGTCCGTGTGCGTGTGTGTCTACGGGCGCGCGAGCAGGTAGGTATGTGTGTGTACGAGGGGGCGCGAGCGAGCGGGTACGTGTACGTGTGTGTCTGAGCGCGGGCGAGTGCGAGTGTGTACCTGTGTCTGGGTGCGACGTACGAGAGCACGTGCCGGTGCGTGTGTCTGGATACGGGCGGAGGTGCGTATGTCCGGGTGCGGACACGTACACGGACACAGTTGTGCACCCGCCTGCATGTGCGTGGTCTGCGGGGGCACGTGTGTGCGCGCGGGTGCAAGAGCGCGCATGTGCGAATATCTATGCCTGTGCTTGTGTGTGTGCGTGTGACTGTGTGTGTGCGAGCGGGCGTGCAGGCTGGCAGAAGCACGCGGATGTGTATGTGTGCGTGTGTGTCTACCGGTGCGCGGGCAGGTGGGTATGTGTGTGTGCGAGGGCGCGCGCGTGGGCGGGTACGTGTACGTGTGTATCTGAGCGCGGGCGAACGCAAGGGTGTGTGTCTGTGTCTGCACGCGCACGCACGCATGGGCGGGTGTTTGTGGATGTGCGGGCCCGCGCACGGCAGCGTGCAAGCACGAGTGTGCGGGGCCCACGTACGTAAGAGAGAGCGTGCGGGCGCGCACGTACGAGTGTGTACCCGTATCTGTCTGCGGACGTACGGGCACACGTACCCGTGCGTGTGTCTGGGCGCGGGTGTAGGTGTGTGTGTCCAGGTGCGTATACGCACACAGACATAGGTGTGCACCGCACGTGTGTGTGTGGTCCACAGGGGCATGAGTGTGTGCGTGCGGGTACAAGAGCGTGCGCGTGCGAATATCTATGCATGTTCTTGTGTGTGTGCGTGTGACTGTGTGTGTGCGAGCGGGCGTGCAGGCTGGCAGATGCACGCGGCTGTGTCTGTGTGCGTGTGTGTCTACGGGGCGCGCAGGCGGGTGGGTATGTATGTGTTCGAGGGGGCGCGAATGATTGGGTACGTGTACATGTGTGTCTGAGCGTGGGCGAGCGCGGGGGTGTGTGTTTGTGTGCGCGCGCGTACGCGCACGGGGGCAGGTATCTGTGGGCGTGCGGGACCGCGCGCGGCGGTGTGCGAGCGTGAGTGTGCGGGGCCCGCATGAGCAAGTGAGCGCGCACGAGAGTATGTGTCCGTGTGAGCGGGCGCACGCGGGCGAGGGCGGGTGTCTGTAGGCGTGCAAGCCAGCGTGCGGCGGCGTGCGAGAGCGAGTGTGCGGGCACGTGTGAGCAAGAGAGCGCGCGCGGGCACACACGTGCGGGTGTGTACCTGTGTATGGGTGCAACGTACGAGAGCACGTGCCGGTGCGTGTGGCTAGGTACGGGCAGAGGTGCGTATGTCCGGCGTGC